>CM064878.1:32363841-32556756 GCA_003313485.2 Penstemon barbatus | reverse complement strand
CGTCTTTGCCATGTAGACTAAGGAGGACTATTCTCCTGATTTCTATGTCAGATATCTTGGACTCCATAGGAGTTTCTGTATAGCTTAGTCAATGGTCTTCCATATGATGTATGAGGCAGTGACGTCCCTCGTATGGTGAAGGGTTTGGTCTTTTATCCTCTATCTTCTATCGAGCAACTGTCCTTTTCGCTGTGATTTTCAAGATCGTTTGTGGCTTCTAGGTTTTGAAGCTATCGACCATGAAGTATGATCGTTCCAGTATGACCGGTCTGGAGTTCTTTAGGTTTACTTGTGTTATTTGGTGATCGCTTCGATCCAAGACTTTTCTCGTTGTCGATCAGTTGAGGCGAATAGATGGTGCCGTTCCAACTTATTTGCATTTATTACGGGGAGTCAAAGGGTCGTATCTGTATCCGTTGATCAAATACTTTTTCAGCCGTTGGATCCCTTAGATCTACCCTTATAAATAGGGGGCTGGTTTATGTTCTTCATTTGCAATTTACCAAAAAGATGGAGATCTCAAATTCCTTAGATTTTATTCTGCCCTCTGATCCCATCGTCTTCAAAAAATCACATTATCACGATTTATTTATTCAAAATAGTGAAGTTGTTCCCAGTCTTGTATTGACGGGTCCCATGTCAGCCCTACCTTGTATCGACGGGTCCCATGAGATCTCAGTTTTTGTCTTCATCAATTTGAGGTCCGTGGTTTCCGTTCGCACATGGTGGGTTCATACTTGCCAGTCATCCCTGTTCTTCGATGTTATCTCAGGAGTGATAGACCCCCGGGGTGGCTGGTAATCTTACCGTTTCACGACGGTCCCGAAGAGATGCTGCTTTAGGATAAAATGTTTTATAGATAAAGTAAAAGCAGTATCTTCTTGCGGGTGAGTGAGCATTGCTGGCTATCTGGCTGGTAATGTTCATTTCGTCTGGAAGAACATTTGATCTTCAGAGCCTGGCCGTCGAACCAAAGAAGTCGACCATCCTGAGCAGCATGCTTCTTAGGTGGTTTATTATAATCGACGAGGTACTAGGGAGGAGATTGGTGTTTCCGTGGACATTGTCGTGAAGATCGCCGATAATAGAGGATCATCTTATTTAAATCTTTGTAATTATCTTTAAGTAGTATGTAGATCTTTGTAACGTAGGACTTTTGTATGTAACAAATTTGATGAATAAAATATACTTTATTCCTTATATCTTCCTTGTCGTTAATTCTGTCATAATTTACTTATGAGTAGCTTTATCCGAGCAGACTGTGTTATTCTTTGTCTATCTTCGAAACATCAGGAGTGTTAGCAGATCATTTAGATCATTAAGAACAGATCAAGGAGTTTTTATTGAGCGTATCAATGTTTACTCGACTTGTTATGATTTAGAACTTAGGTTTTTAACCCAAAAGGTCCTTTTGATCGTCGTAAATAGTTCGAGGAGTGTTTATCGAGCGGATCGATGTTTACTCGACTCTTTTCTGATTAGACTTAGATTTTTAATCCAAAAAGTCTTTTTGATCGTCTTAAATAGTTCGAGGAGTGTTTATTGAGCGGATCAATGTTTACTCGACTCTTTTCTGATTAGACTTAGATTTTTAATCTAAAAAGTCTTTTTGATCGTTGATTATATCGAGGAGTTTTTATTGAGCGGATCAATGTTTACTCGACTCGTTTTTAATTAGACTTAGGTTTTTAACCCAAAAAGTCTTCTTTAATCGTTTATTATATCGAAGAGTTTTTATTGAGCGGATCAATGTTTACTCGACTCGTTTTTGATTGTAGACTTAGGTTTTTAACCAAAAAGTCTTTTTGATATATCGAGGAGTTTTATTGAGCGGATCAATGTTTACTCGACTCGTTTTTAATTAGACTTAGGTTTTTAACCCAAAAAGTCTTCTTTTGATCTATCGAGGAGTTTTTATTGAGCGGATCAATGTTTACTCGACTCGTTTTTGATTGTAGACTTAGGTTTTTAACCAAAAAGTCTTTTTGATATATCGAGGAGTTTTATTGAGCGGATCAATGTTTACTCGACTCGTTTTTAATTAGACTTAGGTTTTTAACCCAAAAAGTCTTCTTTTGATCTATCGAGGAGTTTTTATTGAGCGGATCAATGTTTACTCGACTCGTTTTTGATTGTAGACTTAGGTTTTTAACCAAAAAGTCTTTTTGATATATCGAGGAGTTTTATTGAGCGGATCAATGTTTACTCGACTCGTTTTTAATTAGACTTAGGTTTTTAACCCAAAAAGTCTTCTTTTGATCTATCGAGGAGTTTTTATTGAGCGGATCAATGTTTACTCGACTCGTTTTTGATTAGACTTAGGTTTTTAACCCAAAAAGTCTTCTTTTGATCTATCGAGGAGTTTTTATTGAGCGGATCAATGTTTACTCGACTCGTTTTTGATTGTAGACTTAGGTTTTTAACCAAAAAGTCTTTTTGATATATCGAGGAGTTTTTATTGAGCGGATCAATGTTTACTCTACTCGTTTTGTTTCTGGCAATATGATTGTGCGATTCCGATGAATGTTTAACCGATATAATCGACATATATAAAATGCCAAAGAAATCTTTAATAATTGAACTTTAGGCCTAGGCCTTTATTACAAAGATTGAAATTTGATGAAGTAAAAAGTAGAATAATGCAATATAACCTGCTAAAATTTATTTACCATAGTATTTCCTAAGGTTGACAGCATTCCAGGTTCTTGGTAAGGCAGTTCCATCCAAGTGTGCAATTCTGTATGAACCTTTCTTCCCCACGCCAATGACGATGTAAGGTCCATCCCAATTTTGTTGTAACTTTCCCACATGTTTGGATACTTCTACCTTTTTCAAGACCAAATCTCCTTCCTTGAAGGTTCGGATGCGTACTTTTTGATTGTATGCTTTCTCCATATTAGCTTTAGTGGCTTGTAAGCGTACAACAGCTTTATCTCTTAAAGCTTCTGTTAAATCAATGTCGTTTTCTCTTGACTTTTCATTTTCTTTATCATCGAACATTTCTACTCTTGGCGTTGGGATTAGTGTTTCCACAGGGATAACCGCTTCCGACCCATATACCAAGCTAAATGGGGTTTCCCCAGTTGAGCTCCTTACTGTGGTCCGATTAGCCCATAATACTCCTGGGAGTTCATCAAGCCATTTTCCTTTGGCTGCTCCTAATCTTTTTTCCAAAGATTTTATTATTTCTCGGTTTGCTACTTCAGTTTGTCCATTTGCTCGAGGATGTCCTACGGAGGTAAAATTCTGTTGGATTCCAAGTTTTGTACACCATTCTATTATTTGTTTGCCCGCGAATTGAGTTCCATTATCGGAGATAAGGACCCTTGGGATGCCGAATCGACAAACTATGAATTTCCATAGGAAATTGATAACTTGGAATTGGGTTATTCGTGCGAGGGCGACGCATTCTATCCATTTGCTGAAGTACTCTACGGCGACCAGGACATAAGATCTTTTTGATCTGGCCACTGGGAAAGGTCCCACGATGTCCATTCCCCATTGATCGAATGGCCAACAAACTGGAATAGGGTGCATGTTTTCTGCTGGTCGATGGCATATGTTAGCATGGATCTGGCAGTGATGACATTCTTGGACATATTGAGCGGCATCTTTATTGATGGTCGGCCAATAGTAACCCGTCCTGAGACATTTTAAAGCCAATGCTCTTGATCCGCTATGATTTCCTGCATCCCCATCATGTATTTCCCGTAGTATATCGAGGGTTTGTGATTCAGGTACGCATTTTAGAAGAATCCCTGATACTGATCTTCGGTAGAGTTTTCCTTCTATGAGTGTATATTTCGGAGCTCGATATTTTATTTTCCGAGCTTCATTTTGGTCGGGTGGTAATTTTCCTTCTCGAAGATAGTCTATCATAGGGGTCATCCAGTTCCCTTCGGCTTCTTCGATTTCCATTATATCCACCGCTGGTGTTTCATCGATGTCAATTGCTGGCGTATTAGAGATCAACCAGTTGATCACCCGTTCGGTCTTTCCGTCATGGGATCCTGTGAATTTTGATAACTGATCGGCCCATTTATTTTCCGAACGTGGGATGTTCTGGATACTAAAACTTTCAAATTTCTCGGCCAGAGTCTTCACTTTGGCGAGGTATTTGACCATGTTGAATTCCTTAGCCTCGTATAGGCCTTCTATCTGTCTTTGCACTAATTCTGAATCAGTTAGGACTTTAAGACTTTTTATATTGGCTTTGATCGCCATTTCCATTCCTGCGATTAATGCTTCATATTCAGCTTCATTGTTTGTCACAACGAAGTCCAGTGTTATTGCGTAATTTAAATCTTCCTTGTTTGGTCCGGTGAAGTTGATTCCGGCGCCTCCTCCTTCTCGGCATGAAGCACCATCGACGTGCATTAGCCAAGTTTGATCTTCAATGATCAAGACATCGCTGCTGAGGCAGCTCGATGATTCAGTAGCCTGTGTCGGTGTTTCTAATATAAAATCGGCCAACACTTGGGCCTTGATGGCAATCCTTGGTTTGTAGTCTACCTCGAACTGACTGAGTTCGATGGCCCATTTGATTAATCGACCGGAGGCTTCTGGTTTTGCTAGAACTTGCCTTAGTGGCTGATTCGTCAGGACGATGATTTTGTAAGTTAAGAAGTAAGGTCGGAGTTTCCGCGCGGCCACCACTAAGGCCAGTGTGAATTTTTCTATTTCTAAGTAATTCTTCTCCGCCCCTTGTAATAACTTGCTGAGATAATATACAGGCTTATGCTCTGAGCCCTCGACTTTAATTAGTACTGAACTAATTGCTACGTCGGAAATGGAAATGTACATAAACAATGGTTCTCCTTCTGTTGGTTTTGCCAACATCGGGGGTGTCGTCAAATATTCTTTGAGCTGCTCGAAGGCCTGATCGCACTCTTCGGTCCAAACAAAGTTCTTTGCCTTTCGGAGAGTTTTGAAAAAAGGGAGGCTTTTGTCTGCAGACTTTGATATAAACCTGTTTAATGCTACGATCTTTCCAACTAGGCTTTGTACTTGAGAGATTGTTTTAGGAGGTTTCATTTCAGTTATGGCTCGGATTTTTTCTGGGTTGGCTTCTATTCCGCGTTGGTGGACTAGATATCCCAAGAATTTTCCTGATTTGACACCAAAGGTGCATTTTGCGGGGTTTAACTTCATACGATATTTTCTTAAGATCTGAAAGCATCGATCGAGATGCTTTACATGATCTGCTTCGTTCATACTTTTGACCAGCATGTCGTCCACGTAGACTTCCATCAGTTCTCCGATTAATTCTTTGAACATTAGGTTTACTAACCTTTGGTAAGTAGCTCCGGCATTTCTTAAGCCGAATGGCATCACTATGAAGCAATAAACTCCCTGCTCGGTTACGAACGCGGTCTTTTCTTGGTCCCGCTCATCCATGTATATTTGGTAAAACCCTTGGAAGGCGTCCATCATACTGAATAACGCGAAGCCAGCGGTCGAGTCGACCAATAAGTCAATCCTCGGGAGGGGATATGGGTCGCGTGGACACAACTTGTTAAGGTCGGTGAAATCATTACACATCCTCCATTTATTATCTTTTTTGTCTCCTTTAGCGACTAGTACTACATTGCATAGCCATTCCGAGAAATGAATTTCTCGGATTTGTTTTGCCTCGAGCAACCTTTCTACCTCGGCTTTGATAATTTTATCTTTCACCGGTCCATGATTTCTCTTCTTCTGTCTAGCGGGTTTCGCCAAAGGATCTATTTTTAGGGAATGCTTTATTATTCGAGGATCAATTCCTTCAATGTCATTTGCGCTCCAAGCGAAGACATCGGCATTGTTTCTGAGGAAGTCGATCAGCATTATTTCTCCTTCTTCGCTCAACTCTGTACCAATTCTCGTCTTTTTGGATGAGTCGCCTTCTACTAGAATTATATCTTTGTGTTCAGGGGGTTTCAAAGATAAGTCTAGCGGTTCTTTCCCCTTTTTATGATTATCTCGCTCTATGTATTCGTCGAGTTTTCCTTGCTCGATAAGTTTCTCAACTTCTCTCTTAAGGTGAAAACAATTCTCCGTTCGATGTCCATGTGCCCTATGGTATTTGCAGTATTGATCGTAGTTTCGAGAGCCTGGTCTTGGCTGCGCGATTTTCCTCGCTTCAGGAATCCAGTTATTTCTTTCTAGGACTTCCAATATTTCTTCCATTGGAACATTTAACCTTGGGTGTTCTACTTGATTCACCCTGCTTCTTATTGGTTGATCTTGGTTTCTTGGTCTTTGGTAGAAATTAGGTTGTCTGTCATGATCGGCTTTGTTGTATTCCAGTCGGTGGAAAACATTACCTCTCCTGGAAGATCGCTCGTAATCCGAAGCTTTTTGGGTAGGAAACCTATCGTGCCGTTTGGAGCCTGAGGTGGTGGCTTTGTTTTTGTTTTTATCCTTAAAGGAATTCATCTCTTCTTGGGTCATATACTTAGAAGCCAAGCTCATAATGTCGGCAAATGTTCTCGGTTGTTTTCGACTAAGGGCGTTTCCAAACTGCCTATTTTTAGTGAGGTCGAAGAGGATAGAAATTATGTAATCGATATTCGGTGAGTCGATTTTGAGTAATTCTACGTTGAACCTTGCCAACCAATTTCTTAGGGATTCTCCCTCTTGTTGGTGTATGGTTCCTAGGTAGCTCATCGGAAGTTTTTGCCTCCTCTGACTGGCAAATTGTTGTATTAGTTTATTGCATAATTCCCGGAAACTGAATATAGAGTTGGCCGGCTGTTTGGCGAACCAATCCAGCGCGAGTCCTTCGAATGTTGTTACCATTAGCTTGGCGGTGAATTCGGCGGAGTGAGCATACAAATTCATTATGTTCGTAAAGCTAAAGATATAATCGTCCGGGTCGGTGGTTCCATCATATCGGGGTAGTCTTCCCGGGACCTGTCCTGCGGACTGTGCTTCTTTTATTTCCCTGCAGAAAGGAGAGCAAGCCGCAAGGCTTTCCTGGAGTTCTGTAGTCCGGGCCCAGGGGTTTTGTGCAGATCGTAATCGTTGTTCGAGTCGCTCCTGTACCATCCTTTCAATTTCTCGTTCTGAGAATCGAGTCGCTCTTGGTCTATAGGGGATTGTATCATCTATATCATCTTCGATTGGGATGATCGTTCGTTCCTTCGATCCGCTGCGAACTGCTTGTGGTACTCTTCGACCAGTTCTTCTTTGGGGACGGTTGTCGGAGGGTTTAGAATTGACCTGCTGTGGGCTGTGCAGCGAGCGACGCTCACTTGCTGGGCTGTCAGCTTGTTGAGAGGTCCGTTCGTTCGGCCTTGGCACTCCTGTCGCAGGAGTTGCTCCGGGAGCCGTAACGTTTCGAGGAATTTGGTCTAAAACTAGCAATTCTTCTGGAGAGAGTGACTTGAAGAGCATCGCTATTTGTTTCAGTTTTTCCTGAGCGCCAGGGAGAGGAGCGGGTATTTCGGGGAGCTCCGGTTCCTCTGGTATTGTACCGGTAAGACCTCCTTGGTGTTCCTGCTGACGGGAACGGGTATCTGGGAGGTTTTCATTGGTGTTTGGATTGTTGTTATCGTTGTTGTCTTGTGGATCTTCAGATGTGTTGTGACCTGTGGTCGTATTGCTTCTCGCTCCGACGCGAGCGCTTTTCCTTGGGCGAGCCATGTGTCGATTCGAATAATTAACCTAGCCCCACGGTGGGCGCCAACTGATTTAACCGGATTTCGTTGGGTTAATTGTATATCAGTAAATTTGTAATATCGGTGGGGTTTACGATATTTGTGTATATATATTAAGTAGGGCTCTGTTACTTTATTCCGGATGGATCAAACACAAAGAAAAGCAGTGATTAAGAACAAGAAGCAAAACCACAAAGAAAGCTAATAACACTTTAATCTGGAGATCAAAATACTATGAATAATATTGATTCTTATTCAGTTGTAATGCCTTAGGCAGAGAATATATGAGTATCCTTAAAGTGGAGGATTTCGTAGTTGTTTAGTACAATGATTAGCCAGGTATTTATACAATGTTTAACCTAGCGTTACATGGAAACATAGTCCTAATAGGACTCGGCCCAATTATCCTTCATGGGTCCGGAGTATCATCTTCTGATCGAAGAGAGCTGCGCTTTGCTGGGTCTGCGAGGGAATCCCGATCTGTTTGGGTTGGTCGGATCGATCTTAATTTCTTCATTCGATTCGAGTAATATATAGGGTGCGAAATAGCCCCCATCACATTTGTTAACATAGCAGCCCTTGATTTCATTCTATATGATAATACAAAGAAAACCTAATTTCAATTAGTTCATCTCTTCCACTCACTCTCTTTGGCGACCGACGACACATGGATTCGAGTACATATCCGCAGGGCCGGCCCTAGCTTTTCGGGGGCCCTAGGCGAAATTATAAAATGAGGCCTCAAGCAAATATATACTTTAAACCTTTTTTTTTTTTACCCCTATCGAACAACAAACAAATTGAAGGATTCTTTTCATATCTTCTTAAGCTTTAATGGTGATTTTTGGTGTGCTTAAAATTATGCTCAAATTTTTTACCATAGCATGCTTATGTGCTCTATATCATATCTGAAAATTATTGTGACATGATTCCTTGTTAATTATGTGATATGATTTAATTTTGATTAATGTCCCGAGACATTTTTAATTTTCTGCGGATTATTTATTATGTTTCATGAAATGAAACTTAATTGTATCATTAGAAAGCTCTAATCAAGAGATTTTCAGTCATATAAAGAACACAAAATTTGACCCCAAAAAATTGACAGAGAAAGGAAATGTGAAAAAAAGTCATTCAATTTTGGTATTAAATATGTATTATTTGATGGTTTGATACCAAATATCTAATGTAGGTAAAAATTTGATAGAATAGTGTCCTGCAAGCCAACTATTTGGCTGCATTTAATTGAAAGGACCATTCAATTGGATTAATAAATGCATTTTATTATATGGTCATCTTTATCTTATGTAATAATAATCTACGCATAAGGATAGAAGTCCTTAGATCACAGGGCTATGGGACAACCCGTGGACTGATCTCCAAGGCCGTGATTTAGAAAATATTCAAGAGTCGTAGAATCCAATCGAGATAGGACATCGTTGGATTCGGTTAGACTCTCACTATTGTGTATACTCCGATGAACTGGAGAACGCTGGGGTCCACGAGCGTGACTGGGATAGTCGATACACATAAGTGGGTGGCTTGCTGGGATGGCAAGCGCACTGAATACCCCAATTAGGAAATAACTCACCATGGAAGCGGTAGTCGCATATCGGGGTTGAAGTTATTCCAATTTACAATAGTATACGAGGAACGATCCCTAACTACTTGAGATGATAGGGTTTATCTGGTGCGAGAACGTCTATGCTTTGATTTGAGTCCCGACTGACTGGAGATCGCCAGAAAGTCTCTGTGGACTCATATTGGGTATAGAGGAACTCGTATGCAGATTCATATCATCAACAAAGGATCCATTGACCCGACTTGATAGGTTGGGAAATTCTCCTATGGAATTCTGTGAGAAATTAATTCTGGTAAAATCCTCGGCCGAGGTATCTGACAGCTTTATGTAAGTAGCTCATAAAGGTTAAGTCAAAGAGAATTATTTCGAGACCAGAATGCATAAGGTCAAGACAAAAGAAAAGGGAAACCGATGAAAGACCATACCCTTAAGTCTCGACTGGGAGATTGATCGATGGAGAGATTATGTCGTATATGGTAATTGTAAATGATAAAAGGTTCACTGAATTAATTCACCAGTGATTGGGCTCCATGGGCTTGTGGCTGGACATCGACCGTGGAGTGTGGGAGAATTCCCAAATTGGCAGGGGTGCTAATTTTGGAATGATCAATCGACAGAGTGTTCGATTGATTTAGAGTAAGTCTTACTCGAATAATTAAATAATATTTAATTATAACCCACGGCCAATTATGTGGTGAACCTACGGGGGCATACACAATACACATGAAGCGAAAGCGAGGAAATAAGAACGACCGAGTCGACTGGGTCGACTGGGTAAATAATCGACTGGGTCGATTATTATGGATGGGTCGACTGGGTCGACCCAATTGGAACAAAATGGGATCCAATTGGAATTGGATCAGGATCATAAATTAAATTGGAATTTAATTTGTGGATTAATTAATTAAGTTGGATTTAATTAATTAAATGGACTTAGAGTCTGATTTAATTAAATGTGAGATTAAGTTAATTAATTGGGCTATTTAATTGGGAGATTAAATAAAGCCTGGTCAAATTAATTAACTGGGCCATGAATTAATTAGAAGAGTTGGTCTTCTAATTAAAGAGGGCCATGGCCCATGTAGGAGAGAAGAGCCCTAGTCCTAATAGGACTAGGTTAGAGAGATAACTATAAGTAGCCTTCTTGTAGTTATTTTTCAAAAAACTCCATAAGCAAAAATTGAGCAAGAGCAAAAAATTCTCTCTCCCTCTCCCACACTGCAATCGACCGAACCCTGTTCTTCTTTTGGAAGAATTTTCGTTTTCGATTCTTGTTCCAAAATCGTTCCTATATCCTAGATCATAATATATCTTGTGTTCTAGCTGATCAAGATTTATTATTTTCGTGTAATTGTGGTGTATCAACCCGTAGAGGCGCAACATGTGGGGCGCTGCTGCAGAGCTTGGATCGATTTGGCTGAGGAGAAATTCAGAGTTCGTTTTTGCTAGCTAAGGATTTGCAAGGAGATAGGTATAACTACAACTGTTTATACTATCGTTTTACTTATGTTCATATATATACACCTAGAGTAGTATCCTGGCAAGATTCCGTAAGAGGTCCTAAAATTTTTATATTCCGCTGTGCCTAGGGCTGTTTATCTTACCGAATCCCAACAGTGGTATCAGAGCCAACTCTAGGCTTTGTATATATATGAATTTGCAAATTCTGTGTTTATTAAATCATATGTTTGATTTATGTGGCTAGTTCTTTAACTTTGCATGTTTTAGGACGTATGTTTAATTAACTTGGAGTTAATGTTTAATTTTGGATTCGAAAATTTTATCATGTTAGTTTTATTTTTGGATTGGGATTTAATTGACTGGGTTTGTTTAATTAAATCATAAGTAATCGAAGAAACAAAAAATATTTTTTTGGGCGGCCACCGCGTGCTGCTGCCCACGGCAGCGTGCGAACAGCACGCTGGCCGCGCGAGCAGCGCACGGCAGCAGCCTACGGGCTGCCAGCCGTGTGCTGTCACTCGCAGCCGCGCGCTGCCGCACGCTGTCACGCGTAGCAGCGGCTGCCGCGAACAGCCACGCGCGGACTTCGTGTCCGCGCGTATGTTGTCCACGTGGCAGTCTTCGATTGGCCTCGCCTGGTTGATTTTTGGTTGGACTCTAATTCTGCCTATTTTGATAAATCTGAAAATCTTGGAGATTTGGTTGTTATGGAATCTTGGTGAATCTTGGATTGATCTTAGAGATCTTATTTAACAAGGAAACTTAGAGTTTCATTTGAGATAAGACATTTAATTATAATTAATGTCTTCTAGTAAGTTACCAAGATTAAAGATCTTAGAGATCTTATTAAACAAGGAAACTTAGAGTTTCAATTGTAAGAAGAGATTTAATTAAAATTAATCTCTTCTAGTAAGTTACCAAGATTAAAAGATCTTAGAGATCTTATTAAATTAGGAAACTTGGAGTTTTGGATAAGGTAGAAATCTTGGTGGATTTGGACACTACCTTAGTTAACTAATCTAGTCAAAATAGGATTATCTTGAGAATCTTGGAGATTTGTAAAATTGGGAAACTTAGAGTTTTGGATAAGATAGTAATCTTGGAAGATTTGTAACTATCTTAATTAACCAACTTTATCAAGATAAGAGTTGTAGATTACTTAGAACTCAAGTAAGAGTTAATTAATCTTAGAGATTAATTGTTAATTCAAAATTAAATTAACTAGGATAATTTTTGTGAATTAAAATTAAAGGAGCCGGTAAATTTACATTTATGCCCTTATGTGAATTTATGCATGTTCTTGAGTGAATATGTGGATTGGTCGATTTTGCCCTTAAGCCCTGTGTAGTTTTGGTTTATTTATTTTATGGGTTGTAATTAAATGGGCCTGATTGGTGCCCTTGCTTGCGCAAACAAATGTAATAGAATAGGGCCATTTAAATTTGTAAGCTAGGCTTAGATTAGACTTGGAGCCGAGAAGACCTCATGAAGACTTGGAGATCCACATGGAGGCCCATAACCTTGGAGGACATGGAGGCCCAAATTCATTACATGGAGGCCCAATCAAGCTGGATATTACAAGAAGGCCCATGATGTATGGGTTAGAAAAATTGTAATAGTTAAGACATTTAATTTCCACCCTAGACTGACCAATTGGTCCATCATGTGGCTCGTGATGGATCGCATAGGATGGGCAATCGATCAATCATATGTGCAATGCTAGGTGATGAATGTTTACTTTTTCGTAATTATTCTTTGATGTATGAGATGCATGCTTAGGATAGAAAAACGTAAACAAGATAAAGCATAATCTGATGAGACCTCGCACAAGGAAAACTTAAAACCTCCAATTGAATTTAAAATTCAATTAGAATATTAAATCGATTAACGGGCGCATATGAATGGTGTCTATGGTCCGAGCCTATCCAATTACTAGGTCTTAGGCATATTGTACAAATATATCTCGATGTCTCACGAGTCGTGGGTCGAGCTATAGGAAGATGATATGTCTATTGCCTCGATGCACAGTTTAGTGCCAAGGGAGGGGATAGCAAGGTTCTAGGCGCTGTCTCACGAGTCGTGGGGCGTCTAGGATTGAACTATTTCTCTTCACGAGTATTGGACATGATTTAACGCGAGTAAGTATGGATGTCTCACGAGTCGTGGGTCCATAACGAAAACCGAGGCTGAATGAACTCAAGGGTTAGCTGGGATGGTTAACCGGCGACGTAATCGCCCACCAAGTGGATCAATTAGTATGGCCAACGAGTCGTGGGTACTGAGCGATTGCATTTGGGCCTTGAGCCCATTAGGAAATTTTTTATTTCCCGAACCTTATGTGGGGGCATAAGTATTCGACAAAAATAGTGGGAGTAATTTACAAATGAAAACCATGTTTGTAAATTATGCATTGATATTAATCTGCCGCGTATTTATCGTCATGTTTATGATAGTTTATCATAAATTATGTATCCATGAATATTTACCATCATACTTGAATCAAATAAATTGACTGAACCCAAATGAATTTTTGAATGACTTCGAAACTTGAGAAATTATTCTCGAGTCCAAGCAAGGACTAATCTCCTTACAAAGATTTCATTGTTTTTCCTTTCAAAGTTACACTTCGACTGGAATGGTGATAGGTTTCACCAAGCTGCCTTTTTCGAAGTTACTCTTCAAATAAGAAAGGTGATAAGTTTCACCAGAGGGTTGAGGATGGTTCTCAAGCCCAAATTTTCTTGAAGGCAAACATGAAGTCTCCCATGAATGGGAAATAACATCTTGTGAAAAGGCCTCAAAAGGCTCGAGAGATGGAAGAAGAGGAATGTATCCTCTCTAAAGGGAAATAACCTTGGAGGTTTTTCCTGTAAGGATGATAAGTTGAAAAGTCAATCAAAATGATTCTTCCATGGATTAAGATCAAGGGAAAAGGGAATTGAACCTATTCATCCCATAAGGGATGATTAAATTTTATTGAACTTAACCTTATGGTTAAAGTAATGCATAAGGGTGTTGGATGCCCGATGAAGCACTCATTGATGCATTCAATGCATCTAAAGCCATGAAATATTTAGATCATTGGAATTTGCTTATACCATCCCTTGTCTTAAGGGATGTGATAGTTCCATAATGGTTGGAACTTATTGCGCTATAAGATTTATACGCAAAAGGTGTACATAAGCAAATGAGTATGGATACTCATATATCGACTAAATAAAATATGCATAGTCAATAAAATATAAATAATCAAGATCTCACACACTTGAGTCGTTGTAAAAACCGAAAGGCGATACACGAATACTAAAACATATTTCCGAATTAAAAGATTCAAAGACTGAGCTCGACTGGGTCGAGCTTGACTGGGATGCTGTACATAGTAACCGACTTTCGAATCTTGCTTAATGGAAATTAGATTTAGTAGTTGGTTGCTAGGCAACCAAGAGGCATAAACAATTGCAATGGATTTAATCCATTTATAAGTGTGTAGAAACACTAAAGCATTAGTGGGAGATAAGGCGTCTCTAGTACCCTCATGGGTAAAAGTACGTTGTGATGTACAATTCCAAATTACTTTTGGAATAAAAGAAGAGAGCCTAATCAATGAAAGCATATAAGAGATTTGGATCAATTCAAAATCGAACATGCACGCAATTGATTATTTAATAGAGAATTAGATTCTCGAAATGTAAGACTCGCTCAAAACATTGTCAGTTGTTGAGCATTTTGGACATGTAAATGTCCATTAAGAAATCTTACATGAAATTCCTTATTCAAACAAATGAAACTTGATCGAGATAATCGAAGATACTGAGCTAAGTATCTCTGAAGCCAGATCCAAAACATATCACGTGATATGAGTTTTGGTATTGTACCTTCATATGCATTCATGCGCATATGGGGTCTCCCGCTTATGTGAATAAGCTGGTGGGAGATGAGTTGGACGTAAAGTCCATCTTATGCAATTCGTGGGGTATCCAGAAAACTCTATAGGATACAAGTTCTACGATCCTACAAGATAAACTACGTTTGTCTCAAGGAACGCACACTTCTTGGAGAAGGATTTCTTGCTAGGCAAGAAGGAACACGACGTAGAACTAGATGAGGTCACTGAAGCTGAAAAGACCAAAGAGGTCGATCAAGCTGGCCCATCACCATAGGCAGTGGGAGAACAAGAGCATGAAAAGTACATCAGAGAGTACATCGATACTTCGTAGGTCAGAAAGACAACGTAGAGAACCCAAGAGGTACTACAGTCTGCTGCGTGAGACTAGACAGTCTCTAACCAAGGACTTACGAAGAGGCTATGCTAGGCATAGACTCGGGAAAGTGGCGTGAAGCCATGGAATTCGAATTGGACTCCATGCACTCGAACAAGGTCTGGGCCTTGGTAGATCCACCAGTGGGAGTAGCTCCCGTGGGTTGCAAGTGGATCTATAAGCGAAAGCTTGGAGTGAACGGAGGGGTAATAACCTACAAGGCGCGATTAGTGGCAAAAGGATACACTCAAAGACCTGGAATTGACTTTGAGGAGACCTTATCGCCCGTCGCAATGCCTAAATCCATTTGAATCTTGCTGGCCATAGCTGCGTGGTATAACTACGAGATATGGCAGATGGATGTAAGGACTGCCTTTCTCAATGGGGACATTGACAAGGAGATCTACATGGAGCAACCAAAAGGATATGCATCCAAAGGAGATGAGCACAAGGTGTGCAAACTCCAGAGGTCCATTTATGGGCTGAAGCAAGCTTCCCGAAGTTGGAACATCCGTTTCGATGAAACATTCCAAACTTTTGGATTCATCAAAAACGTGTTCGAACCTTGCGTGTACAAGAAGATCAGTGGGAGTACAGTTGAATTTTTGGTGCTTTACGTTGATGACATTATTCTCAATGAAATGTGAAAGTGTTGTCCGAAACTAAAGCATGGTTATCTACACAATTCTCAATGAAGGATTTGGGAGAAGCATCCTTTGTACTGGGTATAAGGATCTACCGATATAGATCAAAAGGACTGCTGGGCCTCTCCCAATCCCAGTACATAGATAAAATCTTGAAAAGATTTAATATGGAAGAATCCAAGAGAGGATTGCTTCCAATGAGACATGGGATTGCACTCTCTAAGTCTATGGCCCCAAAGACGCCTGAAGAGAGAAGCAATATGTCTCGAATACCATATGCATCCGCGATAGGAAGCATAATGTATGGTATGTAATGTACTAGACCAGACGTAGCGTACGCTTTAAGCGTTACAAGTCGCTACCAGTCTGATACAGGAGAGCAGCACTGGATAGCCGTAAAGGCAATTCTGAAGTACCTGAGAAGGACTAAGGAATTGTTCTTGATATACGGTGGAGGAGAATTGAAATTGGAAGGCTATACTGATTCTAGCTTCCAATGTGATGTAGACGACTTCAAGTCGACATCTGGATACGTGTTCTGCCTCAATAGTGGTGCGGTAAGCTGGAAGAGCTCCAAGCAAGACACTACCGCAGTTTCAACCACCGAGAGAGAATACATTGCCGCGAATGAAGCGGCAAAGGAAGGTGTTTGGATGAAAAACTTCATCCAGGAATTGGATGTGATACCTAGCATTGTCGAGCCATTACTATCTTCTGTGATAATAATGGAGCTATCTCGCAAGCGAAGGAGTCGAGATCTCATCAGAATCCAAGCACGAACTAAGACGATACCATTTGATATTTATATCATTGGTAGAGGAGACATAAAGATGGAACGTGTCACCTCAAGGGATAATACGACGGACCCGCTATCTAAGCCATTGCCTCAAAGGCATTCGAAAACATCTGTCTAAGATGGGAATAAGAAGTATGAAAAGTTGGCTTTAGTACAAGTGGGAGATTGATAGAATAGTGTCCTGCAAGCCAACTATTTGGCTGCATTTAATTGAAAGGACCATTCAATTGGATTAATAAATGCATTTTATTATATGGTCATCTTTATCTTATGTAATAATAATCTACGCATAAGGATAGAAGTCCTTAGATCACAGGGCTATGGGACAACCCGTGGACTGATCTCCAAGGCCGTGATCTAGAAAATATTCAAGAGTCGTAGAATCCAATCGAGATAGGACATCGTTGGATTCGGTTAGACTCTCACTATTGTGTATACTCCGATGAACTGGAGAACGCTGGGGTCCACGAGCGTGACTGGGATAGTCGATACACATAAGTGGGTGGCTTGCTGGGATGGCAAGCGCACTGAATACCCCAATTAGGAAATAGCTCACCATGGAAGCGGTAGTCGCATATCGGGGTTGAAGTTATTCCAATTTACAATAGTATACGAGGAACGATCCCTAACTACTTGAGATGATAGGGTTTATCTGGTGCGAGAACGTCTATGCTTTGATTTGAGTCCCGACTGACTGGAGATCGCCAGAAAGTCTCTGTGGACTCATATTGGGTATAGAGGAACTCGTATGCAGATTCATATCATCAACAAAGGATCCATTGACCCGACTTGATAGGTTGGGAAATTCTCCTATGGAATTCTGTGAGAAATTAATTCTGGTAAAATCCTCGGCCGAGGTATCTGACAGCTTTATGTAAGTAGCTCATAAAGGTTAAGTCAAAGAGAATTATTTCGAGACCAGAATGCATAAGGTCAAGACAAAAGAAAAGGGAAACCGATGAAAGACCATACCCTTAAGTCTCGACTGGGAGATTGATCGATGGAGAGATTATGTCGTATATGGTAATTGTAAATGATAAAAGGTTCACTGAATTAATTCACCAGTGATTGGGCTCCATGGGCTTGTGGCTGGACATCGACCGTGGAGTGTGGGAGAATTCCCAAATTGGCAGGGGTGCTAATTTTGGAATGATCAATCGACAGAGTGTTCGATTGATTTAGAGTAAGTCTTACTCGAATAATTAAATAATATTTAATTATAACCCACGGCCAATTATGTGGTGAACCTACGGGGGCATACACAATACACATGAAGCGAAAGCGAGGAAATAAGAACGACCGAGTCGACTGGGTCGACTGGGTAAATAATCGACTGGGTCGATTATTATGGATGGGTCGACTGGGTCGACCCAATTGGAACAAAATGGGATCCAATTGGAATTGGATCAGGATCATAAATTAAATTGGAATTTAATTTGTGGATTAATTAATTAAGTTGGATTTAATTAATTAAATGGACTTAGAGTCTGATTTAATTAAATGTGAGATTAAGTTAATTAATTGGGCTATTTAATTGGGAGATTA
The DNA here is from genome assembly GCA_003313485.2 of Penstemon barbatus. Taxonomy (NCBI): domain Eukaryota; kingdom Viridiplantae; phylum Streptophyta; class Magnoliopsida; order Lamiales; family Plantaginaceae; genus Penstemon; species Penstemon barbatus. Next base: position 32,538,829 of record CM064878.1, on the reverse strand, counting down.
AATAAAGCCTGGTCAAATTAATTAACTGGGCCATGAATTAATTAGAAGAGTTGGTCTTCTAATTAAAGAGGGCCATGGCCCATGTAGGAGAGAAGAGCCCTAGTCCTAATAGGACTAGGTTAGAGAGATAACTATAAGTAGCCTTCTTGTAGTTATTTTTCAAAAAACTCCATAAGCAAAAATTGAGCAAGAGCAAAAAATTCTCTCTCCCTCTCCCACACTGCAATCGACCGAACCCTGTTCTTCTTTTGGAAGAATTTTCGTTTTCGATTCTTGTTCCAAAATCGTTCCTATATCCTAGATCATAATATATCTTGTGTTCTAGCTGATCAAGATTTATTATTTTCGTGTAATTGTGGTGTATCAACCCGTAGAGGCGCAACATGTGGGGCGCTGCTGCAGAGCTTGGATCGATTTGGCTGAGGAGAAATTCAGAGTTCGTTTTTGCTAGCTAAGGATTTGCAAGGAGATAGGTATAACTACAACTGTTTATACTATCGTTTTACTTATGTTCATATATATACACCTAGAGTAGTATCCTGGCAAGATTCCGTAAGAGGTCCTAAAATTTTTTATATTCCGCTGTGCCTAGGGCTGTTTATCTTACCGAATCCCAACAAAATTTAGTATGAAAAATGCAATTTCCTCGTTTTAGTTTTCATAAACTTCTTTACCATAGATAATTGTTAGATTATATTGTAAAAAATATCTTATAATGAAATTATCAAAAAAAAATTATCTTATAATTAATGAATTCGCATTCGTAGCATATTACTCTTAGTTTGAATAATTAATCTTTATCATGAAATGATAATCATATATGTACGAAAGAACATACATTTCTTCATAATTAATTACATATTAAATTTATAAAATTTGGGGCCCTTTAGGAAGGGGGCCCTAGGCATAGGCCTAATTTGCCTTATGCTTGAGCCGGGCCTGCATATCCGGTCGTATTTCTGCTAAAAAAAAAACTATAGCAGGTTATGTTGAATTTCTATGTCTATTCAAATATTATTATTTTGTTTTTTCTTTGCATATTTATACGTTTTCACTCATTATTTTAGGACCATTGCTTGGAGCACAGATTCTTTCTCTCGTATTTGGGCTGAAAACAATATACCATAAAAAGGATTAACAATGGTTTAGTGGTTATTGCTGTTTTACGTTTTTTTTAATATTTCTTGGGAGCGTTATTTGAAACCATACTGAACTCCAGTTTTTTTCCCTTGATTAGGGAGACCGTAATACATTATTAAGGCTGAGAAAATATCACTGCGTCGTAGGCAACATCTTGCGATGATTTGTGCAGTATTTCTCATGCTTAACCACATATGTCTTTTTGAAAAAGTGTATTTCTTCATGCTTGAGGAAATGTATAAAGCTCTGTTAGTCTGTGGATTTGTGGTATAGAATCCTAGATTGGTATCTTACTTTTTTGGTTATGATTTTTTTTGTCATTAGAGATATCAATATTTCTCATGCTTAACCACATGTGTCTTTTTGAAAAAGTGTATTTCTTCATGCTTGCTTGAGGAAAATGTATAAAGCTCTGTTTCTATGATCACTGGTTAGTGTGTGGATATTTGGTATAGAATCCTAGATTGGTATCTTACTTTTTTGGTTCTAGTTTTTTTTGTCATTAGAGATATCAATATTTCTCATGCTTAACCACATGTGTCTTTTTGAAAGTGTATTTGTTTATGCTTGCTTGAGGAAAATGTATAAAGCTCTGTTTCTATAATCATTGGATGTGTGGATTTTTTTGCAAGTAGCCTAGATTGGTATCTTACTTTTTTTGTTCTGGTATTTTTTTGGCAGAGAAGACTTCATGTAAAATTCATTTTCTTAATTCTTGGTTGTTGTATGCCTTGTGAATATTTTAACTTCTTTGTCAGATTTTTCTTAATTGAAATATGTTTTTGTTTCCGAATTTGGTATCTTCCCTGTTATGATGAATTTTTCTTGGCATGGGAGTTATCATATGAAATTGGGGGTGTTTGATTCTTGGTTGTTGTATGCTTTGGGAGAATTTGTACTTGTTTGCATGTACTGTTCTTAGTTGAATTTATGCTTTTGTTTCTTAAATTGGTATCTTCCCTTTTATGTGTCATAATGTCTATGTTGAAATGGAAATGGAAGTTGGCTTCTTATGGATTATGCGTGTGGCAATATACAGGATATTTTGTGTCATATAGTTGGTATTTAGGGGTTGATACTGACTTGTCAAATATTTTTATGTGGAATGTTTGATTTTTAAAAGCTTGTCAAATTATTAATTAAGATAATACATCCATTTTTGGTTGTTGAATGCTTTATGACACAAAAGAAGTGTTTATGAATTTTCTTTATATTTGTGCTACTTGGGAAGTTCAAATGTTGGGTTGAAATAATTTCAAAAATCATCTATCTGATTCAACATCAATATCTCATATTGTTTTTGGCTTAATTGAGCAGATGTTGTCATTATGGCATTAAATGCATGCAATATTCAATATCTTGGTAGATGAAATTGTATTCATCTTTCCGATTAAATGCATGCATTACTCATTCTTAGGAGATGATAAACTATTCATCTTTTCCATTAAATGCTTGCCTTATTAATTCTTTATTGATGATAAACTATTCATCTTTTCTATTAAATGCTTGCCTTATTCATTCTTTATTATGAATTCATTCATTCACATCTACCCTCAATATTTTTAGCATTAATGAGGGTAGTTCAAAAGTAGCACCCCCACCTTTCTATATAAACACAACTTAATATTCATTGTCTATCACACTCAACATTTACAGAGCTTCTAAGAATTGGTAAGTTCTTAATTTTTTTTTATTGTTATTAACAAAGTCATATAAGTTATTCTGAATTAACCATCTCTTTCGAATCAGGTTTAACATTCTAATCACGTCGAGGAATAGGCGCATGCGACGTGAAGCCAACAATATCAATGATGGTTGGTCTTTTGATGAAAATTGGATCTTCACTAATCTTCTCTTACATGAGGCCAAGGTGGGGGAATCTTAAGGAGGTTGGTTTGCTCACTGGAGCATGCCAGCGTATTTCAGCCGCAATGACCTCAAGGTTTGGTCGTCCATTCAATCTCTTCTCTATCAAGCAGAAGGTGGAACAACTTCGCCACATGAACAAAATTTTCAACAAGTTTTTGCATACTCCCGAAGTCATGTATGACATCGAAAACTTGAGTCCCTTGTCAATGACTTCTGCTGGAGAGCTGTTGATCGAAAGGTAAATACATCTGTTTCAAACCTAAGTTTATGTTTATTATTATTGATTTTATCCTGTAAATAATATCATAACTCTTCTTTATTTATTTATTTAGAAGGAGACCCCGCTGTTTCGGGATTTCAGGGTGAATGGTGAACCATTCCATCTCAAGCTGTCATATATATTTGATGAAGCAGGTGTGGCTACTTTCCCGAAAGACCTGACTGGAACTCCAGAATGGCCAATACATGTTAAAGACTCTGAAGATGATGAGAAGGCCGTCGCCCCGTTTGCTGAATGTACTGGTAGTGTCCCTCCCTTTCTTGATTTGTCCTTTCTTGAGAAGACAGACTTTGGTGCTGATGAAACTTTAACTTTGGAAAAAGGTTCTTGTTCTTGTTCTGGTGTAAGTACTTTGGATGTTGATGAAACTGTGGAAAATAGTTCTGGTTCTGGTGGAAGTACTTCTCATGTTGACTAATATGTGTGTTTGTGTGAATAACACCCTTTATGGTAGTTTATTATGGGTTGGTTGGTTGTATTTGGGGTATGAATGGGGGTAGGTTGTTTTATGTTTAAGTTTTTATGTAATGGGTTTATGGATGAAATATGATGGTTGTAATGTCCACTGGTCTATGTTTGTGATTACCATGCACATTTTCTTGTAATGCATGGTAATCAAATCAGCATTATATGTAATTTCCTTTAATTATGAATGAAAAGGGTGTTGTTTTGTTATTAACTATTGTTTGCCTAAAACTTGTGTTATAAAAAAATGGATGTACTCACAGATTCTTCAAGTCACATGGTTGCATTAGGAGCTGTGAAAGTAGATTTGACACTATATTCTCTGGACAAAAGAACTGCAATTTGCACAGGGAGGTATTGCAAGAAAGGGGGTCTTTGATAATAGATAAGTTATATATAATATATATGATATGGGGTTAGTTGTAATTTATACCTCAATGAAAATCAACTTTTTTGCACTCACTTATGTCGTGTACTGCCTAAAAAGATAGGTCATAGTCCAACAAGTACTTTATTTGCATGTAACCCCCAAGAGATAGTAAATATTACTCATAGTGGCCAATCAACAATCTCCTATAAAACCCATTCAAGTAGCAATATAACATATCAATTACAGTTGGAAAATTTTGCACGAAATACTTAGTAAAAATTTGGCAATGGCTTCATTCAACCCTCGTCCTCAATTACTCAATTCCTATGGCCAAGAGAAATTGATGACTACTTCATCGATTTCTTAGCAACCGATGGTTACTATAGAAATGCAATTTATGTCCATAGTTTATGTGACATTCTTAAATTTGTCCGAGATGAGGTTAATATGTATTTCAACCGGTTTTTCACCTTGAAGGAGATTAGGACAAGATTCGTAAAGATTAAACGTAGACATGCAATTTGGATATCTGAGGAAAGTTTCGGGTTATTGCTTGATCGAAAATACAAACAAGGGATGTGATGGAAATCGTTCAACATTTGTGCAGGGTATGAATACACTTTTGTAATTTTTTTAGACAAAATTTTTATGTTCCTATCTATTTTATTTTACTATTTAACAATTTAATTTTATCTCAAAGGAATCCCCATTTTATGAGGCTTATGCTTGTAGATACATGAAATTTAAGCCCAATTAAATAATGATACTTATAAATAATTTATTAGTTATCAATTAATTTTCTATTTTGGGATTTTCTTATATTAAATCCCGAAAATAAATAATGATATTAATTGATTTCTAATATTTATTTATTGGCCAATTATATCAAGCCATGTGTCAAAATGATATATATAAAGCCAATCAAATCATATTTTGGCCTTATAAGTAAGTGGCCACTCAAAATGCGCCACATGTCAAGATGAGGTGTTTTGGCCAATCAAATAAAGTCTTTCATTCCAAGGAAGTAAGGGCCAATCAAGTCGTGACACGTCACCAAGCTGCTATGAAGGAGACTCTTCAGAATCTATATAAAGAGGTCTTGTGAATTCATTTAAGAGATATCTACATGCATATATATACACATATATAGACATATACTCTCAGAGATTCTCATCAAGCTTTGAAGCTCCGTCAAGTTCTGCAAGTTTAAGTCTTCGACTTTCAAATCCGTGATTTCATCCACAAATATTGGAGAAGGTCACACCAAACGATTCAAGAATACGCTCAAAGCCCTTGAATCCATATACTCGACGAATCCGCAAATCAAGGAGGAAGTCACACATACGATTCAAGAACAAGCCTAGTGCCCTTGAATCCATACATCTACCGAAGAGAAGAATCAGAGGATTTTCACAGGGATTTATAACCACTTTTAAATTTCAAATAAATATTATTTGTTACTTCTATTTTATTGTCTATTTAAGCTTTTTGCAGACATTTAAAATTTGTTGTAAACAAATTTCTATGGATTCAAGTATGCTGTTTCTGGAGAGCCAATGTGGGATGAATTGTGTCAAATCTTTTGGGAAAATGAGGCTGATCAATTTATCGAGCCACCTCCATTCCCAATAGACCTTAAGTGGATTGAACTAGGTGATGGCCTAGCTATTGGCCATGAAATACTTGTTCCAGTTCCTATAGACACAGATCATTGGTATTGGATGTATCGTTAGGTTGTGCCGAGTTAAATCTGTTCCCTTTTTTTTTCCGTTGCAGAAAAGAGATCCCCGTGTACTAATAACGATTTTTGGGATGACTTGGCAAATTTTAACAATACCGCTCTAGATAATGAAAACGACTGTAGGATCTCAAGCGCTTTACCACTGCACCAAAAGCAATTGCTGTTAGTGATGGCGCAACTATTAATCTTTTAACCCAAGGTTGATTCCTGTAGGGCACCCCCTACAGTTCACAACGGCAGCGCAGAGCCCCACACTAAGAGGTGGACGGACATGAGGGGCTTCGCAAGAATTCACGTGGATCCTCGGGTCTCCTCCGTGAACCTCGGCAAGTTGGGCTGCCAAACGCCGATGTAGCAAGCGCCACAGCGAATCCGTAAGGGTGACTGCTGGAACCCCATAAATCCCAACAATCTCCCTCCCAGCAGCACCCGGGAGGATTCGAACTTGCAACCTCGCTCTGATACCAGTTGTAGGATCTCAAGCGCTTTACCACTGCACCAAAAGCAATTGCTGTTAGTGATGGCGCAACTATTAATCTTTTAACCCAAGGTTGATTCCTGTAGGGCACCCCCTACAGTTCACAACGGCAGCGCAGAGCCCCACACTAAGAGGTGGACGGACATGAGGGGCTTCGCAAGAATTCACGTGGATCCTCGGGTCTCCTCCGTGAACCTCGGCAAGTTGGGCTGCCAAACGCCGATGTAGCAAGCCCACAGCGAATCCGTAAGGGTGACTGCTGGAACCCCATAAATCCCAACAACGACGATGCTGAAAATTATAATCACGTGGTTAAGTGCCTATGGCCAAGTGAAGGAACCTCTAGAAGTTCGGGTATTAGAAAAAATTAGTGTCCGAAAGTCACATTTGTGAACTTTTTAGCAAATCCGATGTTTAAGTTTATGTTATTTTTATTCAAGTACCGTGTTTAAGTTTATGCTATTTTTATTCAAGTAACCGTGTTTAATTTAGTTTTAATTTGTTGAATTAAATATTTGGATTGAAAATAGTGGTCATCAGTGCAATTTTCATACCTTACTAGTAACACATAATTAAAACATGCAAAAACTAGCATAATGCAACGTTGATTCAAAATAAGTCACATCCATAATCATGTGCATTGATGTATAAAGTTCACAAATCCAAAATATTATCAATACAATTACAACTAATCCAAAAAGTAATGCTATGCCTACATAGTTAGGCAAATTACAAAAAGTAATAAGCCTTTTGTTTCAAACCTAACTACATATGTCAATCAAAAAGTAATGCACTGCCTCATACATGAGACCAAAAATAGTGTGGATTTTAATCAAAGTTTCCAACATTAGCCAATCATCAATGCAAGCAAAATCCAAAAACTACAATTAAGTGCATAATCACGGCATCTTACCATCAAGCATCATGTGTGCTTGCATCTCACGGTCGCGTTCGGATGAATTCAAAAACAAACTAATGCGCTTCTAATCATCCATTATCTTGACTGACAAATAGTTTCGGTTCTCGTCCGTTAGAGAGCTAATGCTATCAAGTGCCGCAATTATCTTTTTTGCCATGTCGTCGTACATGTCCTCCTCCGTGGTAAATTTTGAGCTAAGATCGGCCCCATGTCTGGTTTAAACTGTTCGGACCCATAAGACTCCGGTGTTTTCCTCTTCCTTGATTGTTTTTCCTTCTTAATCTTTTCAAACTTAACCTTCTTTGTCAACTTCGCCTTGTTAGGGCCATTGGTATGAAAACCCATGTTGTACGGTGGCAACTCCTCTCCGAAATCTGGACCGTCTGAAAAATCTGTTGTTAAATCAACCGTAGGGCTGCTATACAACATGTCATCATTGCTTGCATCATTAACGGGCTCTTTTCCCTCCGAATTAGTGTTCTTCACAGGATTGGTCTTCTATAAATCTTCAACTATTTCCACGAAGTCCTCGGCATCATCTCCAGTTGCCCTATCTTTCCCAAATATCTCAATTCAATCATCATAGTAGATATAGGACTTGAACTTCATGTTTGCAACATCGGGATGTGCCTACATAAGTAAAAATGTCATCAAACTCCATGGGGGTAATTGAAAAAATATAATTAACATAATTAAGAAGTCCAGGGTGATTTTTGCATTTAAAATAATACGGGGCAGGCGAGGGCGGGTAATCGTTGCCTACATAAGTAAAAATGTCATCAAATCCAGGGGGTAGTTGCAAAAACATAATCCGGGGGGTATTTGCAAAAACATAATCCAAGGGGGTATTTGCAATTCAAAATAAAGGGGTGTATTTGCAATTAAACTAATCCAGGGGGTAATTGCTGCGTACATATATAACATCAAATCCATGGCGGTAATTGCAAAAACATAATCCAGGGGGGTAACTGCCACAACATAATCCAGGGGGTATTTGCAATTAGACTAATCCAGGGGGGTAATTGCGCCTACATAAATAACATCAAATTCAAGGGGTAATTGCAAAAATATAATCCATGGGGTAATTGCAAAAACTTAATCCAGGGGGTATTTGCAATTAGACTAATCCAGGGGGTAATTGCTGCCTACATAAATAACATCAAATCTAGGGGTAATTGCAAAAACATAATCCAGGGGGGTATTTGCAAAAACATAATCCAGGGGGTATTTGAAATTCAAAATAAAGGGGTGTAATTGCAATTAGACTAATCCAGGGGGGTAATTGCAGCCTACATAAGTGGGGTAATTGCAATTGAGAAGCTGTCTTACAGTTGCTAGTACATAAAAGTAAAATAACATATTCAAAAGGTAACTTGCAATTGTACCATTGCTTAAACAAGACACCTTCACGTATAGAAACCAAACTTCGTCATCTACCTTGATGGTCCTCCCACTGTCGTTCCAATCGAACCCACGTGTCCCTTGCATACCTACTTATTGATAATAGGTCTTCTTCCACACGGTCAACTTTGAATTTATATGCTTAGATTAAATCTTTGACGAAGGTAATCGTGCATTTAGTGCAACCTCAAGTGCTTGCAATTACCCCGGCGTAAAAAAATTATCAGCCTTCCATCCATTTGTGATCATGTCCTTGAATAGGTGGATAAGTTGACTTTCTTCGAGCCCATTCCAAGATCTACGCGAACCCTGTAATTTCTTCTAGGTTGGAACCGCATCACCATATCGTGGTATGGATGCCATTTGTCGGTGTTCTTAACTTGAAAATACAACCATTCTAATCAGATTCATGAGCATTTTATACCATACACATAAAATCTGAAAAATTAACATAAAAATTGATGAATTAATGTAAAAAAAACAAATTATTGGGTTTACTCAACAATATCATAGCAATCACACGATAAAACAAATTATTTGCCAATTACACAACAAATCCAATGACATAAAGGTACATAAATAAACTGAGGACAACATGGAATTGGTTCCTCGTGTATGAGAACAAGATATTCAAACTCAGATTTAACAACTTAATTGGGCTCTGCATTCCATTTCATGAACATATCATTCGCCATTTGTTTACGAAACTGGTTTCATGCATTCGATGTTTCAACAACCTCAATGTATTCTTCTACTCGAGGATCATCCTCATCGTCACTCGAGTCACTTGAGTCACTTGAGTCAGGTAAATCAGGATTAACAACCCAAGGTTCGCCAATCATTGTTTTCCGCATGAAGTCTTGAATCAACAACAAAGCCATTATCATTCTATTTTGCGTCTTTAGGAGATATAATGTGTTGCTTCTAAGAATTGCCCATTTCTTCTTAACTTGCCCGAAGCTACGTCCTATTATGTTCCTAGCTTGAGAATGTTTCATTTTGAAATATTCATGAGCATTATGGGGGGCATCCATGCCAACTCCCCACTCTTTCAGATGGTAGCGCACTCCTCTATAAGGCGCTAGAAAACTTTCTCCGTTGGTATACCTATTGTCGCAAAGGTAGTAAGTCCCTATGAAAAAACAAAATATTAATACAAACCCATATTTGAATTTAGGTAATGGATGTTTTAAACAATCTTTGGACTATGTAGTAATTAACTTGTAGGCACTCGTAACCCGTTTGGTCGATTGATGGCATCCCTTAGAACTTGACCATCTGCCGCAGATCCCTCCCAACCAATCAAAGCATACGTGAATGCCCCTCTAATATCACACGCGGCAAGCATATTGGTGGAAATAACACCCTTGCGTGATCTATAACGCGGCTTATCCACTAATGGAACATGAACTGGAACATAACTTCCATCCAATGCTCCGGTACATCCCTACACAATCAACAATGTCAAAATTGCAAAAACAATCATGAACAAATACATGTAGACCCAATAAGCTTGAAACATAAATGTACCTAAACTTGCCGGAAACAACTCCACCTAGTGTACTTCGAAATCATTACCTTAGTATAACACAAGCTTCCCTTTGAGTTACAATCATTTGATATCGGATTGGGTTGAGAGAGCAAAATTGGATGGAGCTTTAGCAAACAATTAAGTACGCGGTAGAAACACTTGCTCACGGTGTCTCCCGAACGACGAAGTCAGTCCGAACAACTCGAATCTTTTTGTGGTGAGAAAGAACCGATAAGCATGACAACTTGTTCTTGCATGGGAACGTACTTGGTATCCCTTAAACCCCCCTCCACACGTTATGTAGCAAACAACAAAACTTATCAAATGCACTCGTGTTAAGACGTATGTTGTCGTTACACCTTATGGTATCTTCATAACAAATATAATGTAAATTTCCCTCTTGCTTGCGCTTCCTACATATTAGGCTATACCGTATCGGTTGGTTCTTGGCGTGGTTTTCAATAATCCGTAGTGAAATTAAGAAACACCAATCCAAAAGAATTGATGAAAGATCAACATGAAGGGGTGTTTCCTTCGTTGATCCATTCGCATAATGCTGTTAAAATAATGTTACAACTTCGCCTTATAAAGCTCAAATGTTCGGATATGCATGATGTATATCTAATTTAACTATAAGCAACAAAACCCCATACCACAATTATATCTATACACTTGAATCTTTTAAAAAAGCATGTATAAAATTATGGAAAAACAAATACATGAACAGACACTTTTTCCCATACAAAAAAAAATTCACAAACAAATCCATGAACAAAAGTTGATTAACAAATCACTTAAGTGGCAGACTAACTATAACTATAAACTGGCAGTTAACCTTATTTTCCAAAAAAATATTTGATAATCAAAATTAGTGTTAACTTAAATCTATCTCTAGCAGTGAACTTCACAGGTAAAAATCCATTCACAAAATTATGGACAAACAAATACATTCACAGACAACTTTTTCCCACTAAAATAAAAATTGACAAACAAATCCGAACAAAATTATACTTGATTAACAAATCACAAATTGAACAACAAAATTGCAGTAAATTCGGGAGCTATGGAGATATACAAACCCAAACATAAAAAAAAAAACATCTCTCTCAATTTTTCCAGTTATCGAGCTAAAGAAGAAAAACCCAAAATTTTTACCTTGGCTACAAAACTCGGAGTCTTCAATTACACTTGGAGCTCTTCGAAACCTACAATGTATAAGGATGAATGTTAGTAATTTCTTATGTATAGCTTCAGAAATTAAAAAATCATGTGTGTTGAAGCTCAAATAGCAATGGCCGAAGCTGAACTGAAGAGAGAGGGAAAAAAATTTATGTCGCGACCTGAGAGGAAGAGAGATGGAAGATGGGTGGGAAAATGATTGCTTGACGTCATTTCATTTCGGGAGATTCTTAACTCTAATAATTATATATTATCATGTATAGAAAAAGTAATACATCATATATAAAACTAAGAAAAAGATACACATACATACTTTATATATGGACGGGGCTAGATCAATTTTATTCGGGGTGAAATTCTATTTTACAATGTAATAAGTGAGAAAGGAATAAGCAGAAAGATCATATTATAAAGCAAAAAGCTGTATTCTTTTTATAATAACTAAGAAATAATTTTTTTAAAGTAGTTATTAGGAAAAAAATTGACAAGAAATCAATAAGTAAGAAAAAAGATTAAAAGAATAGTTACTACGAAAGGGAATTAAAAAAGACGAATATTATTACAAACAAAAAATTTTAAACAACATAAAACAATCAAACTATAAGAAAAGAAGTCAATATTGGGATTCAAATCTTAGATCTTCCAATCATCAAGAGTAAGTCTTATCAAGTGAGCCAAAACACATATTATGTCAAAAAATTAAAAATATTTAATGATTTATCTTTCCTAAAGGCCTAAATATAAATTTTGGGACCCTCCGAACGGAAGGTCCTAGGCGCCGGTCCAAGTTGCCTAGTACTTGGGCCGGCCCTGGGAGTTAGAGGACATCATATAACAAGGACCAAGTTGAAATAATTTATTCTTTCGGCTGATAGGTATAGCCTCCAAATAAATTGAAAATTGAAATAAAATCACATATCGATATGGTGTGGTTTTGGTTACATAGTTTTTGCCATTTCTGTAATTTATCTTATTATATAGAATTATTGTACATTGAGCCAATTTATACTCATGACTGTCGACTGTTTAATGAACTTCTGCACAAAATGACAGAAAATCATGCAAATCATGCATCAAGAAGTAAACTAGGCAACATCTTCAGTGAAATGAACAATATTTCTTCAATTTTTTCACCTAATCTTTTATTTTTATTTTTTATATATAAATAAATTTCATTTCATTCTAAATAAAACGGTACAATAATGTCAAAAAGATGAGACACCCATCACAACAAATATGAAGATGAATTAAAGGAAACGGAACACAAATTGATGATCAATCCGATCAACCTGAGTTAATTCCCCACGCGACAAGATCGTGGTCGTTAAAATTTGAGTTTCGAGGCGAGAACTTGAACTTCCATTTAGGCCAACAAGTTTAATATTTCTGAATTTCAATAATGAGTCCCCGAGTGGACCAAACTAGCAGTTTCAAAGAATTAGGAATCTTAAAAATAACTTGGAGACAATTATTTTGAATTCACACCTCACGGATGCGCCACTTGATGAGGAGCAAACATGCAGTGTTGATCTAGAGGACATCGACCACTAAAGGAGATAAACATGATTGCTCAACCGAAGTATCAAATAAAATGGTCCCCTTGAAGCTGCGGATGATGACCGCAACAGAAGCAAATTGTCTTTAAAAGACGTACATTCTTTCTTTGGTTAGTCTAATATAAGATAGTTGAAAAAAAAATTATCAAGATTAAATCTAAGTCACACAATTTTGTCCAAGACTAAATTGATCAATTGGACCCCTTTTTTTTTTTTGGACATATCTGAAAATTGAAATTTACTTTTATATCTATATTCATTTATTTCTTTATCTCCATCTTCCATCTTCATCTCCCTACTCCTTCAAAACTCTATCACCACCGGCCCACCACCACTTACTTCAAATATTGGTTTTGTGATAAAATACGCGAAGGCCATTTTTGGCCGTCGGATTGCCGAAACTGGCCTTCGAGTGGCTGGTTCTGGCCATGAAGATCCCATTCCCATCCCTACTGCAGTCCAAGATTTTTTTTTCCGGATAGAGTCTATGGTGAGGGGCGTGTTTTAGGGTTTGAGGTGCTAGGGTTTGTTCTGTGGAGGAAGAAGATAAAGTTAGGATTTGTGGGTTTGGGCTTGAGTGGTTAGGCCTTAGGGGTGTTTTGAAATTTTATATTTACAATTTCTACCCTCTAATTTCAATGTTGAATATATTGACAGTAATTAGACTATTCAAGTAAAAATTGAATCCCTAATTTTCTAATTTCTCTCAATTTTTTTTTTGAAAATTAATTTGTCTCAGTTTAGCCCACAACATCTTACATTCTTCATTATTTTAATTAAAATATATATTTAACTAATATTAGTAAAAAAAAATTGTATATTTTCATTTATTTTGGGATTACAATGCAATATTCATAAAATATTATTATTACTAAAAATAATATTTATGACTATTATAACTCTTCATTTATTTTGGGATTGTATACTTATGAAATTATTAATACTTTACATAACCTATTTTTGTTTTCTCAATTTATATTGGAAGAATAATTTTTTGATCATTTTTCTTACTAAAATTGAACATAATCAATCGGGCTTGAGGTTATAAATAAATATTGGAGCACAAATTAAAGATGAGAAAAAATATAATTTAAAATCATTACTCTATTAGTCAAATTATTGTCCTTAGGGTAATATATAATTATATTAATTATAACCGAACTGATAATTGTATCGATTAATTAACAAAAGTCAGTGACCTTATATTAATGCATGTATAATTATGTTAATCGAATTCGAAATCAATAATTGGCCAGATTATTGATCAAAGTCAACATTATAGACCTTATTGTATTGTATAATTATGTTAATAGTAATCCATATCGATAATTGTCCCAATTAATTGACCAAAATCAACTTTTTTGACCTTATTACAATGTATAGTTATGCTAATCGTAATCCAAGTCGATAATTGGTTTGATGAATTATACATTACCCTAAGGTCCACAATGTTAACTTTTGTCAATAAATTGGGACAATTATAATTTGGGATTAAGATTTACTTAATTATACAATACACTAATTAAGGTCAATAATGTCTACTTTGATAAATTAACCGGGACAATTATCTATTTCAGTTACGATTAACCTAATTCTACATACATTACCCTAAGGTCAACAATGTTGACTTTGGTCAATTATCCGAGCCAATTGTCGATTTGAATTACGATTAACTTAATTATATATTACCCTAAGATCAACACAGTTGACTTTGGTCAATTCGTTGAGCCAGATATCGATTTTGATTATGATTAACCTAATTATACATTACTCTAAGGTCTACAATGTTGATTTTGATCAATTAATCATTGCAATCATCGATTTCAGTTAAGATTAACCTAACTGTACATTACCCATAAGATCAATAATATTGAATTTGGTCAATTAGTCGAGTTAATTATTAATTTGAATTATGAACCTATTTATATATTATCCTAAGGTCAATAATATTGACTTAGATAAATTAATCGAGATAATTATGGATTTGATTACGATTAACCTAATTATATCCCTAAAAGTTAACAATGTTGACTTTGGCCAATTAATTTAAGCATTTATCTAATTAACCTAATTATATATTACCCTAAGGCCAATAATGTTGATTACGATCAATTAGCCGAACCAATACACTAATTTGGATTTCAATTATCCTAGTTATGTTTTACCCTAAGATTATGTAATTAAATTGATCAACGAAAGCACAATAATTACTAATTTAATTGATATTCCATGAGTCATTTTATGTAAGGTTAAGAACAATTTGATTGTTTAAAACTAAGCTTATTTCTTTTCATATAGATTAAACCTAAATATTATATAAATTGTCACACCCTTGAATTCCAATATTCAAAAGATTTTTATAATAAATACTTTAATTTTTTTATATGTGAATAACATTTTAGAATAATTCAATAATCAAAATATTTAGGATATTAAATGTTTTAATTCAAATTAGGCTAATTGAACAAATACTTAAGATTTGAGGGTAAATTTGGAATTTCTAGAAACTACAGTATATTTTCCACTCCTAGTATTAAAAAAAATAAAATTGAGTCCCCCCATGTCGATCTAGTTAAAATAAAAATGTAAGGCCATCTCCAATGGAGGCTTCCGGGGCCGGCGTTGGATGGAGAAGCCGTCTCCAGCGACGGCGGAGCATCGGCCGCGATCCGTTTCCACAAGGAAGAAGAGGGCCGCGTGAATTTTGCATTTAATAAGTTCTAATTAATTGTTTTAATAATAAAAAAAAGGAGAGATGCAAAAATTGGGATTGTCCGAAAGATAGAGAATTGAACTGCATGCAGGTCGCGGGCTCTCACAAGTCTTGAAGGTTCGAAGTGAATTTCAATTCATGATTTGCAACACCCCTGCGCGTGAGAGAAGAGACATAGGGGTGGTGGGCGTTTGGGTCGGGTATTTTGGGACCCGTCCCGACCCGTTTGGGTATTTCCCGTTTGGGACAAAAAAACGGGTATTTTGACATTCGGGTACCCGAACCCGAAATACATTTTCGGGTAGGGTATTGGGTATTAATTTCACACCCGAACGGGTATTCGGGTACCCGTTCGGGTATTTAATTTTTTTTTTTTGGCCCAATTGAATAATTGACAGCCCAAAATATGCCCAATATTTATTGAATACTTGAATCTTGAAGGCTTGAGACATTTGTATTATTTTGTTTTGAAGTTATTATGTACATTTAATGTTTGAATTTATTTATTTACAATTTTACTTATATATATGTTGAAAAAAAATTCTTGAAAAAAAAAAGTGTGAAATTTCGGGTACCCAATACCCAATACCCGAAATACCCGAAAATAAATCGGGTAGGGTTTCGGGTATGAAAATTCACTAACCGCCAAGTCGGGTACCCGACCCGAAATACTCAATACCCGAAATACCCTACCCGCGTCCACCCCTAAAGAGACATTTGGTAGATAGATTGTTATACCACTACATTGTCAAATCATATATAAACCTCAAGATTTTTCCTTCTAATTCCAATGTGGGATACAACCACTTCTATTTTTTTTTTCATTTCTAGGGTGATCTTTGAGAATCAATTTCTCATTCATCCGAACTTCTATTTGAACATACAATATACCGTATTAATCTATTAACGGAGTAGAATATAATTTCGAAAAAATTCGAATGAATTTTATATTTATCAAATTTATTTTAATTATAAATAAGAATATTTGAGGAATTTAGGGTTGAATGATTATGATTAGGAAATTGGGGATTTGGATGATAAACGGGCAGAAAAGAAATGGGAAGAAAAGAAGATAGAAGGAAGAAGCGTGTTTTAATTTTTAATGTAATTATCTTTTATTTTTTATTTTATTTTTCTGTACATATTTTGTGTTCACACAGCACCGCCTAAGTTATGTATATATAGTATAGGATCGATCCTATTTTGTAACAATTCATTCAAATTTATCAATACAGTTTCTTTTACAAGTTTTCTCTCCAATTTTCTGTTACAAGAACATAAGTTCTAAAATCAACTAGAATTCAAAATACATGATCACAGTGTAGAATTCAATATGGTATCAATTATTTTTCATTAAAAATTCCGCTCCTGATTCTGTTTCTTTTAAGATATATTGATCATATTGATCATCCCTTTTTTTCTTCACGATCATAACCTTCCTACCATTGGAGGTTTTTCTTCATACCTTTCTTGAGGAATTCTTTTTCTTCATCATCTTTGGGGTTTTTTTGTCTCCAGTTTGGGGATTTTCTTTCCACCCTTTGTGAAGTTTTGTCTTCATTTTTCTTCGGTCTATCAAGATTTCCTTCTTCCACTGGTTTTCTTGATCTTTAATGGCTGATTCTTCTGCCACTGTTACTTCTTCAACTACTGGACCTTCACGCACAAAATTGCCATGGGTAGACCCTTCCAGTGCATTCTTTTTACATCTTTCTGACAGTCCATGGTTACTCCTTGTTCAAAACAAACTGACTGGGGAGAATTATACAACATGGGCACGGTCAATGTCATTAGCCCTGAATGTTAAACACAAAATAGGGTTTATTAATGGTACAATCACAGATCCTGGATTTGATGGCCCAATTTTACAAGATTCTTGGTCTAGGAATAATGACATTGTTGTTTACTAGATATTGAACTATGTTTCTTCAGAGATTCACTCAAGTATTCTATATACTACAGTTGCAAAAGAGATTTGGGATGACCTAAAGGTTAGATTTCAACAAAGCAATGGTCCTAGAGTTTTTCAACTAAGAAGAGACCTTGCTACTTTGAGACAAGAAAATGAGTCTGTCAATACCTATTTTACCAGATTGAATCCATCTGGGACGAGCTTCATACCTACATGCCTGCTTTGGTTTCTTGTCCTTCAAATTGTGGGAATGCCCAGAAAGTTCATCACCACAACCAGGAAGAGTATATTATGGCATTTTTATGGGGTTAAATTCCTCATTTGATACCTTAAGGGAGCATATTCTGATCATGGATCACATGCCACCAATCAGCAGGGTTTATTCCTTAGCCACTCAAGCTGAGAGGCAAAAATTGGTTGGCCAGAAGACAAATTTAGACCTATCTAGTTCTATGGCCTTTGCTACAAGAAATACCAATAACCTAGCCAATCAAAATCAAACTTTTAGACCATACAATCAGTTTAAACAAAATACCTCTTCTGGAAATTCTACCAGTTCATTCAAAAAGAAGGAAAAACCTACTTGCTCTCATTGTCATATTCAGGGGCATACCATTGATAAGTGCTACAAACTTCATGGTTATCCCCCTGGTTATCTATCCAAATTCAAACAACAAAACACACAAACTCAACAACAAAATCCTATCAACCAAGTCTTTGAGAACCAGAATCAAAACTTCTTTTTCCAACCTCAGTCACAACCTGAATTTTACTCAGCAGACAATCAGTCCACTCAGTTTGCTCCACTGCTACGAAGTTTGGTACTGATCAATGCCAGCAGTTGATGAACCTATTTTCATCCCAGCTAAACATGTCCACTAATGCTACTCAGGCTCCTAATGACACATCACATGTCTCATGTATCTCTGGTATTTGTTCAAATTCATCTACCATTTCTCTTAATTCTTTTTATAATACTAGGATTCTTGATTCTGGAGCTTCTAGGCATATTTGTAATAATAAAACCTATTTTACAAAGTTAATTCCTGTATCTAATGCTAAGGTTATCTTACCAGACTCTTCTACTTTTACTGAAACAGAAATAGGTGAAGTTTTGGTTGGGAATTTTACTTTACAAATTTTTTTTACATACCTCAATTTAAATTCAACCTAATTTCTGTTAGTGAGCTTTTAGATCAACAGAACCTAGTCATCACATTTACACACAATTCATTCCTTACTCAGGACAATCAAAGGAAGATGATTGGAAAGGGTAACATCAATCAAGGACTATATGTTTTTTATTTTCAGACCCCACAGACTTATCAGACTCCTCTAACTGCTATTTGCAACAAAGTGGATTCTGTTACTTGGCATAGAAGATTGGGGCACCTACATTACAAGACAATGACTTGGCTTAAAAATGATATAGTTTTAGATACTTCTAGTAAATGTAATTCTAGTCCTTGCTATATTTGTCCCTTAGCTAAACATAAGAGACTTTCATTTCCTAAGTCTGTAACTTCTTCTTCTACTATTTTTGAACTAGTACATTGTGATATATGGGGCCCTTTTCATACCCTTTCTACTGATGGTTATAGATATTTTGCTACTATCATTGATGATTACTCAAGATTTACTTGGGTCTGTTTTTTTATTCATAAATCTGATATGTCTACTGTCTTACCTAGTTTTTTAGCTATGGTTAAAAATCAATTTAATTGTACTGTTAAAACATTTAGAAGTGATAATGCACCTGAGTTACTTTTTAAAGATTTATTTCAAAAACATGGCATAATACATCAGTTTTCATGTGTTGAGATTCCTCAACAAAATTCCATTGTTGAAAGAAAACATCAACATTTACTTAATATTGCTAGAGCACTATATTTTGACTCTAAAGTTCCTACTTACCTATGGAATGAATGCATTGCTACTGCTGCTTCCTTATTAATAGAAACCCCTCCAAAATTCTAAAATTTCAGACACCTTTTCAGTTTAATCAACAATTTGATTATCATACCTTAAGGACTTTTGGTTGTCTTGTTTTTGCATCTACATTAAAAAGAGGGAGAACTAAACTTGATCCTAGGGCAAGGATTTGTATTTTTCTAAGATATCCCTTTGGGGTTAAGGGCTATAAACTCTTTGATTTACAAACTAAAGAAATTTTTATATCTAGGGATGTGATTTTTCATGAAAATACATTCCCTTTTCATCATATTGATTTAAAGAAATTTTCTTCAAATTCAGTAATGACAATGTGTTTCCTATCCCCTCACCTACTGAAAATTTTGATTATTCTGATTTTTTACATCCTTTTGCTACTATCATTGATGATTACTCAAGATTTACTTGGGTCTGTTTTTTTATTCTTAAATCTGATATGTCTACTGTCTTACCTAGTTTTTTAGCTATGGTTAAAAATCAATTTAATTGTACTGTTAAAACATTTAGAAGTGATAATGCACCTGAGTTACTTTTTAAAGATTTATTTAAAAAACATGGCATAATACATCAATTTTCATGTGTTGAGACTCCTCAACCAAATTCCATTGTTGAAAGAAAACATCAACATTTACTTAATATTGCTAGAGCATTATATTTTGACTCTAAAGTTCCTACTTACCTATGGAATGAATGCATTGCTACTGCTGCTTTCCTTATTAATAGAAACCCTTCCAAAATTCTAAAATTTTCAGACACCTTTTCAGCTACTGTTTAATCAACAATTTGATTATCATACCTTAAGGACTTTTGATTGTCTTGTTTTTGCATCTACATTAAAAAGAGGGAGAACTAAATTTGATCCTAGGGCAAGGATTTGTATTTTTCTAGGATATCCCTTTGGGTTAAGGGCTATAAACTCTTTGATTTACAAACTAAAGAAATTTTTATGTCTAGGGATGTGATTTTTCATGAAAATACATTCCCTTTTCATCATATTGATTTAAAGAAATTTTCTTCAAATTCAGTAATGACAATATGTTTCCTATCCCCTCACCTACTGAAAATTTTGATTATTCTGATTTTTTACATCCTTTTGATGCTGATTTTGATAATCCTGTTGTTTCTGATATTTCTTCTCCTACTTCTAATGATTTATCTACCAGTACAGACTCTTCTCAGTCCTCCTCTAATTTACAATACTTTGAACCTGCTGTAAGAAAATCTTTAAGGCCTTCTAAGAGGCCTGCCTATATTTCTGACTACCAATGCAATTTTTCTTTAACTTCTAACCAAAGATATCCTATAAATCAAGTTTTACAGTATATTAGACTTTCAGAAAATCATAGGGCTTTCATTTTTAACATTTCTTCTGAAGTTGAACCTTTATATTATCACCAAGCTGTTGTTAAGCAACAGTGGAGAGATGCTATGCAGGCTGAAATCACAGCTTTAGAAGAAAATAATACTTGGCAGGTTGTGCCATTACCCCTAGGAAAGAAGTCCATAAGGTGTAAATGGGTTTACAAGATCAAAAGGAAACCTGATGGTTCCATTGACAGATATAAGGCTAGACTAGTTGCTAAAGGATATACACAACTAGAAGGGATAGACTATAATGAAACTTTTTCACCTGTGGCTAAATTGGTCACTGTTAAAGTTCTTCTGGCTTTAGCAGCTATTCAAGATTGGGTATTGTGTCAACTTGACATTAATAATGACTTTTTATATGGGGATTTGGATGAAGAGGTTTTTATGGATTTACCTATGGGATATTCTAAACATTTTTCTGTTTCAGATTCAAGTAAACTTGTTTGCAGGTTACAAAAGTCTCTTTATGGCCTAAAACAGGCCTCAAGACAATGGAACACTGAGTTTACCGAAAGTTTGTTGGATTTTGGTTTTGTTCAGTCAAAATCAGATTATTCTTTGTTCACAAAAGGTCAAGGTACCTCTTTTCTTGCTCTTTTACTTTATGTTGATGATATTGTTTTAGCTGGACCTAATATTGCACAGGTAAATTCTCTTAAAGATTTTCTTCATACAAGGTTTAAATTTAAAGACATGGGCAGCCTTAAATATTTTTTTGGGATTCGAGGTTGCAAGATCCTCTAAAGGGATTTGTCTTAATCAGAGGCAGTACACTTTACAAATTTTAGAGGAAACTGGTTATTTAGGATCTAAACCTTTAACACTGCCTATGAATCCTAAAGCTAAACTTAATTGTGAAGATGGTCCATTATTGGATGATATTACACAATATAGAAGGCTTATAGGTAGATTACTTTACCTTACTATTACTAGGCCTGGCATTTCTTTTGCTGTGCACAAATTAAGCCAATATGTTTCTAAACCTAGGTTGCCTCATTTACAAGCTTTACATCATGTTCTTAGATACTTAAAATCTAGTCCAGGTAAGGGGCTTTTCTTTTCAGCTAAGTCTACTTTATCACTAACCTCTTTTTCTGATGCAGATTGGGCATCTTGCCTAGACACCAGGAGATCTACTACTGGTTTTTGTGTCTATTTGGGAGATTCACTTATTTCTTGGAAGTCCAAGAAACAAGTGACTGTTTCTAAGTCCTCTGCTGAAGCAGAGTATAGGGCAATTGCATCTGTGACCAGTTAAGGATTTACAAGTATCTATTTCTAATCCTACTTTACTATTTTGTGACAATAACTCAGCAATACATATAGCAAATAAACCTATTTTTCATGAACGAACTAAACATATTGAAATTGACTGTCATTTTATAAGGGAACAAATACTGAAGAAAAACATTAAACTATTGCCTATTAACACAGATATACAAATAGCTGATGCTTTTACGAAGGCTTTGCCTTTACCTCGTTTTTTGCAGCTTATTTCCAAGATGCAGCTGTTGGATATTCACGCTCCTGCTCCAGCTCCGGATCCAGACCCAGCTCAAGCTCCGGTTCTTTCTCTGGCTCGCACTCAAGCTCCAAACCCAGCTCCATCTTGAGGGGGAAGTATTGGAGGAATGTAGGGTTGAATGATTATGATTAGGAAATTGGGGATTTGGATGATAAACGGGCAAAAAGAAAATGGGAAGAAAAGAAGATAGAAGGAAGAAGCGTGTTTTAATCTTTAATGTAATTATCTTTTATTTTTTATTTTATTTTTCTGTACATATTTTGTGTTCACACTGCATTGCCTAAGTTATGTATATATAGTATAGGATCGATCCGGTTTTGTAACAATTCATTCAAATTTATCAATACAGTTTCTTTTACAAGTTTTCTCTCCAATTTTCTGTTACAAGAACACAAGTTCTAAAATCAACTAGAATTCAAAATACATGATCACAGTGTAGAATTCAATGTAAGAATGGACAAGGAAAGAAAATGTAATTAATTCCATTCCGGAGCCCTGTCATTGGAAATGACTAGGCAGGGCTCAGTTTGAGGGCAAGGGCAGCCCCAAGGCTCCAGAGCCCCGAGCGCCCCTCCCCCCCTTGGGGTAAATATGAAATTATAAAAACTTTAGCTTTATTAAATCCACCATTTCCATTTCCATTTCTAGCTGTGCGATTTTCGGGGCCGCGACATGAAGGAAAAGTAATTATACTATAGAAAGGGTATATAAGTCTTTCAATAAATAATTAATTTTATTAATTTGTATTGAATTAAGGACACATCATGCAGGGAGAAAGTATCTTATTTACCCACTACCAAATAAAATATCAGAACCCTTCTTTCTTGAACTTTTTAATTTGCACAAAAGTTGGTAAAAAATTGGTCATAAAATAAAACATTATTTTGTTGAATCACTCACCAAGGGTCTCAAATCCTTGGTTTCTAAATTCCGGTCAATTGTAAAGCCCTGGTGCAATTTTGTAGACCTCAACTACCCATATTTGACTCGTAGATACCAATAACCATCAAGTGAGAGCAAAATAACATCTAAAATAATCATGCACATCAATCGTGAGTAGAATGAGATAAAGTACTACACTTTAATACCATCAAACATTATGAGGTGATATAAAATACTACATCTCAACATTCCACCAATTATCACGTACTATGAACATCACATATAGATATATGCTAACAATTCTAATATTACATGTATCGTGTACTATGAGCATCGTAAGTAGTTATAAACATGGGCGGATCTAAAATTTTTGGTCGGGGAGCTAAACTTATATACAAAAAAAAAAAAAAAAAATCTATCAAACAAACTTAAAATTTATATTATTCACGAGAAAATATACGACACAATACAAAAATGGGGAGGTGTAGTTTGACAAAAATAAATCCCACAAAATATTTTAAGTACATTTGATACCCCATTATAATCTCAAAAGTACCCAAAATATCTACATATTTACTTATAATTGACTACGACGATTTTTCATCTTTTGAAATCGGTCCATAACAACACCATTTAAAATACTACTAACTATGTCTCTCTCTCTAAACTATCATTTAGCCACGATCGCCCATTCGGTCACGAAGTCGATTCTTTACTATCTACGTAGCCGAAAAAGCTATCTCCACTGATGCAGTTGCAACGGGAAGCATCAATATCACAAGTTTGTAAACCATCGAGAATATGACATGTCTTTTAGTTGCAACCATCTTCTTAGCAAGATCACCAATCCCTTTCAATCTAGAAAAATCATCACTTGATCGAACATCCCTAATAAAATTTTCAAGTTGATTGGGAAGGGCCGAGAGCTTAAGAAAAGAGAACTCATTTGGAGAAATTTTTTTTTTTTTTGATAAACTCATTTGGAGATGTTGGGACTAGAGAAAAATTGACCTTTCATTAAGGCTTAAAAATTGGGTAGAGTGAGTTATTATTAAAGTGGATTGCGTGATATTAATTGGACAAAGATTATATTGGGGTACGTTAAAATTTTCATATTGAACTAATTTATTGATTTTTTTTTTTCATACACCACTACTATATTAAAAAAAAAAAAAAAATTTCAGGGGGCTATAGCCCCCCTTGTCCCTTAGTACGTCCGCCTACGGTTATAAACATGTATACAACAATTATAATCATTTCAAATGCAAAATGCATATGTTTTTCTCAATTGATGAAATCAAATATTTTCTTTTGGAATTCTTTAGTCTTTCATTTTTATTTTCAAAATGTATTATTGAGACGTTCACAATTCTTAGATTAGGCATGACATGTTATCGATTTCGCCTTCTTGACTCTATAAAAGAAGAATAGAAAGAAGGAATTGCCTCGACCCATATCATTTCTATTCTTGACTCTATAATTCTTTTGGTTGGTGCTTGACCATACATAGTCATTGTTGTTCTTGTTTCTATCTCGTTACCCTTCATTTCGTTGGGAGGAGAGCCTTTTATCAAGTGATTATTTATTTTAGTACGAACCGTTCATCTTAGCAGGAATTTTAGTACTATAGGCAGTGTTCTTAAAATCGGACCGGACCGGCCGGTTCGACTGCTAACCGGCAGCTGATCCGGTCCAGTTTATTAGCGGTTCGACCAGCAGTTCTCCCGGTTCGATTAGCGCGGTTCGCTCGGTTCGACCAGTAAAACCACAAACCCAGTTAGCTCACCGGTTCGCTCTCCGGTTCGATTTTGAAAACACTGACTATAGGTGCATCCCACGACTTTAAGCTTCGTCTCCTTGACTTTTGACTTTGATGTATCTTTGCCGCGTGTGCTTCTTGAAAGTTCCTCCGGGTGACTTTCTAATGAATTCTTGAAGATGAGAGGAATATCGAGGACAGACTAGAGTTATGTCGTATATGTTCCCTCCTCTATACGAAGTTTCTAACTAACACGGTTTATAAGATTATCTTAGATCAAAATTTTCATTTTTTAAGTCGAAAACATCGAGAAATTTATGTTTTTGAATAAATTAAACAAAAATAAGATGTAAACTATTTGCCTTGAAAGGGAGTGTTATTTAGGAGGGCTTATTGCATTTTTCTGTGCCACAACTATAGCTCGTTAGCGTTTCTACGCCGTATCTTTTAGGGCTGGTACATTTGGTGACACAAATTCAACATCACGCACGTGAGGGATTTTAGACCAATTTTGGAATTGGGCCTCAATTTGCATCGAAATTGCCATCGAGTTGAGCTTGTGATACCAAATGTGTCAACTCGAAAAGATACGTGGTAGAAATACTAGCGTGCTACAGTTGTGGCACAAAAAATGCAAAAATCCTGAGCTGAATCGCAATTCTGGGTTTTTCAAATATCTTGGGTCATTGGGTCAAACTGTAATTTCCAAAAATTGAGGGACCAAAAGTGCAAATTCGGATTTCTGATAATCAGGGGCCGAATTGAAAATTCTGTACTGAATTGCAATTCTGGATTCTTCGAAAATCTAGGGTCAAAATTGTAATTTCCTAAAACTGGGAGACCAAAAGTGCAAATTCGAATTTCTAAATATCATGGTCCGAATTGAAATTTTTAATTTTTTGGAAAATCTGGATTGAATTGCAATTCTTTTTCTTAGAAAATATAGGGTCAAAATTGAAATTTCCAAAAATTGAGGGACCAAAAGTGCAAATTCAAATTTCTGAAAATAGGAGCCGAATTGCAAATTTTAATTATTTGAAATTCTTGACTGAATTGTAATTCTAGGTTTTTTGAAAATCTGGGATCAAATTGCGATTTCCAAAAGTATAAATGTGGACTTTATTTTTAAGTGGATTTCAAATGACTAGGTTTCAAGAAGAATTTCAAATTCATTTAAAATTCGGCTGAAATCCATTGGATTAAAATCCAGGATTTCAAATGAACAGATTTAAATATGTATTCAAATAGTCCGGTGGATTTGACAAGGGATTTCAAATTCACCCAACCCAAATCCAACCATCCAAATGAGCCCTAAGAGATTTATGAACTAATTTATGGATTGAATAATATGACAAATCACATATTTTGTGGCATATATTGTATTCTTAACAAAATTTTGGTAAGTTTTGACTATATATACCCTCATTTTGATCCTCAAACTCTCTCATTACAAACCTTGCAGTATACACCATCTAGAGAGAGTGAGATGAGTTTGGAAAACCAAAATTGACGTTAAAGAGGTTGAAATATTCAAGCAAAGCATCAATATCAGGAAGTATATTTCTTGGGCTATTTTAAGTTTCGATCCATGTTTAATTCCGCATTCATTATTTGGATCGTTTTAAGTTTATGCCTAACAAAAATATCATGGTCCACCAAAAGTTCGTCAAATAAAATTAAAGATTGTTCAGCCATCTAAGGTTGTTCCTATAACGTGTGTGCATAAAAATGCTTCCATCCAAGTTTCAAATGGGATTTGAACCTACCCTTGCCGCTGGAGCAAGCCTTATGCATTGTTGGTCATCCAATTGGAGATATGCTTTGGGGGCAAAATTAGGTATACCTCTTATTATTCTTAATTTTTTATTTTTTTATCTATTAGACTGTTTATATACAGCTCGAACCGAAAAGTGCAAAGGGTAAAAAAAAAAAAAAAAAAAAAATAGAACGCGTATGCATAATCATAGATTTCAATTTTAAATGAGATTATTTGTATAATAAAGATGGAGTATCCAGTATCCATGTTTGATCTATTCAAGAATCTAAAATTTGATTCTCAATTTTAATTAGGTAGCATAATAATGTGTTCTATAATATATAACATTGTATCTTAGAATTATGAACAGTTGACCACCTTAATCACAATATATTCTATTTGTAATAAGTATGGGATTATACTGTGTATTAATTTTCTAAAGAGGTAATTGAATTTATGGTACCAAACTTTATATATTTCTCCACTTGTGGTATCATAAAAACTTGTCCTTTTCTAATAGTATTCAACATCTATGTACTAAAATTATGATAAGATCCCTAAATTAAAATGGATCCAGATGGAGCTGAAAGGTAAATAAAACTATTACAATCCGAAGTAAAAATAAAAATTCACTTGAGCTTCATTTATTATATACATTTAAAATAGAGTTAAACAACATTTTGTAATTCTCAAAATGAGTTCTATTTCGATTCAGTTAAAATAAAGTTATTTTAAAATTAAAATTGTAGATATTTGTCTTTTCAACGAATCTAATAGAACGAGCACATTAGTCGGTTCGAATAGTTCATTATTTTTACATAATTATCATTTAAATTGTCCACCAAAATCCAAAAGCTCACGTACAACGTTATTCAAAACTGATTTGATATTTATAACAAACGAAACTCAACTAAATTTATATCAATCAAATTTATTGAATCACAAGTATCTCTACCACTTGATCTTGGTGAAGCACACATTAAATATGGCTTCATTCACAATAAATTGGAGAATTGGCCTTTACTTTAATTATCTATCTATTATATGGGTTATAACTTATAAGGCCCATCACGTGCAAATAAGGTAACCAAATATCATTATTTTGGTCCATTATTCATAATGTAGTATCTAATACTCCATTTGTTCATAGTTTTTTCTTACTTTTGTTTTTGGGATGTTCGAAATTAATACTTCTTTTTGAAGATATTTTTTAAATGAATATTTTGTGAAACAAAGGAGTACATGAAATATCTTATTTCAACCACTAAAAAAAATCAACAATAAATCTGAAACACAATTTTTGGTCAAAATATCCAACGATAATGTTGTATCGAACATTTGAAAAAACTTGACATTTGTTAAATTACATGCATAATAACCCTTTAATTAGTATGTTTAAAACTAACCATTTTTTCTTTCTAAATACGGATCTCCTTCATCTTCGTCTTCTTCCTCAACCCTCCACCCACTCTAACCATTTATGATGTTGGATTGCCTAGATTTTTTTTTTTGACATGTTTGCTATTACGGTGCCGTTGAGTGTGGATCTATAAATTCTAAGTGTGTCCAAGAATATATACTGGATTCCCAATGCATCATGATGGATATGAACCATTACAAGTTACAACGTCCTTTTTTTAGGGTTTAGTTTGGGAAAATGAGTTCAGGTTTTGGATGATTTTTTTTTTTTTTTAATTGGGGAAATGGGTAAAATGTTTTAGCTAGATTTTTTTTTTTTAAAATTGGTTTTAGCTGAATTTTATGAAGTATTAAAGAAATTAAGAAAAGGAAGCAAAGTAAACTACTGAACATAAACGGGTAAACATGTCTTTAAGAATTTTTTTTTTTTAGATTTAATTTTTTTAGGGGACAAATTGCACCAAGAAAAGGGATATCATATGCTCCCTTCTCCACAAGATCTCATTTTAGACAAATCCTCCTTTCTATGAATGCAATTATTTTTCTAAAAAAAATACTCTCTCGAATAGTGTAATGATTAGACACAACTAACTCTAAATCACAACCTTTAAGAGGTCATTTGGTAGGGTGTATGAGATTAAGGTAGATTAGATAAGAACCGGATTGAATGTCATGTTAAAAATACGTTTGATAGATTTGATTGAGTCATATTGAATTAAAGCAATCTACTGTAATATGTGTGTGAAGTTATGAGTTTAGGCATATACTAATATATTTTCACTACTTAATTGAACATATTATGTTAATTAATATATATTAATTCATCGAAGCCATTTGTATAATATGTATGAGAGTATGAGTTGATCAAGGTTTGTTCAATGTTTTAGTTCAAATAACTCCATGTTAATTGTAAATTGATATAGATTTTAGTTTGTGATTTATTTATGTATAATGTGTTTCCATTTTCAGAGATTTGAAAAAAGTTAATGATATTTAATGATATGTCAAAGTAGAAAATATGTAAATTTAATGTTATAAGTGATATTTCACCGAATCCATATTCACCCGGATTAACTAATCCACCCATGCATGAGTGGATTATAATCTAGTTTTAATACCGGATCGTAAGGATTTAATCTATTTGAGACTGATTGAACACATTAAGTGGGTACCTCTCCCAACAGGGATTCGAACATGAGTCTAATACTTTGTAGTGATTAGTCGTCCACTAGACCAATCACATGTCGGTTTATAAAATCCATATGTATAAGATAAAAAGCTTGTGCATCAATTATTTCATAGTACAAAGTAAAGTTACTGTGATATTTATAATATTCAATTTATATCTTTGTGATTTGAAAAATAATATTTTACCCTCCTTTAATCTTATAAAAGTTTCATACCGTCTCCCTGATATTTTTATATGTGGTCCTTTATGTTTTCTGATAATGTGATAGTTTACCTCATTTGTTATGATAAGAGTGATAATTTACCTCTATGTTATGATAAATGTGACAATTTATCCTTGTGTTACAAAACACCTTTCATGCTCATTCTCAAATTCGACAAATAAATTACATTCTCCGGCTGAAGGAGGTAAATTTCTTTTTTTTTAAATTTTCATAAGGGTGTTAAAATGCTATTTTTCAAATCATATGAAGTAAATTGAATATTATGCAGGGTAAATTGACAACAACGTAAAACGGTATGTGGACAAAAAGACCGAAAGCAAAAAAAAATTTACAAAGATAACAAAAAGAAAGACAGTCAACACTTTAAGCAACACTGCGTAGATTAATTAATCAACACTTGTAATTCACACATCAATAAATATTGAAAATGATCCGAGCTTTGGCCAAAAGGAAAGCTGAAAAACTTACTACAAACTATAACTTTAAAAGAGAAGTACCTTGATGATAATATACATACATATATATATATATATATATAACAATGGCTGATTGATTTAGTACGTTCTATCGCTTAATCCAATTACCAATTCTCATATTTGGAATGTGAGCAATCTTGTGCCAGTCTTCCCCTTTTTCCTTTTCACATCGCCTCTCCAATTCTAGACATCCCAGAATTTGGAGATGTTTTAGATTTTTCATTCCTTGTATTGAAGCAGGAAGTGATGCAATATTTGGGCACTTGTCGATGCACAAAGAATTAAGAGATGTGAGGTTGCCCAACCAATCTGGGAGCAAAGTCAAGCGAGGGAGGTTGCACAAAAATAGATATATCAACAAAGGGAGGTGTTGTAAGGAATCTGGTAGGCACATCATCTTCGGAAGATTTACAAGGTCGATATATCTCAGGGCCTGGGGGTATTTAATCTCTTCTGGAAACTCTACAAACTCCGGGCAATGTTGTATGATTAGATGTTCCAGAGCAGTGAGGTGTAATATCCATTCTTTCGGCAAATAGGTGAATTTCTTACAAAACGAAATTCCTAAAAATGTAACAGACTTTAAGCCCCGCAACCCTTCCTCATCCTCTGGCAGTGAGTGGTCACTCAGTCCCACAAGGTCCAACTTCTTTAGGCTAGTGAAGATTTCTAAAATCTGTTGTGGAACACATGTCATGTTCTCATCAATTTCCAGCCAAAGATCATTAACATTTTCAAGTTTAGCAAATGAAGTTAGAGTCATGTTGCTGCATCTATGTGCACTCAATTTTTCCACAGATGACAACTTTGGCAGTATCATTGAAGGGCAGCCATCAATTGATAGTTTTCGAAGATTCGGGAACATTTCTACCACTTCCACCTTCAACAAACCTTTTAGATTAGGAAGAGAAGACAAACTTAGTTCTTCAAGCCTCGGGAATTTTGGCGTCAGTGCTCTATTATTAACACCTCTAGTGTCATCCTCATTAATATATTGCACTGCAAATAATTCATATAACTTCAACCGTTTAAGATGAGGCAACTCTCCAAGTCCTTGAGGAAGACACAAACAATTGGGGCTTTTATGTATTAAAATCTCAACTATATTTTCTAGTGTTGAAGTTTTCATCCAAAGAGGAAAATTAATACCTTTAAACCCACTAACCCATAACCTTTTTAGATTTGGATGAGGTTGAAGGGCTTCAAATACCTTCTCGTCCACGTCTTCCCCTTCTGATTTGTTGGATGCATTATCATCTATTTCCCATTGTAACCACAATTTACAAAGATTTTGTTTTTTAGCAAGATTTGCTTTCTTTGCTTCTGCAAAGTTTTTCACTCTCTCCAAATGCTCAATATGAAGCCCACCTCCAAGATTCAAGAATTCCAATTCTTTCAATTGATTGGTTTTCTCGTGACCCACAATGAAGTAACTCAGTGTCTGAAGAGAAGCTAATTCGCCAATGCTAGGGGGCATCTCACTTAAAGAATCACAATCCTCCAAAAAAAGATGACGGAGATTGCGCATGTATCTCATGTTCTTAGGTAAACAGACCAATTTTGAACAATCGTTCAAGTTCAGAATTTTCAAATTCCAAAGGTTGCATATAGCATTAGGAAGACTACGAATGTGAGTGCAAGACAAGTTCAAGCATCGTAAATGTTTCAATTTTCCTATTTCAGATGACAAATTGTCTATATTTGTGTTACTTGCATTCAAAATTCTCAAACGACTATAGCTCATTAAAGCAGATGTTAAATCCATATTAGGAAGAATACGTGTAGGGAATGCCACACTACAAAATTTGAGATTTACCTGACGAACTTTGGTGTTCAGAGCACTTCTATTCTTGATTTCTACTTGTGTTTCAAGAACTTTATTCTCCATGATTGATTGGGCGAGATCATGAACGAGATCATGCATTTTGAATATTATTCTATCACTATATTCATCTTCTATATTTGATACATCTTGGAAAAGGCATCTCAAAACTAACTCATTCCATATTTCATTGCCAATATCCTCCATTTCCATTGTCCCAGTCGCAGAGATACATCCATGAGCCACCCACATAAGAATCACCTCTTCTTTTTCAATCTCACTATCCTTAGGAAAGATGGCACATAAAGCAAAACATTGTCTCAATCTTAAAGGAAGGTTATTATAACTCAATCTCAAGGCTGGCAAAATTGAAGTATCTGTTTGTGGTAAATTCCAAATTTCACTTTCTTTCACATGAATCCATTCTTTTTCTTTCCTCTTAAATCGTAGAAGACCTCCAAGTGCTTTAGCGGCTAGAGGCAAGCCAGCACACTTTTTCACTATTTGTTTCCCAATTGCTTCAAGATTAAGATATTCTCCTTCTTCTTCTTCTTCTTGTCTTCCAAATGCGCGTTGCTTGAACAAAAACCAGCAATCCTCTTCTGACAATCCCGTCAATTGATGGGGTGGAAATGTTGACATGATATCAGCAACACTTTTAAGGCGTGTGGTGACGATAATTGAAGAGCCACTTGAACCGCATGCCAAAAAGCTTTTCAACAAAGACCACTTTTCTTGATCTTGATTCCACACATCATCTAATACAAGTAAGTATCTTTTCTGGCTCAGCAACTCCGAAAGTCGTCTTTGTAAAGTATCCAAGTTCATCATGTCTGAAGCACTTCCGCTCCTCGACTCAGATTCTATGATCTCCTTAATCAAAGTTTTATAATCAAAATTATCAGACACACAAACCCAAATTTTAGTATCAAAATGCCCAACTACTCGTTCATCGTGGAAGACTAATTGAGCTAGTGTTGTCTTGCCAAGTCCCCCAATACCAATTATTGGCAAAATGGAGAGCTCTTTACACTCTCTCACTTTGTTCACAATGATATCAACAATCTTTTCTTTCTCTTCATCCCTTCCATAAATAGGATGAGACTCGTTTAAAACAGAGCATGTCTCACGTATGGAAGCAACCTTGCAGCTTTGTCTTTCTATAAGCGGCATATCACGCAGATGAAATTGTGCACGCTCTACAGCAATTGCGTTCAATTTTTTCGTCACTTCTTTCATCCTTCTTCCAATTTTATATCGATACATAATATTCTTCAAATAATTCTTTGCTTGGTTGCTTTTGTGCTCAAATTTTGAGACTTCTGTCGCGCACTCATCCAATATGTCATCGATCTCATACGTAAGACCATTTAGCTTGCATAACCAATTTCGTATGGCCTTATCACCGAGTTGCTTTTCTTCGGCATCTTCTAGCACTGCTTGGATAGTTGTGAGAGTGCTCGAAAGTCTGTTCATTTCTTCGTCAACGCCCATGATCAATCCAATCTCCTTTTGGATCAGGGAGCTCAGATTTTCTAGTATAATTTGTACAAATGCCTCAGCCATGTTGATGGATGAATTGAGTCAGAATATTTAGGAATGGTAGAGGTGACAATATGGCTGTATTGCAATTTAGGAAAAGGTAGAGAAATATTTGAGAGAATCAAATATAAGAGGCAGAGAAGTAAAGCACTTTTTCTTTTGGATGGCGAAGCAAGAAATTTATGAGTAGCTGCCGCATGTTATGGAATTAAGGAGTTAATGGTAATTTATTCCCTGTAAAATTTATAATATTCGAGTTACCTTTCAGTAATTTAGAAAATAATATTTATCATTTATAATTTTATTAGAATTTTGCACTGCATTCCTAAATTTTTTATATGTGACATTGTACCACCTGTATAATGATAACGTGATATTTTATCTCATGTGTTATAAAATATTTTTTATTTTCACTCTTAATTTCGATAAATAAGCTATACTCTCTAATTGAAAGGAATGAATTAATTCTTCATTTTTTTTACAGGAGGGTACAATACCATTTTTTCAATTATAGGACGATAAATTAAAAATTATTTTGTAGGGAGATAGATTGACGTTAACTCTTCATAGAGTGGGAACAAGAAATTTCCGAGTATCTTCGGCATGTCACCAACCCATTGGTAGGTATATAAAGGCATATAGCCACCTAATTTGACCAATAATTGAGATGAAAAGTCAAGGACTTGTTTGTTGGGGTTTTTTTTTAGAGTGATTTAAAAAATTAGATAGACTTTTTCGATTTTTGTGTATGTATAGAAGGTACTGTAGTTTGTTTGAAGTTTTCGAGATTAAATAATTAATATGCTAATTTTTTTTAAATTGATATTTTTTTAAGGTTACTCTCTTCCCTAGAAAAATCCATGCAGTATTTGCAAATGAAGGATTAAAGACCCTAGAAAAAACCAAGTCATAATTTGCAAGATGAAGAACATCTTAGCGGTTAAACAAGTGTTAACTAGGCCAACTTTAAATAAGAATAGTTTGAGCAATTTCAAAATTTCGAGGAAATGAGTATGTAATTTATTTAGCAATGGTCATACTGTAGTATATATCATGCATTGGTTCCTACAAAACAATTCAGTAAAAATTATAAATTGATATGATTACATTTACTCTTGAGATTTGGTGAAATTACCTCCAACATTTCAATATTTTTAAATAGCTTCTCTATTTTAAATTTCATCTTATGGATACACTATATGCATCAATTTTCTAATTAAATGAGTATTATATTTTGATAATTTTTTGTCAACTTGAACTTTTTTTTTTTAAATATCGATTTTTACCTTAAGTTTGATTAAATAAACTTTTACATATATCGGTCAAAAATTTCTTTATATTTTGATTTCATACTCCTTTTCTAGGACAAATTAATTTTTTAGTACCGTCTGAATTTCCTATGCAACAATATTATTTTTATGCATACCTTCAAAGATTCCTTTCTCCTTCTGGTTATTGAAATAGTAAACCTTTTTGTATCTAGAGAATTTTTTTTAGACAATGAATATATTATTAAATTAATTATTATAATAGAAAATTTATTCAAATCTAATTCATTGATATCAAATTACAGAGATAAATTAATTGCAAATATTAATATTAAATTAGAGAAATATCGATCCACATTGTTGGGAGAGATAAATTAATTGCAAATATTAATATTAAATTAGAGAAATATCCACACTGTTGGGAGTTGATCACATTTCATATTGGTCTACGGCATATAGTTAAACCTCCAACATTATTTTTCTGAAAGAAACTTTTTCTTTACTAATTACGAAAAATAATAATGAAATGCTTTTTGACTGGCAATGGATTTCTTTATTTATTAATTTGATTTATCTTTATATGTACTATGTTTAATTTGTAATTTGCTAAACAATTAAAAAAAAAAGGATCTTGCTTCATAATGTATTTTTACTTTATTTTCTCAAAATTATGATCAAAACATGATCCCTTTTTTTTATCTAAAAATAATATACGGAGTATTTGTTTAACAGGGTGATATGTGTCCTTTTAATCTTCAATTTCTTATTATTGAGTTTTAGTGAAAATTTGAAACTTTGTTCAACCATCAATATTTATTTCTTTGGCCTTCTAGTGTATAAATTTAATTAATAAAGACTTTATGCCCACTTTGTATACAGAATGATCTGCCTTAATTCGATGCAATCTTTTAAGATTTAAAACTTATATATGCCTAAATTTGGGAATGAGGTGACAATATGGCTGAATTGCAATTTAGGATAAGGTACATAAATATTTGGGAGAGTAAAGTATAGAGAATTCAGAATTGACAAATATTTTGGAAAAGAATTGATGCCCTGATGTGAGTTTTAAATCTTAAAAATGATAATATGGAAGCTGAAATTTCGGAGTATCTGCTGTAACATAATTAAGGAGTCAATGTTCAATTTATTCCCGTAATATTCATAATGTTCAATTTACCTTACATTGATTTGGAAAAAGAGCATTTTATCCTCCTGCAATTTTATAAAAGTTTCACATCGCTTTCCTGAAATTTTTATATGCGACATTTCACCTATTTGTGTTATGATAATGCGGCACTTTACTTTTTGTGTTATGATAATTTACTCTTTTGTGTTAGAATAAATGTGACAATTTATTCTTTATGTTATAAAATACTTTTTATGTCCACTAAGATTTTGGTAAGTGAGTTATACTTTCGGACCGAAGGAAGTGAATTGATTCTTTGAAATTTTTACAGCGAGTGTTTTTAATTATAAGAAAATAAATTAATATTAACTAAATTGACGTGAGCTCATTATAATGTGAAAGCATGAAATTTCCGAGTATCATCTGTTACGTAATTAAGTGATACACGCCAAATCATTGGTAGGTAAAGGCGTATAGCCACCTAATTTGACCAATAATTGAGATGAAAATTAAGGACCTGTTTGTTAATTTTTTTTAGAGTGATTTTAAAATTTAGAGAATTTGTGTAGACTTTTTCGATTTTTGTGTATTTATAGAAAGTTGTTTGTTTGAAATTTTAGAGATAAAATGATTAATATGTTCAACTTTTTTTTAACTGATATTTTATTTAGAGAATTTGAAGAAAAAGGAAAATAGAGTATGTAGAAAATAGGTTACTATCTTCCCATAGAAAAAATCAATTCATTATTTGCAAATGAAGGATAAAGACACTAGATAAAACCAAGTCATAATTTGCAAGTCATAATTTGCAAGATGAAGAACATCTTAGCTGTTAAAAATGTATTATAAAGGCCAACTGTAAACATTATTTTTGGTTACAGGCCAACTATAAATATGAATAGTTTGAGCAATTCCAAAATTTGGAGGAAATGAGTATGTAATTTATGTAGCAATGGTCATGGTAAAAAAAATAGTATAAATTATACATTGGAATGATTACATCTACACTTGAGATTTGGTGAAATTACCTCCAACATTTCAATATTTTTAAGTAGCTTCTCAATTTTAAATTTTATCTTACGGATACACGTACTATCTGCATCAATTTTCTAATTACTTGAGTAATATACTTTGATAATTTTTTATCAACTTGATTTTTTTTTTAGAAATATCGATTTTTACCTTAAATTTGATTAAACAAACTTTTACAAAGTTACCATTTCTATATTATGCAAGTGTTAATTGATAATCTTGATTTCATGTTTGAATATTGAAGAACTTTGATTGATATGAACAATAGAAAGAAAAGAGAATGAAAGTAAAAATATTATTGCTTTAAATTGAAACTCACATTGTATATGAATTGTTTTTTTTTTTTTTTTGAGATGGTGAATATATTGTTACATCAATCAGCACTATATCGAATCGAAACATTACAATTATATCAAATTAAATTAATTGCTAGTATTAAACTAGAGAAAAGCTAGTATGAAACTAGAGAAAATACCCACATTCGTGGGAGTTGAACCCATGACCTCCTGGTCATGGAGCCTCATCCTTAACCACTTGGCTAAGGCCTCATCGACTCATTGTATATGAATTGTTAATTGATACAAACCACAAGTGAGGGACTTATTTATACACAAATAAAGGCGGTGGACTAAAACAACTAAAAAAGGAAACCGGAAAAAAAAAAAAAAAAAAACAGAAAAAGGAAAAGCGTGTGAACATGCGCAAGAGGGAAACAAAATAAAATCAAATCAGAATCCCTAATTATCTAAAATTGGGATTTTTCTATTCTTCCTCTTTGTCTGCAATTTCTTCAACTTGTAGCAAACAATAGTTTGCTGAATTTCCTTCAATTGTTTGATTTTGATAATCTAATACGCCCTGATGAGGGCTATTTCGCACCTCCTATAATATCCGGATCGACTAGGGGTTATGGAATCGTTTCGACCAGACAAACCCATTCGAAAGTTTCTATCGACCCAAGCTGGATACGCACCTCAATGAGCAGGATACAATCCGGACTCAAGAAGGACTAATGGGCCGAATCCTATTGGAACTAGGTTTCCTTATAACACTAGGTTAAGTATGATATAAATACCTAGTTAATGATTGTATGATGGACACATTCAATTTTACGGAGTTTATGCTTATACAACAGCATAATCCCAGATTATTCAATAAGAATCACTTATTTATCATATTCATACTGTCTTTTTGGTTGAGATTGTCTTTATACTAATTGTTCTCTTCATATAGTTCTTCCTTGAGATTGATCCATCCTGAATAAAGTAATAGAGCCCTATAATTCAAATCAATTGAGAATCCTAACAACACAATTTCACTGATAC
The DNA here is from genome assembly GCA_003313485.2 of Penstemon barbatus. Taxonomy (NCBI): domain Eukaryota; kingdom Viridiplantae; phylum Streptophyta; class Magnoliopsida; order Lamiales; family Plantaginaceae; genus Penstemon; species Penstemon barbatus. The sequence goes on along the minus strand of CM064878.1, from coordinate 32,500,610 downwards.
AATTAACCCTACGAAATTCGGTTAAATCAGTTGGCGCCCACCGAGGGGCCAGGTTAATTATTCGATCGACATATGGCTCGCCCAAGGAAGAGCGCCCGTAACGGAGCAAGAAGTAACACAACCAACCAACGTGACGCGTCTGAGGAACTGCAGGGCAATACCGATAATAACGCCCGTGTATCCAACGACGACCAGCAACAAAATGAGCATCATCAGAACATGGAGGAACCACAAAGGACCCCTACTGGCGCAATACCGGAAGAACATGTGGCTCCAACAATCCCAGTTCCCCTGTCAGATGCTCAGGAGAAATTTCGACAGATCGCCATGCTCCTTAAATCACTCTCCCCGAGGAATTACTCGTACTCGAACAAATTCCTCGAAACGTCAGAACAACTAGGGTAAATCCCATTCAAAGAACGCCAAGGCAGAACGAACAAATCTCTCAACAAGCTGACAGCCCGGCGAGCGAGCAACGCTCGCTACACAGTCCGCAACAGGGGAATTCAAAACCCTCCGATAATAATATCCGAAGAAAAGTGGATCGAAGGAGACCACGACGCAACGAATCGAAGGAACACACTATAATCCCTATAGAGGATGATGCTGACGAGGCAATCCCGAATCGACCAAGAACAATGCGGTTCTCAGAAATAGAAATCGAAAAGATGGTACAGGAACGACTCGAGCAACGCTTACGATCCGTTCAAAACCCATGGACCAGAACCACAGAACTTCAGGAGAGCCTAGCGGCATGCTCCCCATTCTGCAGAGAAATAAAAGAGGCACAGTCGATCGGACAAGTTCCGGGTAGACTACCAAGATACGATGGAACCACCGATCCAGATGACTATATCTTTAGTTTGACCAACATAATGAATTTGTATTCTCACTCAGCGGAGTTCACCACTAAGCTGATGGTGACCACACTAGAATGATTAGCTTTGGACTGGTTCGCCAAACAACCAGCCAACTCCATATTCAGTTTTCGAGAATTATGCAACAAACTAACACAGCAATTCGCCAGTCAAAAAAGACAAAATTGCCGATGAGCTATTTAGGAACCATCTATCAACAAGAAGGTGAATCATTAAGGAACTGGTTGGCAAGATTTAATGTCGAATTACTCAAAATCGATTCCCCCAATATTGATTACATAATCTCAATCCTCTTCGACCTCACGAAGAACAGGCAGTTCGAAAATGCCCTCAGTCGAAAACAACCAAGAACGTTCGCCGACATCATGAGCTTGGCATCTAAATATATGACTCAAGAAGAGATGAATTCCTTTAAAGATAAAAACAAAAACAAAGTCACAACCTCAGGCTCCAAACGGCAAGATAGGATTCCTGCCCAAAGACCCATGGAGTATGAACGATCTTTTAGAAAAAGCAACGTTTTCCAATGGTTGGAATACAATAAAACCGACCAAGACAGACAACCTAATTTCTATCAAAAACCAAGAAACCCCGAACTAGCGATCAGAGGAAGGGTTAATCAAGTAGAACACCCAAGGCTAAATGCTCCGATAGAAAAAATATTGGAAGTACTAGAAAGAAATAATTGGATCCCTGAAGCGAAGAAAATCGCTCAGCCCAGACCAGGATCACGAAACTATGAGTTATACTGCAAGTACCATCGGACGCATGGACATCGAACAGAAAATTGTTTTCACCTTAAAAAGGAAATGGAAAAACTAATCGAACAAGGAAAAGTAGACGACTATCTAGAGCGAGATAACCGCAAGAGGGGAAGAAGTAGAAGCCCTCGGAATAATAATCAAAGAAGAAGTTCCCGCCAAAAGTCACCCGAGCACGGTCCTACACAGGAGGTGAACCATGACCAGATCAATGGTACCATCCATACAATTTCCGGAGGACCCGCAGGCGGGGATAGTCGTAATGCCCGACGAAGGACTACTAGATCAATAATCGGGAGCCTAAAATACCCAAGAGAAGTATGGACTCTAGAAAGCAAGTCATCAAACAACCAGCTAATCATTTTTAACGAGGGCGAAGTACCTAAGAGTCTAGTTTGGGACACTAAAGAAGATAGCCCCGACTTCCCGATGGTGGTGTCGCTGGAAATAGCGAACTATAACGTCAAGAGAATTCTAATCGATAACGGAAGCTCGGCCAATATCATTTCTAGAGAGGTTCTAGCCCAGATGAATTTGGGACAAATAACATTACAAAGAGTGGCTACACCATTAGTGGGGTTTGGAGGATCCGAAATTGTTCCCAGTGGAACAATAACTTTGAGTGTCTCACTCGGAAAGAAACCATATCGGACAGTAAAACTGGTAAAATTTTTAGTAGTAGAAACCCCATTCGCCTACAACGCAATTTTAGGGCGACCTGCCCTCAACCTATTTCAAGTTGTCGTCTCAACTTATCATCAGAAGATAAAATTTCCGACCGACATAGGTATCGGGGAAATAGTAAATGACCATTGTATGGCATGGGACTGCTACAGCACGTCGTTAACTTTGAGAAACCCTCCTGAAGCAATTACCCCGAGCAAAAGAAAGCTTGAAGAAGCTGTTTGTAGAAACGAGGTTGAAATCCCTAGCACTGACCGAAAAGATAAAAAGGGAAAGGAACCGCTGGATTTAGCCTTAAAACCACCGGAACATAAGGACATCATCCTGGTACAGGGGGACTCGTCAAAAACAACAAGAATAGGTACAGAATTGAGCAAGGAAGGGGAAGTAATGCTAGTTAACTTTCTCAGAAGTAATATGGATGTCTTCGCTTGGAGTGCGAATGACATCGAAGGAATCGACCCTCGAATAATCAATCATTCGCTAAAAATCGACCCTTTAGCAAAACCAGCTAGACAAAAGAAGAGAAATCATGGGCCGGTTAAAGATAAAATCATCAAAGCAGAAGTAGAAAGACTACTCAAAGCAAAACAAATTCGAGAAATACACTTCTCGGAATGGTTATGTAATGTTGTCCTAGTAGCAAAAGGGGATAAGAAAGATAACAAGTGGAGAATGTGCAACGATTTTACCGACCTCAACAAATTGTGTCCCCGAGATCCGTATCCGCTCCCAAGGATCGACTTACTAGTCGACTCAACCGCTGGCTTTGCAATCTTCAGCATGATAGCATGATGGATGCTTTCCAAGGCTTTTATCAAATATACATGAATGATCAAGATCAGGAAAAAACTGCATTCATAACCGAGCAAGGAGTATATTGCTTCATAGTTATGCCGTTTGGGTTAAGGAACGCTGGGGCCACTTACCAAAGGTTAGTAAACCTAATGTTTAAAGAATTAATTGGAGAAATAATGGAAGTTTACGTGGATGACATGCTAGTCAAAAGTATGAACGAAGACGATCACATAAGATATCTCGATCGATGCTTCCAAATATTAAGGAAATACCGCATGAAGCTAAATCCCGCAAAGTGCACCTTCGGTGTTAAATCGGGAAAATTCTTGGGCTATTTAGTACATCAACGAGGAATTGAGGCCAACCCAGAAAAAATTCGAGCGATAACTGAAATGAAGCCGCCCAAAACCATCTCCCAAGTACAAAGCTTAGTAGGAAAAATCGTAGCATTGAACAGATTCATATCCAAATCTGCTGACAGAAGTTTGCCTTTCTTCCAAACCCTTCGTAAGGCAAAAAACTTTGTTTGGACAGAGGAATGCGATCGAGCTTTCGACCAGCTAAAAGAATATCTGACGACTTCCCCATTATTGGCCTAGCCAACAGAAGGGGAACCATTGTATATCTACATCTCGATCTCCGACGCGGCCGTTAGCTCAGTCTTGGTCAAAATAGAAGGTTTGGAATATAAGCCTATCTATTACTTAAGCAAGTTATTACAAGGAGCAGAGAAGAACTATTTGGAAATTGAAAAATTCGCTTTGGCCTTAGTAGTAGCAGCACGAAAACTCCGACCTTACTTTTTGACATACAAAACTGTGGTCTTGACAAACCAACCGCTAAGGCAGGTCTTAGCAAAGCCAGAAGCCTCTGGAAGACTGATCAAATGGGCGATCGAACTTGGTCAATTCGAAATCGAGTACAAACCAAGAATTGCAATTAAAGCTGGTGTGCTGTCGTACGCAACCAAAAATAAAACCTATACTCCTAATAATGTAGTAGAGCGAGTAAGGGTCGATCCCACAGAGAATATCTAGTCTAATTTTATGCTAAATGGATTAAAATAAATGGGGGTTTAAGTGTGATGGATTTCAATAATTAAGGAGTAATGCAAATTAAATTTAATCAAAGTAACAAATATTGGTCCAAGTCAACATCCACTGCCGGAATCATATAACTGATCATCGATGCAAATATATATAACAATTCACACTTTGAATATTCACTGTGGAAACTAATCCCCTATCTCTCCTTAGTTTTAATTAATCAGAACAAGAGATCCAATTAATCCTAACTACTAAATAACCCAAGATAAGCACTAAAAGTTTAATATAGCAGATGCTTTAAGAATTAGAGAGATCAATGAAACTAAACAATTCAAACACAAGCGGTTGGATTTAATTTAGTCGATTTATCTTCTTAAGATTAACAATTTCTGACGCAGCAAATTATTGAATCTTAGATGCTTCACAAAATTAGATGGATCAAACAATTACGGATTTGATATCTAATCAAGCAGTAGATTGAAAAGAATAATGTACTAGTAAGCCTCCTAGCAATTAAACAAAACAACCATAATAATTATGACAGAAGAGCAATCGATATTCAAAACATAAATCATATAATAAAACTAATTAGATCTCACAGTTTTCTTATTTCCGAAGCTTCAGTTTTCTTCGACCAATAACAAAGATTTAGCTACGTAAGGCCATTAATAACTCTAGGTATATGTGGGAGGAAAGAATGAACTAGGTGGTCTTCTAAAGTCCTATTTATAAAAGAAGCCAACACAACCCTAAAAGAATCCTCTAAAATTGATATCCAATCTTTATATTATAAGAATAATATAAAAATTAGGATATTATCTCAATGTAAATAGGAGAATGCTGATTTATTCCTTCCAAATTCGTCCACCAAGGATTGCCCCAATATCAAGTCAATATATTAGACTAGATATTTAGGAAACTTTCCATAAAACAGGTACAGCTACTTTAAGTCCGATTTCGTCTAGGATCCCTTCAGAATCTTGAAAATCCCCAAAGATGAAAGTTGTAGACATTCCTTTTGCCGATCTAAAGCATCTTGTATCATCTCATTTGGATCTCGTATGAGAATTTTACGCCCATAATACGAAGTAGTGTCAAAACTGTCCAGAAATTGTCTACTTAGCTTCTTTTGCACTTAATGCCTCCAATTGTATCCTAGATCAAAATATAAGAATAATGAGTGTGGTTCAGTGTCAAATAAATATTAAATAGTAAATAATAATGCATAAAAACTTGACACTTTGTATTCTTATCAAATTCCCCCACACTTGTTATTTGCTCGTCCTCGGGCAAAATTCAAATTCACTTCCCCAAAAAAGAACATCAAGGTTGCAATATTGCCATTAACAAAGAACAACCAAACTTTTCCAAAATCATAACACATCATGAACAACATTCTTAAACAACTTACAATTAGATAGCAAGTATTTTCATTTGAGAATACAATAGACTAAATATGTAGACCCTTACAGGAATGTACACTCAACTCTCATGTGTTTGAAGGGTATGTGTTTCGCTCAAATTCATTCCTATGGAAATGATCTACCATAAGCTTGAAGAGTATTTCAAGTATACGCCGACCGTTACCAAACAAGGGTAGCTCCAGCAAATCCATTTTGGACGAAGAGCTCGAGGCTGAGCTCGGAGGTTCCTCCCCGAAAGAGATTGATTCTAAGACTGAGGATCGTGTCCTAGAAAAGACTCCTGTTCCCTCTTCGAATAAGAGGCCTTATTCCGATGGGGTTACGCCCGTTGAGGCTTTGCAAAATCTTGCTATTGGTGGCAAGTCGTCCTCCGATGCTTCGATCGTTCCTCCCTCGGGGAATCCCAACAAAAAATCCAAGTCAGAGACTGGTGAGGTGGCTTCCGCTGAACCTTTAGGAACTGATAATCCTCCCCGACCTTTTGTCAATTCCTCTCCTGAAAAGGTTGCTTCTCCTCTGCGCGAGGAGTTGAAAGATGGATCTCCTTCTAAGGTTGATCCCATGGGTAACTTGTTGCAAGCTACCTTTACATCTTCAGAGACTGATATACCCAAGGAAAGAAATACGTCCAAAGAGGGAAACATAGAAGAGTTGTTCGAGTCTGGACAGCACTTCCTTTTTCAGGTGTACATTTATTTATTCTACCTTTTTTCCCGTTTTTTTTTTTTTTTTTTTTTTTTTAGCGCTGATGATCCTTTTTATCAGGCCGGACAAGACTTCATTGAGCTTAAAACGTTTGCTGAGCGGGAGATCGACCAGCGCGCTGCTATTTCTATCGAGCTGGAGGAGAAGAAAGTCGAGTTCGACCGTGTCCTGGCAGAGAAGCTTGCTTTAGAGAAGGAGAAGAAGGCAAACAACCATGGAGAGGAGATCCATAAGCAGTTGAATGAGAAACTCGAAAAACTGAAGGTCCTCCACGAGGAGGAGAAACAAAATTTCACACGTCGAGAAAAGGAGGCTTATGATCGTGGATTTGAAGCGGGACATGAGGCTCGCAATGCTGAGTTTCGAAAGATTCTTTCTGACAATAAACTTGTTTAGATGTTGTCTCTTGTTTAGTATACTGTCTTTACTTGAGCTATCCTGAATAATTTTTATTTTCTATGGCTTGTAATAATTTGCTTTCTCCTCGAATCGCATGCTCCTCTTATGTGTTCTTCCTTTAATCATGCTTCATTTGGATTTCTTTATGATTTTTCTTCGATTGTTGGAACTGAGATTATGATGAATTCGGATAAGATGAATTCGAGTGGGACAAATTTTACATTTTCTTCGCTTTTTTCCCAAAACAGTTTCTGCATTTTCGGGATTCGTAACGGTCGGCGCATTTATTGCTTATATCTCAGCCGTTAGTATCATCAAATCTGGGTCGTTAATTGCTTTTTCTTCTCACTATATATAGCTCCGTGGTTACCTTCAAATTTTTTATTTCAGTAACATTTCTGACCGGCTCTATGATTGAGATTTTACTCTTTCCGACCACCATGTTCCATTTGCTATCTTTAATTGAACTGTTCGAGGTTCTCCTTCGAACTATTTATAAATTTCGCTGTCTTCCGATGGCTACTTATTTCGACTAGGGTATCGACAGGCGAAAATAATTGCGACTGGGGTACCGGCAGGCGACCTGCTCTCTTTGATTCCAAGTCTTTGAGGCGGGCTCGGCCTCCTGTACTCTGATCTCTATCCAGTCGGGATAGTGGGTCTACTGCTGGAGGAGTTTTCCTGCTCTCGATCTCTACTTCTTCAAGATATTTCTTGAAGAATGTTGCCTTCGAGTTTGCGTGGAATAATTTCTCTAGGGGTTGCTCCCTTCTTTCTCGATCTGGCCCGGTGTGTAATGATTTTTGAGGAAGTGAAGGATGAAGGGTGGAAGTGTTACTTCAGGCTCGCCTTCCTCGATCGTGGAAAACTTCTAGCGTAGGGTTGATTTGTAGTAGGGTTACACTAAATGTAAAGTTTTTGCTTGATTTTTCTTGTCCTTGTAATTTCGAGCTCTTTTGTAATTGTTTGGAATGACATGAATAAGATATTTATTTCTTTTATCACCCTTCTTTGTTATCCTGTAGAGATGTTTTTGTATACTTGTCATCGAGCAAATAAGAATATGCGCCATCCTTTACCGACTTTGATAAGTATTTAGATGATAGACGATAATCGATATTCCTCGATTTAGAATATAACCTGCGGGAGGCTTTTATTCCCCCGTCAAATATATAATAATTAAGAGATCGAATATAAAGATCTAAAATGACCTTTGAGTAGCAATTCTAATCTGAGGGACCAAATTCCCTAACTTGGGCAAATAACCATGATATAATATTCGAATAGGGTGTCGATCGATTAATAATAGCTTTGATTTAAGCGTTGCAAATATGGCTGTTAACCTTAGACGATCAAGTAATCATGGAGAAATAATAGAATAGAATGTTGATTGATCCCTGTTGATCGAGGATAATGATTTCGATCTAAGGGGCATAGCAGAGGCTTTCACCCTTAGTCGTTTCAGAGCAATCATAGCTCGAGGGTCGTAGCAGAGGCTTTCACCCTTTTAATAATTTCGATCTAAGGGGCATAGCAGAGGCTTTCACCCTTAGTCGTTTTTAGAGCATTTTAGCCCTTGGGTCATAGCAGAGGCTTTCACCCATTTAATAATTTTCGATCTAAGGGGCATAGCAGAGGCTTTCACCCTTAGTCGTTTCAGAGCAATCATAGCTCGAGGGTCATAGCAGAGGCTTTCACCCTTTTAATAATTTCGATCTAAGGGGCATAGCAGAGGCTTTCACCCTTAGTCGTTTCAGAGCAATCATAGCTCGAGGGTCATAGCAGAGGCTTTCACCCTTTTAATAATTTCGATCTAAGGGGCATAGCAGAGGCTTTCACCCTTAGTCGTTTCAGAGCAATCATAGCTCGAGGGTCATAGCAGAGGCTTTCACCCTTTTAATAATTTCGATCTAAGGGGCATAGCAGAGGCTTTCACCCTTAGTCGTTTCAGAGCAATCATAGCTCGAGGGTCATAGCAGAGGCTTTCACCCTTTTAATAATTTCGATCTAAGGGGCATAGCAGAGGCTTTCACCCTTAGTCGTTTTTAGAGCATTTTTAGCCCTTGGGTCATAGCAGAGGCTTTCACCCATTTAATAATAATAGACTCAGATAAGTATAGAGAGATCGATAATATCAGGGAGAGATGAACGAATACAAATATAGACGGGATCAATTTTCATTGAATATATATCCCTAATCGAGGTAAATTTTGATGAGAAAATAGTCTTCCGCAATCACGAGAAAGAACGAATTACGGAGAATCAGCTAGTAGTGAATAACCCTAGACTTCGAACAATCCTTATGTTTTAGTTGAGAAGAATCCTTGCTTGTAGGTTCCCAATTTTGATAAGTTTGATCTTTTCCAAACGGTTCCCGTTTTACCGGGAATTGCAACGGTCAGCAAATCTTGTCCGCTCATTTTGCGAATTATACGCCGTTGGATTCTTTTCTGTTTTTGGCTATAAAAGGCTAGCACATTGCTGAAATTATCTCATTCGTTGCATCGAGAATTTTTTTCATCTGATCATGGTGGTCAAGGGAACTATTCGATTAATTCAACTGTTTGAGTTCGGACTTCGAACAATCTTTAAGCGGAAGAGTCGCCGAGCGGAAAAGATTACAGCAACCACGCTTAGAATATCGATAGGCAAATGCGGTTTCCATCTGGAAAGCCAATAAGCTAGGCCCATGGCCTTGTTGCTCCAATGCATTTAGGAAGACATTGGGCCGATAGCGTTCGACCCTCTGTTTTCTAAAGAATGCAAATAAAGTTAAAAGCCTGCGGGTTCTAAGGACATTCCGTGTTCGGAGCTGAATTATTCCGAGAAACGATAGGACGGGAGACCGAAAGTTTTATAGGATTGTATCGATGTAGTGACGTAATGTAAAGGCTTATGCTACACCTGATATGTATTTCCCATACGCTGTATTTTTCCGAGATAATATAAATACCTTACTTCTTTGTTTTTTGTTGATATCGTTTAATATAACTAGATAAAGATTTATCTTTCACAATTCCATCTCGATCTTCCAATATCGACCACGAAATAATAGAATAACGCTTGCCAGATTGAATAATGAATAAATATCTTAGCGGTCCTAAAATTGATAAGGGAAACCGTGCCGTAAATTTTCTCTCACTGCTGAATTTCCATAATTGCATAACTTCCAAGTCGAGAATTCTGTTCGACTGAATCGATTATATTCCTTCTCAGTTGGCAGCGCAAAAGCATAGCAATAGTTACTTGAGTGTAAAAACATCCGAAATAACCGAATATAAATCCGACATGCCATCCTTCGATAATAATGTTATAAATACATCGTAAAATTCGATAGAATGTTGTGATTCTTCCATACCCCTCATTGAATCGCGTGTCCTTCGTTACCAAACAGGGCCCTATTTCTCGGGAAATGTAACGGTCCTTCCATTTAATGCGGACATCCAGATCGCTCATAAAATGTTATCTGGGCCGTTGATTTTAAACTCCCTACCCCTATAAATAGGTCCCTTCATGTATACAACACTTCTTGCTTTTCTCCTTATGCCCCATCCGATCATCATGGGTCGAGTTTTAGATTTGATTCGTACTTTGTCCCGCATAAAAGAGTTTGAGATCAGAGTTCGAACTTTATTCTTCGATCTTGTTTCCTTTCGTATAAGCATTTTGCTTAGAATATCGACAGGCAAAAGAAATTGCGCCTAGAATACCGGCAGGCAACCTGTTTTCCCAGACATATCTTGTCTGGTGCGGGTTAGGATTCTGGTATTCCGGGGCAGTACTTGATCGGGCAGCTGGTTACCCCGAGAGGAGTTCTTTAAATCTGAGGCACCAGCTTCCTCGAGGGCTTTCTTACGAGATAGTTCCTTCGAGTTCCCTTGGAGTGCCTCCGCTGGGATAACCCTTTGCTGCTCCGGTTCGAATTATTCTGCAAACAATGATTGAGTGTCTTAATCATTGTTTACAGATGAAGACCTAAGGTCGGTCTGAAGCCTTGGAGTGGAGCTACGAGCCGGCTTTATCCTGATCGAAGACGGCTGTGCGACAGGTGGCGAGTGATCGTCAGTAAAGCTTGCTGCTGAGTTCTGCCTCTGGAGCGACCTTGGGAACGAAGACCGAGTACTTAACAAGATAGAATTACCTCATAAAATTTGTAATAGGGCAGGAAAGATTGTACTGCATTTCTTGAGCCCGAAATTCCTTCGGAGCTTTACTTTGTAACTTGTTTGAAGAATTTCAATGATAAAGTTTTATTTGTAGTCGGATCTTTTTACTCGAATTCCCTTATTGGTCATAATGATAATCCAACATACCCTTTATTAGTTTGAGAACTCATCTAATCGATTTCAAATATTTAAACAATCAATTCAATCCGGCCGACCTTGAGAAGAATACAAACAGTCGATTGATAGCATATAGAGACTTCGCCGGTGATCTTTAAGATAATTGATTCGGAAGATTCGTCATTGAAGCTTATGAATACGAAGAACGGAAAAATAAATTCCGATCGTTAATATCGAACTGCAACCTCATAGATCCTCTAAGCCTTCGACGATACCCGTTGAACTTCTTATTCGTTCCATTCGGAGGTAAGGAAGATAGGCCTTCTTTCTTTATTCCTGAAATGATGAACCCACCAAGGGTCGAAAGATTCGCCTCGGAGAATGAACAACGAAGTTTCAGACTAGTAAAATTTTCTGCTGGCGCACATATTCCTCCTCGTAGTAGGCATATTTTGATCTAATACTCGAATAAGGCCCCTCGGTGGGCGCCAATTGATCTTACGTGATTTCGTCGGTTCGATCAAGGGTGGGATGTACGATTATAATAACAATAAATAAAGTGAAGTAAAGATCAAATGTAATTGTATTCGAATTTGATGAGTACAAGTACAAGTATTCAAAAGGTCCTATTCGAGCATTATTGGATGCCGTACAAGCTAGAGGGTGAAATACGTATGAGAAAACCTATACTAATATTCTCCAGCAAACTCGAGCTGCAGTCTCAAGATTGGAGTGTCTTGGAAGTTGTGTTAGTGTAATAAATGCATGGAGTATTTATAGCCAAATTTGAGGGCTTGGGCCTGGGCTCGGCCCAACAGTGTCCTTCGATCTATAGCGACCTTATGAGCTCGGATCGATCATTTTCATGCTTTGATTCGTCTTTTGGTCCCTGGCGACAGGGTTCAAAGCCATCCGAACTGTGTTGAGGCTAGGAAAACAGCTGCTCCGAATTACCCCTCATCATTATAAGAATAATATAAAAATTAGGATATTATCTCAATGTAAATAGGAGAATGCTGATTTATTCCTTCCAAATTCGTCCACCAAGGATTGCCCCAATATCAAGTCAATATATTAGACTAGATATTTAGGAAACTTTCCATAAAACAGGTACAGCTACTTTAAGTCCGATTTCGTCTAGGATCCCTTCAGAATCTTGAAAATCCCCAAAGATGAAAGTTGTAGACATTCCTTTTGCCGATCTAAAGCATCTTGTATCATCTCATTTGGATCTCGTATGAGAATTTTACGCCCATAATACGAAGTAGTGTCAAAACTGTCCAGAAATTGTCTACTTAGCTTCTTTTGCACTTAATGCCTCCAATTGTATCCTAGATCAAAATATAAGAATAATGAGTGTGGTTCAGTGTCAAATAAATATTAAATAGTAAATAATAATGCATAAAAACTTGACACTTTGTATTCTTATCAAAAGCCCAAGTATTAGCCGACTTCCTACTAGAAACTCCGACACAAGTGACCGAACCAATAAATAGCCTTGACGACGACGTTTTGATCATAGAAAACCAGTCCTGGTTAATGCATGTTGACGGCGCTTCGTGCCGAGAAGGAGGAGGTGCCGGAATCAACTTCACCGGACCAAATAAAGAAGATATAAATTATGCGATAACATTGGATTTCGTTGTAACAAACAATGAAGCGGAATATGAAGCACTAATCGCAGGGATGGAGATGGCAATAAAAGCCAACATTAGAAACCTTAAAGTATCAACCGATTCAGAGTTAGTGCAAAGACAAATAGAAGGCCTATATGAGGCTAAGGAATTTAATATGGTAAAATACCTCGCCAAGGTGAAAGAGTTGGCTGAAAAATTTGAGAGTTTCAGTATACAGAACATTCCCCGATCGGAAAATAAATGGGCTGATCAACTTTCCAGGTTCACTGGATCCCATGACGGAAGAACCGAAAGGGTGATCAACTGGTTAATCTCCAATGCTCCAGCGATCGATATCGATGAGACACTAGCCGTCGAAATAATGGAAATCGAAGAAGCTGAAGAAAATTGGATGACTCCAATGATAGACTATCTTCGAGAAGGAAAACTGCCACTTGAACAAAATGAAGCTCGGAAAATAAAATATCGAGCTCCAAAATATACTTTGGTAGAAGGAAAACTTTACCGAAGATCGGTGTCAGGAATCCTTCTAAAATGCATCTCCGAATCACAAACCACCGACATCCTACGAGAGGTACATGAAGGAAATGCAGGAAATCACAGCGGAGCAAGGGCATTAGCTTTAAAATGCCTCCGAACTGGTTACTATTGGCCTACCATCAACAACGATTACTCATGATCGGATTGTTGAAAAGTACTAATTAAATATCGAGAAAGCTTATCGACTAACTAAGGAAAGAGTATTCTATCAGAAGAGATGAGTATAGCGGTAAAAACCGAATCAAGTTTTTACCTTTTGTATTTATACTATATGAAAAGACGCGACAGACCCAAAGAAAGGGCGCGAAGTACAGAAAAGAGCTTTGGAATAAACGCTAGAATTTGAAACGACACACGCATAATGATTACGGCGAAGTTAATGACTTGTCCGAATTATTACAGAGAACACGAAAGGACGTGACTGACAGAATACCAAACGTTTATTACAAAGGGGTAAAAGTGTAAAATCACGTATACTCCTATTGTTGGGATTCGGTAAGATAAACAGCCCTAGGCACAGCGGAATATAAAAAATTTTAGGACCTCTTACGGAATCTTGCCAGGATATTCTCTAGTTGTATATATATGAATATAATTAAACGATAGTATAAGTTTTCTCGTTTATACCTATCTCCTTGCAAATCCTCGGCTAGCAAGACGATCTCTGAATTCTGCCCCGGCAAAATCGACCCACACCTTTTGAGTAGCGCCCCACGTGTTGCGCCTCTACGAGTTGATACACCACAATATCACGAAAATAATATATCTCGATCAGCTAGAACACGAGATATATTATAAACTAGGAATTAGGAACGATATAGGAACAAAACTCGAAAACGAAAAATTCTTCCAAGTGGAAGAAGGGTTCGGTCGATATAGCTAGGGAGAGGGAGAGAAAATTTTGCTCTTGCTCAATTTTGCATATGGAGTTATGTGAAAAATAACTAGAAGAAAGCTATTTATAGTTTTCCTTCTAACCTAGTCCTATTAGGACTAGGTCTACTTTCTCCTACATGGGCCATGACCCTCTCTAATTAGAAGACCAAGTCTTCTAATTAATTCATGGCCCAGTTAATTAATTTGTGCAGGCTTTATTTAATCTCCCAATTAAATAGTCCAATTAATTAACTTAATCTCCCATTTAATTAAATCAGACTCTAAGTCTATTTAATTAAGATCCTTTCCAATTAATTAAATCCAACTTAATTAATTAATTCACAAATTAAATTCCAATTTAATTTATGATCCAGATCCAATTCCAATTGGATCCCACTTTGTTCCAATTGGGTCGACCCAGTCGACCCACACAATATAATCGACCCAGTCGATTATTTACCCAGTCGACCCAGTCGACTCGGTCGTTCTTATTTCCTCGCTTTCGCTACTTGTGTATTGTGTATGCCCCCGTAGGTTCACCACATAATTGGCCGTTGGTTATAATTAAATATTATTTAATTATTCGAGTAAGACTTACTCTAAATCAATCGAACACTCTGTCGATCGATCATTCCAAAATTAGCACCCCTGCCAATTTGGGAATTCTCCCACACTCCACGGTCGATGTCCAGCCACAAGCCCATGGAGCCCAATCACTGGTGAATTAATTCAGTGAACCTTTTAGCATTTATAATTTCCATATACGACATAATCTCTCCATCGATCAATCTCCCAGTCGAGACTCAAGGGTATGGTCTTTCATCGGATTCCCTTTTCTTTTGTCTTGACCTTATGTACTCTGATCTTGAAATAAATTCTCTTTGACTTAATCTTTATGAGCTACTTACATAAAGTCGTCAGATACCTTGGCCAAGGATTTTACCAGAATTAATTTCTCACAGAAATTCATAGGAGAATATCCCAACCTATCAAGTCGGGTCAATGGATCCTTTGTTGATGATATGAATCTGCATACGAGTTCCTCTATACCCAACATGAGTCCACAGAGACTTTCTGGAGATCCCCAGTCAGTCGGAACTCATATCAAAGCATAGACGTTCTCGCACCAGATAAACCCTATCACCTCAAGTAGTTAGGGATCGTTCCTCGTATACTATTATAAATTTGGAATAACTTCAACCCCGATATGCGACTACCGCTTCCATGGTGAGTTATTTCCTAATTGGGGTATTCAGTGCGCTTGCCATCCCAGCAAGCCACCCACTTATGTGTATCGACCATCCCAGTCACGCTCGTGGACCCCAGCGTCCTCCAGTTCATCGGAGTATACACAACAGTGAGAGTCTAACCGAATCCAACGATGTCCTATCTCGATTGGATTCTACGACCCTTGAATATGTTCTAGATCATGGCCTTGGAGATCAGTCCACGGGTTGTCCCATAGCCCTGTGATCTAAGGACTTCTATCCTTACGCGTAGATAATTATTACATAAGATAAAGATGACCATTTAATAAAGTGCATTTATTAATCGCAATTGAATAGTTCCGCATTTATTACAATAAATACTAGCCATACAGCTGGCATGCAGGACACTATTTCTATCAATCTCCCACTTGTCCTAAAGCCAGTCTTTTATGTTCTTGAGTCCCATCTTTTGCAGATGTTTCTCAAATGCCTTTTGAGGCAGTGGCTTCGTTAGCGGGTCCACCGTATTATCTTCTGAGTCGACACGTTCCATCTTAATGTCTCATCTACCAATGATAACTCTTATCACGTGGTATCGTCTTAGTACGTGCTTGGAATTTTGATGAGATCTCGGCTCCTTTGCTTGCGCTATTGCCCCATTATTATCGCAGAAGATAGTAATGGGCTCAGCGATGCTAGGTATCACATCCAATTCCTGGATGAAGTTCCTCATCCAAACACCTTCCTTTGCTACATCACTTGCAGCAATGTATTCTGCTTCAGTGGTTGAATCCGCGGTTGTTTCTTGCTTGGAGCTCTTCCAGCTAACCGCACCACCATTGAGGCAGAAAACGTATCCTGATGTCGACTTGAAGTCGTCTACATCACATTGGAAGCTCGAGTCTGTATAGCCTTCCAATTCCAATTCTCCTCCACCGTATACCAAGAACAATTCCTTAGTCCTTCTCAGGTACTTCAGAATTGCCTTTACGGCTATCCAGTGCTGCTCACCTGGATCAGACTGGTAGCGACTTGTCACGCTAAGAGCGTACGCTACGTCTGGTCTAGTACATAACATACCATACATTATGCTTCCTATCGCGGATGCATATGGTACTCGAGACATATTGCTTCTCTCTTCAGGCGTCTTTGGGGCCATAGACTTAGAGAGTGCAATCCCATGTCTCATTGGAAGCAATCCTCTCTTGGATTCTTCCATACTAAATCTTTTCAAGATTTTGTCTATGTACTGGGATTGGGAGAGGCCCAGCAGTCCTTTTGATCTATCTCGGTAGATCCTTATACCTAGTACGAAGGATGCTTCTCCCATATCCTTCATTGAGAATTGTGTAGACAACCATGCTTTAGTTTCAGACAATGCTTTCACATTGTTTCCAATGAGAAGGATGTCGTCAACGTAAAGCACCAAAAATTCAACTGTACTTCCACTGATCTTCTTGTACACGCAAGGTTCGAACATGTTTTTGATGAATCCAAAAGTTTGGATTGTCTCATCGAAACGAATGTTCCAACTTCGGGAAGCTTGCTTCAGTCCATAAATGGACCTCTGGAGTTTGCACACCTTGTGTTCATCTCCTTTGGATGCATATCCTTTTGGTTGCTCCATGTAGATCTCCTTATCAATGTCCCCATTGAGAAAGGCAGTCTTTACATCCATCTGCCATATCTCGTAGTTAAACCACGCAGCTATGGCCAGCAAGATCCGAATGGATTTGGGCATTGCGACGGGCGAGAAGGTCTCCTCAAAGTCAATTCCAGGTCTTTGAGTGTATCCTTTTGCCACTAATCGCGCCTTGTAGGTTATTACCTCTCCGTTCACTCCAAGCTTTCGCTTATAGATCCACTTGCAACCCACGGGAGCCACTCCCACTGGTGGATCTACCAAGGCCCAGACCTTGTTTGAGTGCATGGAGTCCAGTTCGGATTCCATGGCTTCGCGCCACTTTCCCGAATCTATGTCTAGCATAGCCTCTTCGTAAGTCCTAGGGTCGGTTAGAGACTGTCCAGTCTCATGCAGCAGACCGTAGTACCTCTCGGGTTCTCTACGTTGTCTTTCTGACCTACGAAGTATCGGTGTACTTTCTGGTGCACTTTCATGCTCATGTTCTCCCACTGCCTGTGGCGATGGGTCAGCTTGGTCGACCTCTTCGGCCTTTTCAGCTTCAGTGACCTCATCCAGTTCTACGTTATTTTCTTTCTTGTCAACCAAGAAATCCTTCTCCAAGAAGTGAGCGTTCCTCGAGACAAACGTAGTTTGTCTTGTAGGATCGTAGAACTCGTATCCTATTGAGTTTTCCGGATACCCCACGAATTTGCACAAAGTGGATTTAGTTTCCAATTTATCTCCCACTAGCTTTTTAACGTAAGCGAGAGATCCCCATATGCGCATGAATGCGTACGAGGGTGCCTTGACAAACCATAATTCATATGGTGTATTTTCTACGGATTTATAAGGTACCATATTCAGTATCTTCGTTGCCGTGAGGAGGGCATGTCCCCAAAATGAAAGAGGAAGGTCAGTGGCACTCATCATGGATCGAACCATGTCCATCAAGGTTCGATTCCTTCTCTCTGCTACTCCATTTAATTGGGGTGTTGCAGGAGGAGTCCACTGCGATAATATTCCATGCTCTACAAGATAATTCAGAAATTCGTTACTAAGAAATTCTCCACCTCGGTCAGAACGAAGAGCCTTTATCATATGACCAAGTTGATTCTCTACTTCCATCTTGAATTCTTTGAATCGCTCAAAGGCTTCAGACTTGTGTTTCAACAAGAACACATAACCATAACGACTATAGTCGTCAGTGAAAGTGATGAAGTAGTCATAGCCACCTCGGGCGCTTTTTCTTAGTGGTCCACATACGTCAGTATGTATTAAGTCCAATGTTTGCTTGGCTCGCTCAGGGTTTCCCTTAAACGGCAACTTAGCCATTTTACCCTTTAGACATGGTTCACACGTTGGCATTTCATCAATGCGATTGATTTCAATCGCGCCAGAAGATGCTAACTTTTGAATCCTTGACTTAGAAATATGTCCAAGTCGAGCGTGCCACAATTGGGCAGATATTTCATTATCTTGTTTCCTTTTGTTTTGTTGCACATGCATCACTAACTTAGGTGGTTCAATGGTATATAGTCCATCTTTTAATGTACCAGTGAAAAACATATCATCATTCATGAATAACGAAAAGGAACCTTTATTAATAGTAAAATTAAAACCTTCATTATCCAAAACAGGAATAGAAATAATGTTTTTCACCAAACCAGGTACATAAAGAACGTTCCTAAGGACTAGCTTATTACCACCTAAATCTAACTCCACTTCGCCAATGGCCTCGGCAGCAGCTCTAGCTCCATTGCCAAATCTTAGGATCCAATCCCCTGGCCTAAGTGGCCTTGTTGCTCCCATCACCTGTAAATCATTACAAAGATGAGAACCACAAGCAGTGTCTAGCACCCATGATGCACAGTTAATTGATAAATTAACTTCAACAAGGAATATACCTTTCGAGCTCTCCAAGAACTCTTTGCAGTTCCTCTTCCAGTGTCCAGGTTTCTTGCAGTAGAAACATTTCTGTTCACCAGACGAAGCTTTACGCTTCTTTCCCTTCCCTATGGGCCCAGATGGCGCTTTTCCTTTGCTTGAAGAAGCATTTCCCTTCCCCTTCCCTTTCTTTGTCCTTTTGGACTTGGATTGGGTCGAGGTAGCAACCATCACTGGCTTCTCTCTTTTCATGGAAGCCTCGGCAGTGGCGAGCATATTAGCCAACTCGTGAAGTTCAACACCCATCTTGTGCATGTTGTAGTTCACCACGAATTGCTTGAATGATCTTGGTAACGACTGGAGGATTATATCCTGGCAGTAGGTCTTGTCCATCTTTACGTCAAGATGACCAAGCTTTTCAATAAGCCTAATCATCTTGATGCAGTGAGATCGAACATCAGCACCTTCAGTTATCCTCGTTTGTTGCAAAGTCTTAGCAGTTTCATACCGCTCATATCTACTTTGCACCCCAAATAGACCATTCAGGTGCGTGTAGATTTCAAAAGAAGACTTCATATGCTCGTGCTGCTTTTGAAGCTCATTCGACATGGATGCCAACATGAGACAACGTGACTGCAAGTCATCGTCAAGCCATAAATCCACGGCTTCTTTCTCAGTATCATCGGCATCCTTAGCAAGTTCGGGAGGGGGCCCATCAAGGACAAAACCTCGCTTTTCAGAAGCGAGAATGATCTTAAGGTTCCTGACCCAGTCATGGAGAGTTGGGTCCAGTCAATTTGTTTTGTTCAAGTATGATGGAAATAGGATTCTTAGACATTATATCTACAAAACGACGAGAGAAGAAATAAATACGCGAAAGATTAATTTAAAATGCACAATTTACAAACATGGTTTTTATTTGTAAATTACTCCCACTATTTTAATCAAAATCTTATGCCCCCACATAAGTTTCGGGATTTAAAATATCCTAGCGGGCTTAAGGCCCAAATGCAATCTCCTAGTACCCACGACTCGTTGGCCATACTATTTGATTCACTTGGTGGTCGATTACGTCGACGGTTAACCATCGCAGCTAACCCTTAAGTTCATTTAGCCTCGTTTTTCGATATGGACCCACGACTCGTGAGACATCCATACTTACTAGCGTTAAATCATGTCCAATACTCTTGAAGAGAAATAGTTCGATCCTAGACGCCCCACGACTCGTGAGACAGCGCCTAAAACCTTGCTATCCTCTCCCTTGGCACTATCTCGTGCATCGAGGCAATAGACATATCATCTTCCTATAGCTCGACCCACGACTCGTGAGACATCGAGATATATTCGTACAATATGCCTAAGACCTAGTAATTGGATAGGCTCGGACCATAGACACTATTCATATGCGGCCGTTATTCGATTTAATATTCTAATTGAATTTTAAGTTCAATTGGAGGTTTCTAAGTTTTCTTGTGCGAGGTCTCATCAGATTATGCTTATCTTGTTTACGTTTTTCTATCCTAAGCATGCATCTCATACATCAAAGAATAATTTGCGAAAAGGTAAACATTCATCACCTAGCAAGATATGATTGGTCGATTGCCCATCCTATGCGATCCATCACGAGCCAAGTGATGAATCAATTGGTCAGTCTAGGGTGGAAATTAAATGTCCTAACTATTACAATTTTCAAACCCATACATCATGGGCCTTCTTGTAATATCCAGCTTGATTGGGCCTCCATGTAATGAATTGGGCCTCCATGTGGATCTCGAAGTCTTCATGAGGTCTTCTATGCTCCAAGCCTAATCTAAGCCTAGCTTAAATAATACAAATGGTCCTATTCTATTACATTTGTTTGCGCAATCAAGGGCACCAATCAGGCCCATTTAATTACAACCCATAAAATAAATAAACCAAAAACTACACAGGGCTTAAGGGCAAAATCGATCAATCCACATATTCACTCAAGAACATGCATAAATTCACATAAGGGCAAAAATGTAAATTTACCAACTTCATTAATTTTAATTCGCAAAAAATTCATCCAAGTTAATTAATTTTGAATTAACAATTAACCTCTAAGATTAATTAGCTCTTACTTGAGCTCTAAGCAATCTATAATTCTTATCTTGATTAAATTGGTTAATTAAGGTAATCTAAATCTCTAAGATTCTTACCTTATCCAAAACTCTAAGTTTCCCAAAATTTCCAAATCTCCAAGATTTTCAAGATAATCCTATTTTGACTAGATTAGTTTAATTAAGGTAGTGTTCATATCTAACAAGATAACTACCTTATCCAAAAACTCTAAGTTTCCTAATCTTCCAAAATTCTCCAAGATTTTCAGGACTTTCAAAATAGGCAGAATTAGAGTCCAACCCAAAAACGACTAGTCGAGACCAATCAGGAACTGCCACGTAGGACAGCCCACGCGCGACCACCAGGTCGGCACGTGAGCTGCCTGCGGTAGTAGCCGCGGCACGCGGCTGCGTGCGGCAGCGAGCAGCCGCGCACAGCAGCCCGAAGGCTGCTGCTGCGCGCAGCGTGTTGCCAGCACGCTGCCGTTGGCAGTGGCTTGCAGTGGCCGCCCAGCCGCGGTGCGCTGCCGCGCACCGCCGCGTGCCACCGCGAGTCGGATCTAATAATAATTTTTTTTTTGTGATTCGATTACTCACAGATTTAATTCAACAAACCCAGTTAATCAAATCCCAATCCAAAATTAAAAACAACATGATCAATTTTTTTTCGAATCCTAAATTAAACATTAACTCCAAGTTAATTAAACATACGTCCTATAACATGCAAAGTTAAAGAACTAGCCACATAAATCAAACATATGATTTAATAAACACATAATTTGCAAATTCATATATATACAAAGCCTAGAGTCGGCTCTGATACCACTGTTGGGATTCGGTAAGATAAACAGCCCTAGGCACAGCGGAATATAAAAAATTTTAGGACCTCTTACGGAATCTTGCCAGGATATTCTCTAGTTGTATATATATGAATATAATTAAACGATAGTATAAGTTTTCTCGTTTATACCTATCTCCTTGCAAATCCTCGGCTAGCAAGACGAGCTCTGAATTCTGCCCCGGCAAGATCGACCCACACCTTTTGAGTAGCGCCCCACGTGTTGCACCTCTACGAGTTGATACACCACAATATCACGAAAATAATATATCTCGATCAGCTAGAACACGGGATATATTATAAACTAGGAATTAGGAACGATATAGGAACAAAACTCAAAAACGAAAAATTCTTCCAAGTGGAAGAAGGGTTCGGTCGATATAGCTAGGGAGAGGGAGAGAAAATTTTGCTCTTGCTCAATTTTGCATATGGAGTTATGTGAAAAATAACTAGAAGAAAGCTATTTATAGTTTTCCTTCTAACCTAGTCCTATTAGGACTAGGTCTTCTCTCTCCTACATGGGCCATGGCCCTCTCTAATTAGAAGACCAAGTCTTCTAATTAATTCATGGCCCAGTTAATTAATTTGTGCAGGCTTTATTTAATCTCTCAATTAAATAGTCCAATTAATTAACTTAATCTCCCATTTAATTAAATCAGACTCTAAGTCTATTTAATTAAGATCATTTCCAATTAATTAAATCCAACTTAATTAATTAATTCACAAATTAAATTCCAATTTAATTTATGATCCAGATCCAATTCCAATTGGATCCCACTTTGTTCCAATTGGGTCGACCCAATCGACCCACCCAATATAATCGACCCAGTCGATTATTTACCCAGTCGACCCAGTCGACTCAGTCGTTCTTATTTCCTCGCTTTCGCTACTTGTGTATTGTGTATGCCCCCGTAGGTTCACCACATAATTGGCCGTGGGTTATAATTAAATATTATTTAATTATTCGAGTAAGACTTACTCTAAATCAATCGAACACTCTGTCGATCGATCATTCCAAAATTAGCACCCCTGCCAATTTGGGAATTCTCCCACACTCGACGGTCGATGTCCAGCCACAAGCCCATGGAGCCCAATCACTGGTGAATTAATTCAGTGAACCTTTTATCATTTATAATTTCCATATACGACATAATCTCTCCATCCATCAATCTCCCAGTCGAGACTCAAGGGTATGGTCTTTCATCGGATTCCCTTTTCTTTTGTCTTGACCTTATGTACTCTGATCTTGAAATAAATTCTCTTTGACTTAATCTTTATGAGCTACTTACATAAAGTCGTCAGATACCTTGGCCAAGGATTTTACCAGAATTAATTTCTCACAGAAATTCATAGGAGAATTTCCCAACCTATCAAGTCGGGTCAATGGATCCTTTGTTGATGATATGAATCTGCATACGAGTTCCTCTATACCCAACATGAGTCCACAGAGACCTTCTGGAGATCCCCAGTCTGTCGGAACTCATATCAAAGCATAGACGTTCTCGCACCAGATAAACCCTATCACCTCAAGTAGTTAGGGATCGTTGCTCGTATACTATTATAAATTTGGAATAACTTCAACCCCGATATGCGACTACCGCTTCCATGGTGAGTTATTTCCTAATTGGGGTATTCAGTGCGCTTGCCATCCCAGCAAGCCACCCACTTATGTGTATCGACCATCCCAGTCACGCTCGTGGACCCAAGCATCCTCCAGTTCATCTGAGTATACACAACAGTGAGAGTCTAACCGAATCCAACGATGTCCTATCTTGATTGGATTCTACGACCCTTGAATATGTTCTAGATCACGGCCTTGGAGATCAGTCCACGGGTTGTCCCATAGCCCTGTGATCTAAGGACTTCTATCCTTATGCGTAGATAATTATTACATAAGATAAAGATGACCATTTAATAAAGTGCATTTATTAATCGAAATTGAATAGTTCTGCATTTATTACAATAAATACTAGCCATACAGCTGCCTTGCAGAACACTATTTCTATCACATATAATAGATAATTACAAAAACAATTTTATGGATCATTATATTATGCGGCCTGATCGTCCTCAGGAATCTCCTGTTCGCTAACGACGTCTCCTTCTTTGGCTGGCTCAACAACCTCTTCCTCTTCCTCTGGATCGATAAAATTATTGTCGAGCTCATCGTTAACATCAGAAGGAGGAATCGGCAATGGATGTCCGAACTCTTTTACGAGGTGGGCCAAAGGAAAATTTTGATATTCGATGTCTGGAAGCTCGGAAGAAGAGTATACTTCGCCATAACGATTTAACCTAATATGTGCCTTTTTAATCATTTCAAAAGCAACCAACTGATGAACCGCCTTCTGGAAAGTATTTTCTAAAAGCGGACCTACCATTTGATGTACCAACGCCGTATGGACAGGAGAATTAAGGAATTCCCGAATTACTCTTTCATCATGACTCCGGCCATAACGATCCCTGAGACCACTAAGAGGGATATCACTCTCGTACTCCTCTAAAGAGGCTTGGAGACTTGATACTTGAGATTCCAACTCGCTGATTCAAGCAGTACTCTGGATTTGGAACTCTTCTAACTTTTTAGCCAATTGATTGGCTTGATCTTGAGCACGAGAAGTCTCCAGAACCTTGTCTATAATCTCTTGATCGTCAGCCGCCATAGCCTGAGTCTCCATGATTGGAACAGAGAAAGTCATTGAAGGACCGGTCTCTGAACCAGAGGTCCTGCCAAGCAATGTTTTATACTTCTCTTCCAGGAACTCACACTGTTGTTTCCAAAGAGCATTTTCATAAGCATATGATGCTAGACAAGTTTTAGTCTGAAAGAACAAAGGGATAAAAAAGAAATGGATTAGCAAATTAAGAAAGATCCTTAAAGAAAATCACTTTGTTAGTATGATCAAAGGAAAAAGATATCACCTTTTCAGCATAAAGAGATGCTCGCTGAAATTTCTCCAGGGGATCCTTACGAAGAAGCTTATTCAGATCGCGAGTAAAAACGCCGGACAAAAGAACATGAGTTGCCTTATCGACCGCGTTCTCGCTATCATCATGAACAAACGAATCATGCTCGGAGTAACCAGCGGCCCTTTTTCCCTCTAAGTGATCCTCGATCATTTCGACCAAAGTAGGCTTAGGATGATTACTACCGAGTAGAGAAAGATCGTTACCAGAACGACCATAGTAACTCCTTTTTCTATCCATCGGGTTGTCATTAGGATGAGGCATCGACCAGCTCCGACACCCCCGAATACCCAAAGATGTCCTAAGCTGAAGAGGGGGATAACCAGATCCAGTTCCCAAACGAACAGGGGATTCTTGAGAAGAATCTGGAGATTCCTCTCTATTCTCCTCTGACTCATGACTCAACTCCAATTTTCTCTTTCTAGATGCTCTCTGCTCGATGGGAACGTTTTCTAATGTCTTGCTAGATTTGGACAAAACCATTTTTCCCTTTAAAGAATGTCGGGAGTTTTCTACCATATGAGCTGAAAAAGGGAACAAGATAAAAATTAGATTCTATGTAAAGAAGATTGCATCACAACACTAAGCTGAAGTAAAATGCTTACCAAGTGATTCGGATGATGAACTGATTGGAAAATTATGAGCGCTTAATCCCGCTTTACGAAGGAAAGCTTCCCCAATCAGAAGAGCACTCTGATATTTGTTGGCACGCATAGTGGGGATTTCACCGATAAACTGAACATCATCTGGAATGAGTTCACTAGTCGGCAAGCGACCTCCGGGAACCCAACTGGAACCATGATCCCATGAGAAGGGCATGGTCGAACCATCCGCCGAACGAATACAAGGTGGGGGACGAACGAAAAAGAAGTGAGATTTCCAAGAAGGATTGCTAGAAATTGGGGAATCAAAGATTGCTCGACTAGGCCTCTGACTAGCAAAAAAGTATCCGCGATTTGAGGAACTGGAAATATTGAATCGGAAAAGTTGTGTAAAATTACGAAAGGAAGGTTTGAACCCTCTCGCGATCATTAATACAGAAAAACAAACCACGAAGGCCACAGAATTAGGAACCAATTGTGTTAGGGACACACTGAATATTTTTAGAATGTCAAGAAAAAGGGGAGACAATGGAAGACGCAGTCCACTATTAAAATGGGCTGTGTAAAAGGCTCTACATCCCTCTGGCGGAGATGTAACCCTGTCAGTGGAAGAAGGGAGAATTATCTCAGAACCAGCGGGAAAGTATTTGGTACAATTGCTCACGACCTCAGAGAAATTATCCGCGGTATACGCGCAGGCAAGATCCTCAATTGGTTCAAAAATTTTAGGAGATGTACCTTTTCCTTTCTTGGCTCTGGCAGCGACGTCGGAATCAGATAAAATATGTACTCTAAAAGTATCCTCTGTAGGAACAATGAATTCAGAAACCCCGACCTGCTCGCCTAAAGGATTGGACTGTAGAACTTCTTCGTTAGTAGGAGCGATACCCTCACTTAAAGACGAGGAAGATTTTCTCATAGAGACCATTCTTGGGATTCTCGGAAAATAGAAATCGATAAGAAGAAATTACGGGAAGACAAACGACCAATCAAGAAAATTACTGCAAAATCAACGGAAGCATAAAGTAAAAGAATGACAGATATAACAGTCACTTATTTATAGGGAAAAGTGAAAAGACGTTTCGAACTTCTCACGGCTGATCGCATTCCCGCCAAATGGAAAAAAGTGAAACGCTTCCTCTAAGGGACACGTAGCAGTTCACAATTGGAACAAGA
This sequence comes from Penstemon barbatus, assembly GCA_003313485.2. Taxonomy (NCBI): domain Eukaryota; kingdom Viridiplantae; phylum Streptophyta; class Magnoliopsida; order Lamiales; family Plantaginaceae; genus Penstemon; species Penstemon barbatus. The sequence continues at coordinate 32,474,199 of CM064878.1, read as the reverse complement.
GAACGACTATCTATGAGGCGTAGTACTCTTTTCCTTACTTAAGATTTTTTCCCACAGGGTTTTTTCTTAAGTAAGGTTTTTAACGAGGCACAATTCATAGAAATTACAGTCGAAATTAATCTTCTACTTCTACGAGCTTCTACTACATATACGCTCGAAGAAGTGAGGGAGTACTGATGAGGGCTATTTCGGACCTCCTATAATATGGAATCGTTTCGACCAGACAAACCCATTCGGAAGTTTCTATCGACCCAAGCTGGATACGCACCTCCACGAGCAGGATACAATCCGGACTCAAGAAGGACTAATGGGCCGAATCCTATTGGAACTAGGTTTCCTTATAACACTAGGTTAAGTATGATATAAATACCTAGTTAATGATTGTATGATGGACACATTCAATTTTACGGAGTTTATGCTTATACAACAGCATAATCCCAGATTATTCAATAAGAATCACTTATTTATCATATTCATACTGTCTTTTTGGTTGAGATTGTCTTTATACTAATTGTTCCCTTCATATAGTTCTTCCTTGAGATTGATCCATCCTGAATAAAGTAACAGAGCCCTATAATCCAAATCAATTGAGAATCCTAACAACACAATTTCACTGATACAATTAACCCTACGAAATTCGGTTAAATCACGCCCCCACAAGCTGCAGTGTATAGATTATTGACACTCAGCTTGGACAAAATGTACGCGAATGATTGTCTAGAAAGAGCTTTGGTAAAAATGTCCGCGAATTGCATTGCAGACCGAATTGGAAGGAGACGCAGATGCAGGCGAGCAACATGTTCACGGACGAAGTGACAATCATTGTCTACATGCTTGGTTCTTTCGTGAAAAACAGGATTAGAAGCCAAATGAATTGCGGAGGCATTGTCGCAGTACAAACTTGGAGAATCACCAGTAAATTGCTGTAAGTCCTTTAGTAAATGTTGTAGCCATAATAATTCACTAGTGGAGCAGCTAGATAACGATATTTTACCTCTGCAGAAGAGCGTGACACAGTGGGCTATCTTTTTTATTTACATGAAATCAATGAGCTCCCCAAAAAAGCACATAATCTAGTTGTTGATCTTCTTGTGTCAACACATGAACCCCAATCTGCATCATAAAAGGCAGAGAGGGTAATATTAGGATTAGAACTGTAGTATATACCTTGACCTAGAGTGCCTTTAAGATAGCGTAGGAGATGATGAGCTGCTGATAAGTGGCTTGTTGCTGGTTTAGAGAGGAACTGACTATGTTTATGCATTGTAAAGCTTATGTCAGTACAAGTCAAAGTTAAATAGATCAGTCTGCCCACATGTCTTCTATATGAGAAAGCATCAGGCAGCAAATTGTTGATGTCACTTGATAAATGTGTACTAGGATCCATAGGAAGTAAGGTAGGCTTAGCAACCAAATAACCAGTATCCTCAAGAAGTAAAGTGTATCACCAAACCTGTGGAAGAATAAGCAAGTTCTATACCAATGAAGTATTAAGTTTTCCTAGGTCTCTAAGTTTAAAGTGAATACTAAGTTGAGTTTTAACAATGTAAATAAGATCAAGATTAGGACCTGCTAAGATGAAATCATCAGCATAAACTAGCAAATCAATAAAAGAATGAGCAGAACCCCTAGTGTAAAGTGAATAATCTGAAAGAGATTGAGAAAAACCCATGGACTTAAGAACAATGGTTAATTTAATGTCCCATTGCCTACTAGCTTGCTTTAGACCATATATAGACTTAAGTAACTTACAAACCTGTTTACCTGAACTGGAAGTAGACTGAGATTGGGGATAGAGTAGCCTTGAGGTAATTCCATATAAACATCTTCTGCCAAATGCCCATTCAAAAAGGCAGTGTTTATGTCTAGTTGATGTAAGAACCAATTCTTAGTTGTAGAAATGGCTAATAAAACCCTTACTATTACTAGTTTAGCTACAGGGGAAAATGCATCCAAGTAATCCATACCCTCAGTTTGTGTGAACCCCTTTGCAACTAACCTAGCCTTGAATCTACCAATAGAGCCATTAGATTTTCTCTTAGCTTTAAAAACCCATTTACAGCCAATGGGTTGTTTATTATGTGGAAGGGAGGTGATAACCCAAGTTTTGTTAGTTTCCATAGCATGTAATTCATCATCGATGGCCTGTACCCATTCCTTACTTTTGATTGCTTGTTAATGTTTAAGATAAAATTCTGAAAGGTAGGAGAAATATGATCATAGGAAAGGACAAAAGACAATGGATATTTAGGATCAGATGTAAGAGAGTTGTTGGCTTGTTGCAATGATAGTCTTGTAGGAAAGAAGGGGCTTTGGAAGATCTGGAGGACCTCCTAGGTTGAGTGGTATCATTAGTAGTATTAGTGGTATCTGGGACAGAAGGAGGTGAAAAGTGGGAAGGTTTTGTGGGTTGTGTGGTTTGTGTTTGAGTAATAGGATCAGGGAAAATGTGAGGGGATGGAGTTTTAGAGGTAGGAATGACAGGGAAAAAATCAGGTGAAGTAGTGTTTAAAGAATGAAAATGGAAGATGTCTTCATGAAAAATAACATCTCTAGAGAAAAAGAGTTCTTTAGTGGAGTTGTCAAGTAACTTATAACCTTTAATTCCAAGTGCATAACCAATAAAAGTACACTGTCTGGACCTAGGTTCAAACTTAGTCATGTGATCATGTAATGTTGAAGCATAAGCCAAATAGGCAAAAATCCTTAAAAAAGAATAATCAACAGATTTATGATAGAAAATATTATAGGGACAAGAAAATTTAAGTAGAGGAGAGGATGTTCTGTTCAATAGGTAGCTTTGAATGAAATAAAAGAGACTTGGCTATATTAAGTATATGTTGGTGTTTCTTTTCTACCACATAATTTTGTTGTGGTGTTTGGACATTAGAGAACTGATGTAAGATACCATTTTCGCTAAAAAATTGTGTTAGAAGAAGTTCCTTGGCATTGTCTGTCCTAAAAGCTTTAATAATAGTATGAACTTGTGTTTGAATAAGTTTAACAAAGTAAGGTATGATTGTTCCAACCTCTAACTTATGTTTAGTAAGAAAAATCCATGTAAACCTACTGAATCATCAACAATAGTGATAAAATATCTAAAACCATTATGGGATTGAACATGATAAGGGCCTCATATGTCACAATGAACTAAATCAAATGGAGTTTTACACATGTAATTAGCAGAAGGAAAAGGTAAACGTTTCCGCTTTGACAGAGAACAAATATCACAATGAAAAGAATTAGGAGGAATATTATCAATTAAATGAAGTACATATTTGAGATTTGCTAATCTAGAAAAAGATGGATGTCCTAGTCTAGCATGCCATGTTTGTGTTGTAGCAACTTTATTGCAAAAAATGTTATTGATAGAAGGGGGAGAACTAGAAGCTGTGAGAATGTAAATTCCTTGTTGTAAACTACCATGTCCAATCCTCTTCTTTGTTAAGGTGTCCTGTATATAGAAATTGTGATGCATAAAAAGAACATAATGGATTTTATCTTGTAATAAAGAGCTGACAGGCAAAAGGTTAAATCTAAAAGAAGGGACAAATAAAACATCATGTAATTGTAAAAGAGAACATAAAACTATAGTTCCAGTAAAGTGGACAGTAATTGAAGTATTGTAAGGTAATGTAATATTTGTGTTATGAATAGGAGTGATATAGGAAAAAAGTTTTAAATCATGACATATATGACTAGATGCTCATGAATCCATGATCCAACAATTAGAAGGTAGATATAGAGAGGGAAAACATATACCTGAACTATTTACCATATTAAATGCATTTGTTGTGGACTGAGTTTGTTGGGATGGGGAAGAAGGATTCTGTTTGGACTGAAAGATGTCAGAGAAATGTTGAAACTGGTCAGATGTAAGGGCATGCACAATTTCAGTGACGGTTGATGGAGATGATATGTTGAGAGAATTTGAATTCATAGAAGTGGAGTTTGTAGGTCTGAATGTAGACTGTTTGTAGCCAGGAGGAATCCATGCAATTTGAAACAAGTTTCCACAGTATGACCTAGAAGATTACAGTGATAGAAGTAATGTCTGGCAAGCCAACTGTATGGCTGTCATTTATTGCATTAAATGAAGGAACTATTCAATTTAGATTAAAAAATGCACTTTATTATATATGGTCAACTTTATCTTATGTAATAATTATCTACGCATAAGGATAGAAATCCTTAGATCACAGGGCTATGAGACAACCCGTGGACTGATCTCTAAGGCCCTGATCTAGAACATATTCTAGAGTCGTAGAGTCCAATCGAGATAGGACATCGTTGGATTCGGTTAGATTCTCACTAATGTGTATACTCCGATGAACTGGAGAACGCTGAGGTCCACGAGCGTGACTGGGATAGTCGATACACATAAGTGGGTGACTTGTTGGGATAACAAGTGCACTAAATACCCCAATTAGGAAACACAACAAGCTTTGCTAACTACTTGGATTTGCAAGGGGACAGGTATAACTTGGATCTAAGTTATTATGGTTGTTTTATATTCATATATATACATCCAGTTTTGTATACTGGCAAGATTCCGTAAGAAGTCCTTAAAAATTTTAATTTTCGTTGCCTGAAGGACTGTTTATCTTACTGAATCCCAACAGTGGTATCAGAGCAACTCTGGCTTTGTATATATATGAATTTGCAAATTATGTGTTTTAAATCATATGTTTGATTTATATGTGGCTAGTTCTTTTATTGTATATGTTTTAGAACGTAGATTTGTTTAACTTGGAGTTAAAGAAAATTTTGATTCGAAATTTTATCATGTTAATTTTTATTTTGGATTAGGATTTAATTAATGGATCTGATGTAATTAAATCGAAAGTAATCAAGAAAAAAAATTGATCAACCGCGGTGGCACGCGGTTGGGCGGCCACTGGGAGCTGCAACACGCGCGGCAGCACGCCGCTACGCGCTGTTACGCGCGGCAGCAACTGCTGCGTGCGGCTCATGCGCGGCCTTCTTGGCCGCGTGTGTGCTGCCATGTGGCAGCATCCGATTGGCCACTGCGTGGCTGATTTTTGGTTGGTCTCTGTTTTGCCTATTTTGGAAAGTTTTGAATCTTGGAGATTTGTTGGATTAGGAAATTTTGAGTTTTGGATAAGGTAAGAATCTTGGAAGTTTTGGGAACTACCTTAGTTATCTAATCTAGTTAAAATAGGATTATCTTGAGAATCTTAGAGATTTGTAAACTTGGGAAACTTAGAGTTTTGGATAAGATAGGAATTTTGGAAGATTTGTAATTATCTTAATTAACCAACTTAATCAAGATATGAATTGTAGATTACTTAGAACTTAAGTAAGAGTTAATTAATTAATCTTAGAGATTAATTGTAAATTCAAAATTATTAACTTGGAAAATTTTTGTTAATTAAAATTAGAGGAACCGATAAATTTACATTTATGCACTTATGTGAATTTATGCATGTTCTTGAGTGAATATGTGGATTGATCGATTTCTGCCCTAAGACCTGTGTAGTTTTGGTTATTTTTATGGGTAGTAATTTGGTGCCCCTTGCTTGCGCAATTAAAATATAATAGAATAGGGCCTTTTTGAGTTAGACTTAGTTTAGGTTTGGTGCCGAGAAGACCTCATGAAGACTTGGAGATGCACATGGAGGCCCAATTCAATACATGGAGGCTCAATCAAGAAGGACATTACAAGAAGGCCCATGCATGTATGGGTTTGATAATTGTAATAAATTAGGACATCTAATTTTCACTCTAGAATGACCAATTGATCCATCACTTGGCTCGTGATGGATCGCATAGGATGGGCAATCGATCAATCATATCTAGCTATGCTAGATGATGTATGTTTACTTTTTATTATTTGAAGTATGATGTGGATGTTAAAAATAGATGACGTAAACAAGATAAAGCATAATCTGATGAGACCTCGCACAAGAATACTTGATAAAACCTCCAATTGAACTTTAAATTCAATTATAATATTAAATAGAATAACGGGTGCATATGAATGGTGTCTATAGTCCAAGCCTATCCAATTACTAGGTCTTAGGAATAATTTACGAATATATCTCGATATCTCATGAGTCGTGGGTCGAGCTATAGGAAGATGATATGTCTCTTGCCTTGATGCACAGTTTAGTGCCAAGGGAGGGGATAGCAAGGTTCTAGGCGCTGTCTCACGAGTCGTGGGGCGTCTAAAATTGAACTATTTCTCTTCACGAGTATTGGACATGATTTAACGCTAGTAAGAATGAATGTCTCAAGAGTCATAGGTCCATAATGAAAAACGAGGCAATAAACTCAAGGGTTAGCTACGATGGTTAACCGACGACGATGTCGACCACCAAGTGGATCAAATTGTATGGCCAACGAGTCGTGGGTACTAAGAGATTGCACTTGGGCCTTGAGCCTGCTAGGATATTTTAATATTCCCGAAACTTATGTGGGGGCATAAGATTTTGATTAAAATAGTGGAAATAATTTACAAATAAAACCCATGTTTGTAAATTGTGCATTTAAAATTAACCATTCACGCATTTATTTCTTCTATCGTCTTTTGTAGAAAATATCATGATGTCTAAAGAGCTTAGAGTACTTAGAGATTTGTCCATCTTATCACTTCAACGTAATATTTTGACTGTACCAAACCTGCACTTCTGGTCGCACTACTTGATTGGATTATTTGATGCTGAAAACATTTAATACGTTTTGTCTGTACCTCCACCCATTGATATTCCACATAATGTTCCCGATGAGCTTCGTAAAAGCATCACCAAATGGAAATTGGATGATAGCTTAGCTCGTGATTACATGTTGGAATATATGTCACTTGATCTGCGGTTACAACATGAGCATATGGTATCTGCGAAAGAGATTCTCTCGAATCTCAAATTCCTTTATGGGATTAGAGATGGTCGTAGCAGATTTGCGATAACGAGAGAATTCTTACAAGCAAGAAAGAGAAGAGAAACTCCTGTCAGAATCCACGTACACAAGATGATTCGACTTCTGTCTGAACTCGATGATATGGGTGTCATGAAGGACAATGATTTTCATGTGGATATAATCCTGCAATCTCTTCCTAGATCATATGAAAGTTTCATCGCGGACTTGAATCTCCAAGGGCGAGAGATCACTGTACACGTCCTGCGACATATGCTCGAGGAACATGAAGCTTCTTTTGGAAAGAAAGCAAGGGTTGACGAAAAGACTGGGTGGCGATCAAAGTCAAAGCAAATGGAAACCAGAGCTCAAGGGAGAGGATCAAGGAAGAGTTTTTGGAGAGCTCGAAAGATATATTCCTTGTTGAAGTTAATTTGTCAATTAACTGTGCATCTTGGGTGTTAGACACTGCTTGTGGTTCTCATCTTTGTAATGATTTACAGGTGATGGGAGTAACAAGGCCACTTATGCATGGGGATTGGATCTTGCTGTTGGGATTCGGTAAGATAAACAGCCCTAGGCACAGCGGAATATAAAAAATTTTAGGACCTCTTACGGAATCTTGCCAGGATACTACTCTAGGTGTATATATATAAATATTAATTAAAACTATAGTATAAGTTTACACGTTAAACCTATCTCCTTGCAAATCCTTAGTCAGCAATTAAATAAGACTCTAAGTCTATTTAATTAAAATCTCTTCTAATTAATTAAAATCCAACTTAATTAATTAATCCACAAATTAAATTCCAATTTAATTTATGATCCTGATCCAATTCCAACTGGATCCCAATTTGTTCCAATTGGGTCGACCCAGGCGACCCACCCATAATAATCGACCCAGTCGATTATTCACCCAGTCGACTCGGTCGTTCTTATTTCCTCGCTTTCGCTTCATGTGTATTGTGTATGCCCCCGTAGGTTCACCACATAATTGGTCGTGGGTTATAATTAAATATAATTTAATTATTCGAGTAAGACTTACTCTAAATCAATCGAACACTCTGTCGATTGACCATTCCAAAATTAGCACCCCTGCCAATTTAGGAATTCTCCCACACTCCCCGGTCGATGTCCAGCCACAAGCCCATGGAGCCCAATCACTGGTGAATTAATTCAGTGAACCTTTTATCATTTATAATTTCCATATACGACATAATCTCACCATCGATCAATCTCCCAGTCGAGACTTAAGGGTATGGTCTTTCATCGGATTCCCTTTTCTTTTGTCTTGACCTTATGTACTCTGATCTCGAAATAAATTCTCTTTGACTTAATCTTTATGAGCTACTTACATAAAGTCGTCAGATACCTTGGCCAAGGATTTTACCAGAATTAATTTCTCACAGAAATCCATAGGAGAATTTCCCAACCTATCAAGTCGGGTCAATAGATCCTTTGTTGATGACATGAATCTGCATACGAGTTCCTCTATACCCAATATGAGTCCACAGAGACTTTTTGGTGATCCCCAGTCAGTCGGACCTCATATCAAATCATAGACGTTCTCGCACCAGATAAACCCTATCACCTCAAGTAGTTAGGGATCGTTCCTCGTATACTATTATAAATTTGGAATAACTTCAACCCCGATATGCGACTACCGCTTCCATGGTGAGTTATTTCCTAATTGGGGTATTCAGTGCGCTTGCCATCCCATCAAGCCACCCACTTATGTGTATCGACCATCCCAGTCACGCTCATGGACCCCAGCGTTCTCCAGTTCATCGGAGTATACACAATAGTGAGAGTCTAACCGAATCCAATGATGTCCTATCTCGATTGGATTCTACGACTCTTGAATATGTTCTAGATCACGGCCTTGGAGATCAGTCCACGGGTTGTCCCATAGCCCTGTGATCTAAGGACTTCTATCCTTATGCGTAGATACTTATGCCCCCACATAAGGTTCGGGAAGTAATAATTTCCTAATGGGCTCAAGGCCCAAATGCAATCGCTCAGTACCCACGACTCGTTGGCCATACCAATTGATTCACTTGGTGGGCGATCACGTCGCCGGTTAACCATCCCAGCTAACCCTTGAGTTCATTTAGCCTCGGTTTTCGTTATGGACCCACGACTCGTGAGACATCCATACTTACTCGCGTTAAATCATGTCCAATACTCGTGAAGAGAAACAGTTCAATCCTAGACGCCCCACGACTCGTGAGACAGCGCCTAGAACCTTGCTATCCCCTCCCTTGGCACTAAATTGTGCATCGAGGCAATAGACATATCATCTTCCTATAGCTCGACCCACGACTCGTGAGACATCGAGATATATTCGTACGATATGCCTAAGACCTAGTAATTGGATAGGCTCGGACCATAGACACCATTCATATGCGCCCGTTAATCGATTTAATATTCTAATTGAGTTTTTAAGTTCAATTGGAGGTTTTAAGTTTTCTTCGTGCGAGGTCTCATCAGATTATGCTTTATCTTGTTTACGTGATCTATTCTAAGCATGCATGACATACATCAAAGAATAATAGTAAACATATATCACCTAGCATTGCACATATGATTGGTCGATTGCCCATCCTATGTGATCCATCACGAGCCATGTGATGGATCAATTGGTCAGTCTAGGGTGGAAATTAAATGTCCTAACTATTACAATTTTCAAACCAATACATCATGGGCCTTCTTGTAATATCCACCTTGATTGGGCCTCCATGTAATGAATTGGGCCTTCATGTCCTCCAAGGTTATGGGCCTCCATGTGGATCTCCAAGTCTTCATGAGGTCTTTTCGGCTCCAAGCCTAATCTAAGCCTAGCTTATAAAAATAAATGCCCTATTCTATTACATTTGTTTGCGCAAGCAAGGGCACCAATCAGGCCCATTTAATTACAACCCATAAAATAAATAAACCAAAACTACACAGGGCTTAAGGGCAAAATCGACCAATCCACATATTCACTCAAGAACATGCATAAATTCACATAAGGGCATAAATGTAAATTTACCGGCTCATTTAATTTTAATTCACAAAAATTATCCAAGTTAATTTAATTTTGAATTAACAATTAATCTCTAAGATTAATTAACTCTTACTTGAGTTCTAAGTAACCTACAACTCTTATCTTGATAAAGTTGGTTAATTAAGATAGTTACAAATCTTCCAAGATTACTATCTTATCCAAAACTCTAAGTTTCCCAATTTTACAAATCTCCAAGATTCTCAAGATAATACTATTTTGAATAGATTAGTTAACTAAGGTAGTGTCCAAATCCACCAAGATTTCTACCTTATCCAAAACTCCAAGTTTCCTAATTTAATAAGATCTCTAAGATCTTTAATCTTGGTAACTTACTAGAAGACATTAATTTTAATTAAATGTCTTATCACAAATGAAACTCTAAGTTTCCTTGTTTAATAAGATCTTTAATCTTGGTAATTAACTACAAGACATTAATTTTAATTAAATGTCTTATATTAAACAAAACTCTAAGTTTCCTTGTTTAATTAGATCTCTAAGATCAATCCAAGATTCACCAAGATTCCATAACAACCAAATCTCCAAGATTTTATGCAAGATTATCCAAAATTATGCCACGAAGATTTTGAACCACCATGTCATTGCCGTAAATCGTTGGCTTCAAGATGACTAAATCCAACATTTTTGCAACCACCAAAACTCAATTGCAATTTAATACATATGGTGGCTTCAAATCTTACATAGCACAAGTCAAGCATATATGCCAAATTAAAACAACATGGTCACGTTAATTGTGACTACAAAAGAAAATCAAAAAATTTGTGCCGAGCACTAATTATTACCAAGAGAATAAAGTGTCGATCTAATTACTTTGTTTTCCTTTTGTTTTGTTTTAATTTTTGTTTGATTACTTGTTGATTTAATTAGAAACAAATCTAGTTCAATTAAATCCTAATCCAAAATAAAATCAACATGATAAAATTTTCGAATCTAAAATTATCCATTAACTCCAAGTTAAATAACAAACGTCCTAAAACATGCAAATTAAAGAACTAGCCACATATAAATCAAACATATGATTTATAACACAGAATTTGCAAATTTATATATATATATATATATATACAAAGCCTAGAGTTGGCTCTGATACCACTGTTGGGATTCGGTAAGATAAACAGCCCTAGGCACAGCGGAATATAAAAAAATTTAGGACCTTTTACGGAATCTTGCCAGGATACTACTCTAGGTGTATATATATAAATATTAATTAAAACGATAGTATAAGTTTACACGTTATACCTATCTCCTTGCAAATCCTTAGTCAGCAAAACGAACTCTGATTTCTGCTCCAGCAAAATCGATCCAGGCTTTTCAAGGAGCGCCCCACGTGTTGCGCCTCTACGAGTTGATACACCACAATATCACGAAAATAATATATCTTGATCAGCTAGAACACAAGATATATTATGATCTAGGAATTAGGAACGATTTGGAACAAGATCGAAAACGAAAAATTCTTCCAAAAGGAAGACAGGGTTCGGTCGACTTTTACTGGGAGAGGGGGAGAGAATTTTTGCTCTTGCTCAAATTTTCCTTGTTGAGTTGTGTGAAAAATAACTACAAGATAGCTACTTATAGTTATCTCCCTAACCTAGTCCCAATAGGACTAGGTTTCCTCTCTCCTACATGGGCCATGGCCCTCTTTAATTAGAAGATCAAGTCATCTAATTAATTCATGGCCCAGTTAATTAATTTGACCAGACTTTATTTAATCTCCCAATTAAATAGCCCAATTAATTAACTTAATCTCCCATTTAATTAAATAAGACTCTAAGTCTATTTAATTAAAATCTCTTCTAATTAATTAAAATCCAACTTAATTAATTAATCCACAAATTAAATTCCAATTTAATTTATGATCCTGATCCAATTCCAACTGGATCCCAATTTGTTCCAATTGGGTCGACCCAGGCGACCCACCCATAATAATCGACCCAGTCGATTATTCACCCAGTCGACTCGGTCGTTCTTATTTCCTCGCTTTCGCTTCATGTGTATTGTGTATGCCCCCGTAGGTTCACCACATAATTGGTCGTGGGTTATAATTAAATATAATTTAATTATTTGAGTAAGACTTACTCTAAATCAATCGAACACTCTGTCGATTGACCATTCCAAAATTAGCACCTCTGCCAATTTGGGAATTCTCCCACACTCCCCGGTCGATGTCCAGCCACAAGCCCATGGAGCCCAATCACTGGTGAATTAATTCAGTGAACCTTTTATCATTTATAATTTCCATATACGACATAATCTCTCCATCGATCAATCTCCCAGTCGAGACTTAAGGGTATGGTCTTTCATCGGATTCCCTTTTCTTTTGTCTTGACCTTATGTACTCTGATCTCGAAATAAATTCTCTTTGACTTAATCTTTATGAGCTACTTACATAAAGTCGTCAGATACCTTGGTCAAGGATTTTACCAGAATTAATTTCTCACAGAAATCCATAGGAGAATTTCCCAACCTATCAAGTCGGGTCAATAGATCCTTTGTTGATGACATGAATCTGCATACGAGTTCCTCTATACCCAATATGAGTCCACAGAGACTTTTTGGTGATCCCCAGTCAGTCGGAACTCATATCAAAGCATAGACGTTCTCGCACCAGATAAACCCTATCACCTCAAGTAGTTAGGGATCGTTCCTCGTATACTATTATAAATTTGGAATAACTTCAACCCCGATATGCGACTACCGCTTCCATGGTGAGTTATTTCCTAATTGGGGTATTCAGTGCGCTTGCCATCCCAACAAGCCACCCACTTATGTGTATCGACCATCCCAGTCACGCTCATGGACCCCAGCGTTCTCCAGTTCATCGGAGCATACACAATAGTGAGAGTCTAACCGAATCCAATGATGTCCTATCTCGATTGGATTCTACGACTCTTGAATATGTTCTAGATCACGGCCTTGGAGATCAGTCCACGGGTTGTCCCATAGCCCTGTGATCTAAGGACTTCTATCCTTATGCGTAGATAATTATTACATAAGATAAAGACGACCATATAATAATAAAATGCATTTTATTAATCCAATTGAATGGTCCTTTCAATTAAATGCAGCCAAATAGTTGGCTTGCAGGACACTATTCTATCACTTGCGATTTGGCAATGGAGGTAGAGCTGCTGTCGAGGCCATAGGCGAAATGGAGTTAGATTTAGGTGGTAATAAGTTAGTCATTAGGAACATTCTTTATGTACCTGGTTTATTGAATAAAATTATTTCTATGCCTGTTTTGGATACTGAAGGTTTTAATTTTTCTATTAATAAAGAGTCCTTTTCATTATTCATGAATGATCACTTGTTTTTCACTAGTACATTAAAAAATGGACTATACACCATTGAACCACCTAAGTTAGTTATGCACGTACAACAAAATAAAAGAAAACAAGATAACGAAATATCTGCCAATTATGGCACGCTCGACTTGGACATATATCCAAGTCAAGGATTCAAAAGTTAGCATCATCTGGCGCGCTTGAAATCAAGCACATTGATGAAATGCCAACATGTGAACCATGTCTTAAGGGTAAAATGGTGAAGCTGCCACTTAAGGGAAACCCTGAGCGAGCCAAACAAACATTTGACTTAATACATACTGATGTATGTGGACCACTAAGAAAAAGTGCCCGAGGTGGCTACGATTACTTCATTACCTTCACTGACGATTATATCCTTATGGGTATGTGTTCTTGTTGAAACACAAGTCTGATGCCTTTGAGCGATTCAAAGAATTCAAGATGGAAGTAGAAAATCAACTTGGTCATACGATAAAGGCTCTTCGTTCTGACCGAGGTGGAGAATTTCTTAATAACGAATTGCTGAATTATCTTCTAGAGCATGGGATACTATCGCAGTGGACTCCTCTTGCTACACCCCAACTGAATGGAGTAGCAGAGAGAAGGAATCGAACCTTGATGGACATGGTTCGATCCATGATGAGTGCCACTGACCTTCCTCTTTCATTTTGGGGATATGCCTTCCTCACTGCAACGAAGATACTAAATATGGTACCTTCTAAATTCGTACAAAAGACGCCATACAAATTATGGTTTGGAAAGGCACCCTCATACGCAATCATGCGCATATGGGAATCTTCCATTTACATCAAGAAGCTAGTGGGAGATAAATTGATTACAAAATCCACTTTGTGAAAATTCGTGGGGTATCCAGAAAACTCGATAGGATACGAGTTCTATGATCCTAGGAGACATACTACGTTTGTCTCAAGGAACGCGCACTTCTTGAAGAAAGATTTCTTGTTGGACAAGAAGGAACACAACATAGAACTAGATGAGGTCACTGAAGCTGAAAACGCCGACGAGGTCGATCAAGCCGACCCATCACCACAGACAGTGGGAGAACAAGAGCATGACAGTGCACCAGTAAGTACACCAATACTTCGTAGGTCAGAAAGACAACGTAGAGAACCCGGGAGGTACTACAATCTGCTGCACGACACTGGACAGTCTCTAACCGACCCAAGGACTTACGATGAAGCTATGTTGCACATAGATTCGGGAAAGTGGCTGAAGGAAGAAATCAGTTTGTTGACTCAGTTTGGTGAAAATCAGTCGACTCAAATCATATTTATTCAAGTTTGGGATCAGCTCAGTTCATCATCAGACGAGTAATTCTTATCAGCCAAGTGAAGATGATCAGAAAGTCTCTCCAACGGTAATACATGCTGAAGACTGAGGGTATTAATGGCAAATGATTGAAGAAAAACCTCGTATCAGCTCGGTTCATTAAATGCTGCTGACAAAAAGTACTGTTGACAGTACTGCAGCAGGACAGAGAGCTGTTTGCAGAAATTAAGGACCAGTACACGAGGAATTTGAATCTTGTCTTTCTTCAACGGACATTTTTCAAACCTGGAGTATAAATAGTTCGCGAGACAGAGAAGAAGAAAAAACAACACAACTCTGAGAAAACTTCCGAAGCAAAATCTCTCTAAGTCTCAAGAACAGCTCACTCACCTGGTGAAGTCATTTATTGGCAGAACCAAGTTGAAGTTCAAATCAAATCATTTTTCTGAGTGAAAAACTGTAAAATGAGTGTTGTGAGAAGTATAGATCCATCTTAGTGAGTGATCTAACTTCAGAGGATAGGTCTTCTTTGTGATTTCCTATTGTGAGCTTACGACTTCTTCATTTGTTGTTTTGGCGTAAATAGAGTATATTGTAAACTGTGTTTATAGTATAACCCAAGATCTACATGACTTGGAAGAGTGGACTAAAGGATTTTTATCCACATAACCACTATAAAAATTCTTTGTGTTTTACTTTGCATTATTTTCTTGCATATCTTTAAAATTGCATAAAACACTTTGGAAAACTGTTGGAAGATTTCAAAAAGGAGTTTGTTAAAACTGGGGATAAAATCTTTCAAAGACTAAGTTTACTTGTGAAAAACACTTATAAATATCCGCTGCAAGTATTCTGTTTTTAAAGCTAAGTTTTGCTGAAATCAGCTAAGTAGTGATAAGAGAAGTGGTCAACTGTGCTGCTCAAAGATTCGTTCGCGATCAGCTTAGTCAGCTTACTAATCTCTATCAGCTTAGTCTACTGACAGACGACTGAAAAGTTTTTAAGTCTAAAAATTTTCAGAGGTCTATTCACTCCCCTCTAGACCTCATTTGACCACTTGGGACCAACAGATTTTCTTATATAATTTGTACAAATACCTCAGCCATGTTGATGGATGAATTGAATCGGAAATTTTGGGAATGATAGAGAGAATTTTGGGATCATAAGATATAAGAGGCGGATAATTAAAGCTCTTTTTCTTATGGATAAGAATTGATGCCTTGATGTGAGTTTTATAATATCTGTTGCATGTTAATGTATTTAAGCCGAGTTAATAGCATTGTCTCAAAAAAAAAAAAAAAAAAAAAGCCGAGTTAATAGCAATTTATCCCTATGTGATATTCATAATATCCAATTTAATTATTTTTATGTGATTTAAAAAGAGTATTTTATCCCCCTGTTATTTTATAAAAGTTTCACACTGTCTTCCTAAATTTTTTGTATGTCACTTTACCCCCTATGTTATGAGTCAATTTCCCCCCTATATTATGATAAGGTAACAATTTACCTCTTCGTGTTGTAATAAATATGGTAATTTACCCTATCTGTTACAAAATATTATTCATATCCACTCTCAATTTCGACAAGTGAGTTACACTCTCCGATTGAAGTGGATAAATTGATTCTTTACAATTTTTACATGTATGGTAAATTGGTTTTTTTTTTTTTTCAAACTATACGGGGTAAAATTGAACATTTTGTGTATCACAAGATGGTCAATTGATATTAACTCAACGTGAAAGCAATAAATTTCCTAGCATCTTCTGCAAAGTTATGTAATTAAGTGATACACACCATAGCATCTGTAGGTATAGGCATATAGCCACCTAATTTGGCCAGTAATTGAGATGAAAAGTTGAGGGCTTGTTTGTTGGGATTGTTTTTAAGAGAAATTTTGGGGTTTTTTGCACTTTGCACCCCCGAAATATGAAAAATAGGCACTTTACATCCCCAAAACTTCTATTTAGCACTTTGCACCCTCAAAATATAAAAAATGCAGCACTTTGCACCCTCTTTTATTTTCAGGAAAAAACTCAAGGGCAAAATAGGTAATTCAATTATAAATATTTGGCACTTTGCACCCCTAAAACTTGAGAAATTGGCACTTCCCAAAATAAAATTAGCACTTATCACCCTCGAATTAAGAACAAATTAGCAACTTGCACCCCGAAAACACATAATTAACACTTAATATTAATACCCTCAAATTAAAGAAAAACTCAAACCCCTCACTTTTTCCGGCAAAGTTGATCATCGGGGTGAAAAAAAAGGCAAAATAGGTAAATTTCCGATCCGATTGAACAACCTACATTTATATACATATATACAAATTAAATGCCATAAATTTGGATTGATTACATTATATAATAAATTAACAAGCCATGAATTATAGCTTGTACAAATTAAACTTGCTATGCACAACAATTGAATAAGTAAAAATTGGTAAGTTCAACTTTACCTTAGATTTTTTTCACCCTGACGGTCAACTGGAAAATGAGGGTTGAGGTTTTTTTTTTTTTATAATTTGAGGGTGTTAAGTATTAATTTTGTGTTTTGGGGTGCAAAGTGTCCATTTATTGTGTTTCGGAGGTGCAAGTTGCTGATTTGTTCTTAATTCGAGGGTGATAAGCGCTAATTTATTTTTTGGGGTACAAAGTGCCAAAGATTTATAATTGAATTACCTACTTTGCCATTGAGTTTTGCTTGAAAATAAAAGAGGGTGCAAAATGCTGTATTTTTTATATTTTGATGGTGCAAAGTGCTAAATCTAAGTTTTGCGGGTGCAAATGACCTATTTTCCATATTTTGGGGGTGCAAAGTGCAAAAAATTCGAAATTTTGTTGACGTTTTAGACTTTTGTGTATTAATAGAAGGTTGTTTGTTTGAATTTTTAGAGATGAAATGATTAGTATGTTAATAATTTTAAAATTTTGATATCATTTTGTAGAGTTGTCTTTTTAGATCTAAATGGTACATTTTCAGATTGAACAAACACAACCCCTTACATTCAACTAATTTTATTCGCATATAAATATAAAACTCAACACAAACATGAAACATCACTAAATAGTGGAGTAGCAGTTCAAAACGTATATGTTCTTGCAAATATAGGATGGTGAAGTATTTGAACTCCGGTTGATTGATTTTGATTGTTCGCGTCAACATATGCATATCCTTGAGATTTTTGAGATTTCTTGAATTCGATATAATTGCCCTAATTGACGTGAACGATCCAAGTGATGCCACATCAATTGTACTTAGGTTATCCTACGAGTAATATTGATCAAGTCACATTGCTTGGTTGACATGAAGGGTACTTAACGAGCCCCACAATCAAACTGCACTAGGGTTGTGTTTATGATTTTCGGAAAAAAAAAAAAAAAAAATTGACCGTTTTACTATATGAATATCACATTACCCCAAAAATAATAAGGGATATGATGTAACAATATATCATTGCATATAAATATTATAATAAGTAAAAAAGAGATTATTGCAAATCCCCCTTTTTTTTTTTTTTTTTCCATAAATGGGATTATTGCAATTCGTTCAATATAATGCCGGGTCCTTAATTACCGGGGCAAAGCCTGCAGTGGTTTATTTTTTTCTTGTTTCTTATGTGGGCCTATGGACCCATTTGTAAGGTTTGAGTCTTCTAATAGCTGGGCATCATACATGTCTTACTTTTTTTTTCCCGAAAAAAATAAAGGGCTGTTTGTTTGTAATTAGAAGAGTAGTTTGTAAGAGTGGTGAGAGTTTGTTGAATAATTTCGATTTACATAATATTATTTATTTTGAATTTTGGGAGAGTAGTTTCAGAAATAAGGTGAGTGTAGTTTTTTTTGAAAGATTTAGGTTATATTTATAAGATGTAAGATATGTAAAATTTGTGAAAGTAGTTTGGGGGAGTAGTTGATGTTTGTGAAAATTGTTGTTTGTTTGAATTTTGAGAGAGTCGTTTGAGAAAATTGAGAGATGAAAAATTTATTTGAGAAAGTAGAAAACATGTTTATTTGACATTTCCTAAACATGAAACTTTTTTGGGAAATGCCAAACAAACAGGCCCATTTATTTTGTGAAATAAGTTGTGTAAGAGATGATTAATTTATGTAAAATCAAAGTAGAGTTTGTAAATGATGTTTTAGAGATTATAAAATTGTTGTTTGTTTTAACTTTTGGGAGACTAATTTTTGAAAATTGAGATATGATAAATTTATTTCAGAAAGTAGAGATGATATTTGACATCTTTCGATATTATATATGGTGGGGTAAATGTATAGGATTTTTGGCATTTTGCACCCTAGAATTATAGGGTTTTGGCACTTTGCACCCTGATTTAAAAGTTTTGGTACTTTACACCCTGAAAATATAATTTATTTAGCACCTTACACCCTAATGTGTGTTTTAGTAAGAAAATTCAGTGATAGAAGGGTAGAATAGTTATTTTCAATTTTTCATTTCACTTTGCACCTTGGCAATTTAGATTGCACCCTTAAAATATAGAAGGTTGGCATTTTGCACCCTAAAATTATAAAATATTAGCATTTTTCACCCCGATTTAAATTTTTTGGCACTCTGCACCCTAAAAATATAATTTGTATGATATTTTGCACCATAATATATTTTTCTTAAAAAAAGACAGACTCATGAATGTCGATGATGTAGAGATAAAATGGTCATTTCTATGACAACAATCATAAACTTGTTATTCTAAATTTATTTTACTTTATAATAACTTATTTTAACATTTTCTCTCTGTAAAATTTATATTAAAGAAAAAAGACATTGTCTTCATTTTATTTTCTCCTATTCCGTATATAATCCTTGATCTCTACTATTTTTTTTAAAAATTCTTTCACCTATCATACCTCTTCTCGAAATATTTAGTTGGATCTTCTGAAAAATAAATTCCATCACTTCTTGCTTACCAATAACATTCAAGTCCATATTTATCGGCAAAATTTGGTTTGAAAACATTGAAACTAATATTCTTTGAACCTCACCAAAGATGACAAAACCCCAAAAACTTTCGCAGAAATGCCAGTTGAAGTTGAAATTAACAGGAGTGGTATAAAATCCGAGATCATTGTAACCAGAAGGGTATATCATAGGTTTCTGTATAGTTATGAAGTCGTTAGGTCAACCTGCTTTCTCTCCTAATTTTTGCGATCTTTTCAAAGTCTTCGAGTTCCCTAAGTCGAATTATGGTTTTTATTTTGTCAAGTCGAAACCTAATAGGAGATTCCTTAGGGATCTAAGGTCTTCTCATGTGAAGGGGTGAAAAAATAAGTTTATTTTTGTTCGAGCTCCCGAGAACTACGTGTGGAAGACTAAGCATTAATGGAGGTCGGGTCCTATTGGATGAAGACGAAGAAGTGAAAGGAGGTTTTGATGATCTCCAAAAGTCATCAGCTAAGTAATGGAAGCTTAGTAACCTCTAAGAAATTCAATCTGAGAAGACAAGTAAACTCAAAGGGTCGAATTTTGGTCCAGAAGACTACTGATCTGATGCTGAGTACGGAATCAGACGGGTGGATTTTGGCAGAGTCAACTCATATGAGTTCTATTTGAATCAGCAGAGTGTTCATCAGCAAGGTGATTTCATCAGCAGAGTGGAAGTGATCAGGAAGTTATTACAACGATAATAAATGCACTTGGCGTAATAAATGATGTAAGAAGAGGGTATTAATGACAAAAGATTGAAGAGAAACCTCGGATCACTAGAGTACATTTAATGAGACGTGACATAAAGTACAACAGAACAGTGCGGTGAATAGTTGCAGGAAGCCATTCAGAGACAAGGACAAGTACTCTAGGAAGATCTAAAATCTATCTTTCTTCAACGGGCAGTATTCAAATTCAAGAGTATAAATAGATCAAGATTCAAAGAGTTAGAAAGAACACACAACAACTGAGAAAGAATTCAAGCGAGCAAATAATCTAAGTCTAAATAACTCAAGAACAGATCACCATCAACTTAGTCATTTGTTGTCAAAGCCGAGTTGAAGAAACAAGCTAAAACCAAATCTTAGTGATTTCTGAGTAAACATTGAGTATTGTGCGAAGTGTATGTCCATCTTAGTGAGTGATATAACTTCATAGTATGATTTCTGTGTAAACATTGAGTATTGTGCGAAGTGTATGTCCATCGTAGTAAGTGATATAACTTCACAGTATAGGTTTTCTTTGTGATTTCCTATAAAGAACTTGTGGCTTTATCATTTGTTGTTAAAGCGCAAGAAGAGTGTACTAGGTTACTTAATGTTTCTATTATAACCTAAATCTTCGTGATTTAGAAGAGTACTAAAAGATATTCTTGTCTATATAACCTCTATAAAAGTGTTTGATTACTTGCATTTTTATTTACATATCTTTAAAAGCATACAAACACTTTATACGAACTAAAAGATTTTAAAAAGGAGTTTTAAAACCGTGGATAAAGCCTTTTAAGGAAGAAAATAACTTTGAAAAAACACTTGACAAATCCGCTGCATCAATCAGATGACAGTTGGGATATCTGCACCTCAAGCTATTCAGACTGTTGTTCCAACAACTAAGTCTGCTGAGCCGCTAGAAAGAAGAAAGCTGGCAAGGCTTAGATATCACAATACCACAAGAAAAAGCGAGAAGAATCTGAGCAAAGGAAAAGAGATGAAGCTGAAATAAAGGCTGCTCTAGAAGCTAGTAAAGCTGAAGCTAAAGTCAAACAGATGACTGATGCTGAACTAGCTGCTAAGGAAGAAGACGGCATAGCAATGTCTCTTGAGGCGAGCAAAAATTATGCACATTGCTTCAGAAGAAGTGGTGGTATAGTGATCGGTGATCCTAAAGATGCAATGTGATGCCTCGTCCTGAACTTTTGAAAAAGAAGAAGAAGAAAGTTAATAGGGCACTGGAAATAGTGAAGAGTGACCTTACTGTCTTCTCAAGATTTGAAACAGAGTTAGGAAGGTATAGCACACTACTGCAATCTCAAAGTCTGTTCCAGGCTGATAAGATTAGATACAATCACTGGAGGAACTACAGACTAAACAAATCAGTTCAAGAATTCAGAGCCTGGAAGGAGGCCAATGCTGAAGAAAGATGGGTGTTAGGTTGGTTGCAAACCAATAACATCAAACAAGCCTTGGACTCTGATTTCTTTCATGATAGAGTACATGAGTATACTATACTCATTGCAACAAGAGAATCAACAGCTTTGTGTAATACAATGACTGACAAACCCAGTAGGGGAGATGATCTAACAGAGAGAGGTATCAAAATAGCAGTTTGTGTAACACTGGATAAGTGGGTTGAAACCAGATACGGACAAGGAAGTTCAAGTGATCTACCTACTCTGCCTAGTTTACAACATATTGCTTTCGGTTCAGCAATATAACAGTACCAAGAATCAGATTACTCCCATCAGAGGACTTCACCTTTTGTAGCTAGAGATTTTATTTATCATAGAACAGTCGTGTCTACTGATGGTGTTGATTTTATTCATATTATAGATGAAGTTATTGAACCAAAGGAAGCTGCTAAGAAAAAGTCATCAGTGGAGCTAATCAATGCAAATGCTCCAGCTCCACTTGATGAAGTTATCACTGAAAAGGAGACTTTAGCTATTGCCTGGAAAGCTGAAGCCACTCAAGAGAAACAAAAAAGTGCTGATCCTGCTAACTTTGCTGAAAATGTTCAATCTGCCTTATTGGATTCCATGTAGACTTTGATTGAAAATGCTATGAAAGAGATGGAGGAAAAGAACAAGGAGATGATGAGAAAATCTGCCTCAACTCTTGTTCAAAGCAGAGTTCAAAGTATCCCACAGCCTGCTGATAACTCTATGTTGTAGAAAGAAAGCTTAATTACCTTAGCAAACCAAGTTGGTGGTACGCAAGTTGATATTCAACAAATCAGCGAATCCATTCAAAATAATGAGGCTGATTGGATGAAGGTTAACCAAGCATTCGTGGATGCTATAGAGACTGCTGAAGAAAGGACAACTAATCTAGTTCAAGGTTTCTGTGAGAGCACAAATCAGATAATTTCAGAAATTACAACTCTCCATCACAACCTGGACTATCTAAATGATCAAGCTGCGATACTGATGGTTAATCATAAACAACAAGCACTACAACTTCCTTCATGCTATGGATCAAAACATTCAAATGCTATGCAATGCATCAACATTACTCCTGTACAAGCTGAAGAACTTAACCCTGCTGATGACTACAAAAAGGGGGGAGAAGAATATGCTAAGAAGAGAAATGACAGTGAAGAAGTTACTGAAGTAGTTTCTAGGTTATGAAGAGGCTACTAATAAGCCTGCTGAAGATACTAAGGATGCTGATGAGAATAATCAGTCTGTTGCTGCTGAAAATGTTGAAGAAGAACCCACGGATACGGCAAAGAATGAAAAACAGATTGCTGCCTCTAAGGATTCTACTGAAGAACAACTTCATCCTGATAGGAAAACTGAGAGACTAGAAGAATTAAAAGCAACGGTTTAGGTTGCTGAAAAGAAAGATAAAGCCAAATCCTTAGCATTAAGTCTCTTTAGTGAAGAAAATGATGAAGATGATGAAGAATAAGGTTCAGAAGAATCATAAGACTAGATTAGCTTACTTCTTTTCTTCACTTCATTGTAAATTTGTAACTATTCATTCTTCTTGTAATCTGATGTACATTTAACTGATAAATATCAATAAAAGATTACAAATTCCAACTCCATTTCAATCTCATAAATTTTATGTGAAGACTTAACTTTAGTTAGTTACAGGTACTTCGCTGAAGTTTTGACATCATTAAAAAGGGGAAAATTTTTGGATGAAGATGTAAAAGTAAGGGAGGTTTTAATAATTTACAAAAGTCATCAACTAAGTAATGTAATCTTAGAATCCTCTAAGAAATTCATAAGAAGACAAGTTAAATCACAAGGGTTGAATTTTGGTCCAGAAGACTATTGATCTGATGCTGAGTACGGAATCAAACTGGTGGATTTCCGCAGAGTTAAATTATACGAGTTCGGTTTGAATCAGCAGAGTGTTCATCAGCAGAGTGGAAGTGATCAGGAAGTTATTACAACGGTAATAAATGCATTTGGCGTAATAAATGTTGTAAGAAGAGGGTATTAATGACAAATGATTGAAGAGAAATCTCGGATCAGCCGGGTGCATTTTAATGAGACGTGACAGAAAGTACAGCAGAACTGTACTATGAACAGTTGCAGAAAACCATTAAGAGACAAGAACCAATACTCGAGAAAGATCAGAAATCTGTCTTTCATCAATGGGCAAAATTCAAATTCACGAGTATAAATAGATCAAGATTCAAAGAGTTAGAAAAAACACACAAAAACTGAGAGAGAATTCAAGCGAGCAAATTTTCTAAGTCTCAAAAACTAAAGAACAGATCACCATCAGCTAAGTCATCGGTTGACAAAGCCGAGTTGAAGAAACAAGCTAAAACCAAATCTGAGTGATTTATGTGTAAACATTGAGTGTTGTGCGAAGTGTATATCTATCTTAGGAGTGATGTAACTATATAGTATAGGTTTTCTTTGTGATTTCCTATAACGAACTTGTGGCTTTACCACTTGTTGTAAAAGCGCAAAAAGAGTGTACTAGGTTACTTAGTGTTTCTAGTATAACCTAAATCCTCGTGATTTAGAAGAGTGGATTAAAAGACATTCTTGTCTATACAACCACTATAAAAATTCCTAGTGTTTGTTTAGTTGCATTTTTATTTGCATATCTTTAAGGCATACAAACACTTCATAGGAACTGAAAGATTTTAAAAAGGAGTTTAAAAAACTGGGATTAAAGTCTTTTTAGGAAGAAAATAACTTGTTGAAAAACACTTGACAAATCCTCTGCATACAAGTTACAAACTCTGGTTTAAAATGAAACAAATAAGTAAAATCAGACTAATGATCAACTCGATTGTTTTAGCTAAGTGCAAAATCGGCAAAATAGTCTTATAAGTTCGATAAGCTTACTCTACTGATAAGAAAAATTAGAGAAATTTTAAAAGGTAACTAAAACTATTTACTCCCCTCCTCCTCTAGACCTCATATGACCACTTAGGACCAACAAGGTCCTATTCATTTATAGAATTTTCCCAAGCCTTCATGGGGACCCGACTTTCCCTCGCAGTTGTCGAAATCTTTGTACGACAGCAACTTACCTCTGCGGGAGCCGATCTTGAGTTTGGCAGGAATGTCGATAGCTTTGTTGTCTGTTGATAGTCCTTCATTAGGTAGTTTAAATGTCCTATTTTAACATTTTATTTTTGTATTTTGTTTCTTGTTACGCGTATTTTATGTCAACTGTTCTATTCTGCAGAATCGACTGTAGGTGCTTCTATGTCGAGGGCATTCAAGTCGATGGCCAAGGTAGCCAAGTTGGGCAACGCCCCAGCTCCATCTTCTCTCGATCAAGCAGGGATGCAAGGAATTCCATGGGTTCGAAACCGAGAGTTACAACAACTTCCATCACTTTGCCACCTTCTAGGGATACCAAGCATTCTGCAGAGGTCCAACATCCCCCAGTCGAGAAGGGAAAAGCTGCTGCTCCCGCTAGGGGTAGCATCAAGCAATCCGACTGGCCTCCCTTAAAAATGCCCAAGGCAAATATAGAACCAAGGCCTATTCCTGATCGAAGTAACGTTGTTTGGAAAGAGGGTCTCGAAGTGGTTCTCGAGGCGATAAAGCAACGCAAATAAGGCTTGGCTCTGCAAACTTCAATGTTGAATCCCATTCTCATGAATTCAGCGATTAGTGCGGAGGTTTGGGACATGTACATGTTGACTATTTCGGCTATTGACCAGACCACGTTTGGATAGATGGATATGACTGAAATTGTCAAGATGGGGGCCATGATGGCCATTGGGGTAAGGTTTAACTTACTACATTTTTTTTTCGTTACATCGGAATTCGTCGTCCAAACTTTGCTTCAACTTGTCCTTAGCTGAACCAAGTACTTTTTCAAGCAGCGTAAAAGGTGGATGTTGCTAAAAAATGAGGAGATCACTACAATCCTTCCTCAGAGATAAAGAGAAGGAGCTGGAGGAAGATCTAAAAAGATCCTAAAAGGCTGAGTATAAAATCGGGGCTGTAGAAGTCGAACTCTCGAAGAGAGATGAAAAAATCTATTCTTTTGGAGCCGAACTTGCATTGTTAAGGGAGAGTTTAGATGCGCAGTTGGCACAAAAGGAGGCCGAGAGTTATGAAAGAGATCAGCTAGAGGCTCTGGCACTTATAAGCCCTTTAGTTACCTTGACATGCAATACTTCTTATGGGCTCTTTAATTAAAGTGGTCCATGTCTTGCACTTTAATTTTATTAACTCATTAATTAAATTGACCCGATTATTCCAATTAATTTATCTCTTATTATTAATTAACACTTTAATTAATATTTAATAAATTAGACCATCTAATTTAATTTAGTTATGAGCAGTTAATTGCTCCGATCAATTAAACACTTTTAATTGATCACTCCAAAATTAATTTCCTATTAATTCAGGAATACCCGCGCCTCATGGTCGATATCTAGCCACAAGACCACGAGGCCCAACATCAGGTGAATTGATCTTGTGAACCTCACCTCTTATAACTGCCATGTACATATAGTCCTTATATCGACTTAATTTCCCGATTAAGACATAGGGTGTGTGAATTGATCGGCACTTCTAATTATCTCGATTATGTACATTTTAATTCTGGATAATAATTCCAGTGTGACTGCTAGATTTGAAAACCCCTTTCCAAATCCGTCACCGACCATGGACATGGGTTTCTCGGAATATATTATCTAAGAACGTACATGAAATTCTCTCATCCATTATGATGAGTCGGTAGATCCCATATTGATAATAGTCGCGTACACGACTGCACGCACCCAAAGTAGGCACACAATGATCAGGCTATGTGATCGGCACCTAAGTCAAAGTACGTACACCCGTACACCAAAGTCTAAGGACTAAAACGTACACTATTACAAGTCTTGAGAAACATTCCATCACCAATATGCGACATGCGCTTCCACAATGGGTTTCTCTGTTCGGGTCGTTTGATGCGTTTGATCCCTTATCGAACCACCTACTCATATGCATTGACATCAAATGTCTTGTTCATGAAACTCTACAAATTCACTCCATGTGAATCATGCATAATCGTACAAGTCTTAGCGATTCCTTCGATACCCTCTCGTTTGGAATCTATGACTTGGAACATTTTTAAGATCACAACATTAGAGATTGTTTCATGATTACACTCATCCTGAAGTGAATCGTCCCATAGTCGAATGTGATCTTAGGATTTCAACCAATCGCTTAAATGTATTTGCTAGAGATGAAGTTGGCCATTGTTCATTCTATATAGTTATAATCTTATTAATCATTGATTGAAAAAGATCGTTTATTACAGAATAGTCCAATTACAAGCCAAAAAGTATTGGCTTGACGGGCACTATCCTATCAGTGTCGAGATAGGAGTTTAAAGTAGGAGTTATTCTTCTTAGTAAATGAGGGGTATTTATAGCTGTATAATCTATCTAACGGGTCGAAGAACTCATATAGGGTCGAATACGTGTCTGCTTATCCGATTCGACCCTATAGGAGAAGGATTCGAGGTTTGGTTATCCAATTCAACCTTAAGAGAGGAGAATACGAGGTTTTATGCAAAAAATAGTCTTTTAGCAAAGGTGGCATGTTCTATTTTAGTGTGATATATCAAGATACGATCATCTGTGTTCAAGGTCGATTCAATGCTTAAATAGACATGAGTGGTCGGTCTGTGGCGAGGACTACCGATATCAAGATGACTCGAATACGACATCGGTGTTCTCGATTGCCTGGTGTTCTTGGTGTTGTGTTCTTTATTTTAATATTTATTTGACTGCCATGTCAGATGACGAAGACTTGGTGCATCAATATCACAAGCTAATCAAGTCACCTCGAAATCAAGTTCTCAATCTGGTACTCGATTTCCTCTTTCTCATTATCTCTCTTACTCTCATATATCTTCTGCTCATTATGCTTTTCTAGCCAGCATTACAAGTCATACTGTATCTTTGACCCAAAATGGCAGCAAGCTATGAGTGAGGAATTAGAAGCATTGCAGCATAATAACACTTGGAGTTTGGTCCCTTTACTGACTGGTCATAAACCTATCGGTTGCATATGGGTGTGTAAAATAAAATATCGATTTGTTGGTACCATTAAGCGATATAAGGTTCATTTTGTTTCTAAGGGATGTACTCAAGTTGAGGGTGTTGATTATCAGGAAACATATTCCCCAATTACCAAACTCACTACACTTCGTAGCCTCATCACTGTTGTTGCTGCTCGTAACTAGTTCTGTGGGAAATACAATTTAGTAAACTGCAATTAAAGTAAATAAATTAACAAGAACAATGTTACCAAAATCGGGTTGAGTCACGGTCTATGCTATCTTTAGGAAAATTTTGCGTCTCTACCCAGATTTATGTGCTAGCTGTATAACCTCAAGTGCCCCAGGATAAAACAAGCCCATATTCCATTTATGTCTCAAATTTCGCTGCACAATGAAATTTGGGTACTACAACCCTTAATCAAATTAACTGCTTCGAAATCACTGAATTTATAGGGCTATAAACTTAACGGAAAATGTTTTGATTTCGTTATGCTGGATCTCATGGTTAAATGGATTTATATAACAAAATAACTTTTTGTTCTTTCTTTTGTGGTACAAAGGTTATAAAATAAGTTTATGGCAGTAGATGCCTTTGCTCTAAAACGGCCTCAATTTGTGATGGTAGCTAATTATTTTCCTTTTTTCGTGTTTTAAACTGAGGCAATTAGCCTCTCTATTTATAGGCAAGTTTACAACTAAAAAAGAGAAAATTATGGGATAAGCTCATGTGTGAAATCCAAATGGAGCAACAAACGGATTGGTCATGACTAATTCAAGTCTATTTGAAAAATGTGGGTAACAAAGTGGACAATTAGTCATTCAAATTTATTTATTTTTAAATATTCACCAAAGTTTTAACAATCCCCCACTTGAATTTTTACAAAATTAACTTTTCATCGAGTGGTATATACTATATAAGATCGTGCATAAACAAAGGTGTCTTTCGACTTGAACACTTGAACAATGATAATGCTTAGATTATACTAGAGTAACTCGTAGTTTTGAACTATATCTCCAACAACATTACACGCACAACCTTACCAGGGTGAAGTTCAAAGCCCGTACAATATGTCACTGCACGTGTATCCCATGAAAGCTTTAGAAATTTTTTTGCCAAGAAATTTCGTAGGAGGCGGTCAAACTTCCACATTCATTTAGGTGAATCTATCAAGAGTTCTCCTGTAGTTGTGTACTCCACTCCACGTCGAGTATATATCTCATTAAGAGTTTAATTCATCCTTCAATCGCTTCAGGATATCTTGCTTCAACATAAGAATGGAACTCAGAAATAATATAATAACATGGTTCACTTCATATCATCACGACTTGTTATTACCCATTGAACCCATTTCTTGGGATCTCCAGTCTATGGGTTGGGGTTACCACATGATGACTTGTAAAGATAGAGGCAATAGTCCCATTCCTTTTGAGGTTTTATAAACATTCTCTTTAGCTATCCCTTTTATCAAAGGGTCGGTTAAGTTATTATCAGAACGTACATGATCCACTCTTATAGCTCCAGTAGAGAGAAAGTCTCTCACAGTACTGTGTTTACGACGTATTTGTCGTCTCTTACCATTATAGTAATGGTTCTCGATTTTTGAGATAGTCGATGTACTATTACAATGGATCAAGATAGCCGGAATCGGTTTTCCCCATAAGGGAATGTCAGCTAGCAGGCTTTTTATCCATCCTGCTTCGCACTAGCAGTAGTAGTAGCCAGTAATATCAACTCAGACTCCACCGTAGATTGAGCCAAAATAGTATGTTTCTTTGATTTCCATGAAACAGTGCCACAAGTTATGCTAAATATATAGTCGCTATTAGATTTGGAGTCATCTGAAACGGTTTTACAATCAGCATCGATATATCCTTCAAGGATAGCGGCAAACTTCTGATAGTGTAATCCAAGGTTAAGGGTCCTCCTAAGGTACGTCATAACCCTTTCAATAGCATGCAAATGCTCAATACTAGGTCTACTCGTAAATCTACAAAGTAGTCAAACAATATAAGCAATGTCAGGTCTAGTGCAATCAGGAGCATAACGAAGGCTACCAATGATGCTCAATATTTAGTTTGTCTGACATCGTCACCGATGTTCTTGAACAACTTTACACTAGGATCATAGGGAGTGCATGCAGGTTTACATTTAAAGTAGTTGTATTTTTTTTAGGATCTTCTCAATATAATGAGATTGATCCAGAGAAATTCCATTTTCAGACCTAAGTAATTTTAATTCCAAGGATTACATTCGCTTCTCCTAAATCTATCATATCAAAGTTATCAATTAACACAAATTTCACATTACCCACGACATGAATATTTGAGCCAAAAATAATCAAGTCATCCACATAAAGACATATAACCGTACAAATGTCATTTTTAGATTATAAATGAATTTGTGACTTTCATTCACTTTAAAACCATGTGAGATAACAATGTTGTCAAATATTTCATTCCAGTGTTTATGTGCTTGTTTTACCATAAAGTGATTTATCTATTTTGCGAACTTTTTTTTCTTTACCGGGTATTACAAAATCTTCAGGTTGGTCCAAATCTCTTCTTCTAATTCACCATTTAAAAATACAGCTTTCACATTCATTTGATGCACTAGTAGACCATGAATAGCAATTAAAGAAATTAGCACTCGAATAGATGTAGTTCTAGTTACGGGTGAAAATTTATCAAAGAAATCTATGTTTTCTCATTGTGTTGGAAAAATTTATTAACTCAAAAGAACACCTAAATGATCTTATCTGTTGAGTTAATTAAGTTAGAATTGAGAAGAAGATTTTGAAGTTGACAAAAATGAAAAAAATGAAGTCATCAACTAAGAAATGAAAAGCTTAGTGAACCTCTCTCATGGCCTGGAAGCCAAGTGACCAGATTCAGCTTAGTGGGAATATTAACAGTGAAGATCAAATTGGTTACTATCAGCAGAGTTAAGATGGATGTGTTCAGTCTTGAGTCAGCAAAGTAATCATCAGCAGAGTACTCCCATTGGCTAAGTGAAGTCGGTCAGAAGCTCTCCAATGGTAACAAGCTTAGTACATTAAATCAGACTGACATAGTGATCAGATCCATTTAGCAAAGCGTACAGTAAACAATCTGCAAAAGCTCCCGTCGAGAAGAAGATCGTTGCTCAGGATTAAAATGTAAGTTCGCCTATCTTCAACAGGCAGAATTTTCAAATACAAGAGTATAAATAAATCGATGATTCAAGTTTGAAGAGAGACTTGCACAATTCAAGATCACATCTTTAGAGAAAGAATCCATCAATTGAGTAGTTTGATCGCTACACATAGCCATGTGTTAATGAAACAAAGTGTTGAAGTAAAAGATCAAACAACTTCTATATATGTGTGATATTCAACTGAGAGTTGTAAGGAGTGTATATCCGATTTGTGTGAGATTATATAACATCAGAGCTAAGATCATCTGAGTGATTTTCCATGAGTGAACTAAGTGTTCTTACTTAAGGCTTAACATGTGTTGTAAAGCTCAAGTATTCTTTAGTTGAGTGCTTTAAATTAGGATTTTCTGAGTGAATCTCCTGGGGATTGAGTGTTCTACTTGAGGCTTATCATTTGTTGCAAAAGCTCAAGCTTTGTACAAGTTACTTTGTGTTTCTAGTATAACATGAATCTATGTGATTTAGAAAAGTGAACTAACAGGATTTGTTCCTGCCAAACCACTATAAAGTTCCTTGTGTGATTTACTTTACTTGTCTTGAATTGCATATTTCATCAACTAAGTAAATCATTTAAAAGAAAAGTCTTTTGAAATGAGGAATTTCTAACATGGGGTAAAACTCTCTTTATGTTTTGAAAAGATTAAGTTGAGTTGAAAACATTGTTTGAAAAAAAAACACTTTCATTATCCACTGCATCATTGTTTGAAACTCTGGTTATATGAGCTTGATAAGTTAAATTGGCCAAGTAGACTACTCTGCTGATGAGCTGAGTGCGAGAACAACTTAGTCGTCTTACACTGCTGATAAGCGCCATTTGGCTACAAGTCGAGCCTTGTATTTTTCCACAGTACCATCAGGTTTCAGTTTCATTTTAAGTACCCATTTACAACCTATTGTCTTGCATACCGTAGACAATTTGACTAGATGACAAGTATAATTATATTCTAGAGAGTCCATTTCATCCTCAATGGGTTCTTGCCATAAGTTCACATCTAGATAAGATAAAGCTTCTTGGAGGTTATGAGGATTCTCCTCTAAAGTAAATGCTAAAAAGCCGGGTCCAATTGTCTTTAGTGGTTCGAGCTCGTTTACTTCTCCTAGGTTCAGAATTTATGTCCTCATAATTCTCGCTTATTCTATTCATAGGCATATTGCTACAAGACGCGCCCTATCTATTCCTTGAAATAAAAGAAAACTTATGTTCATAGAAATCAGCATTATTATATTCTATATCAATACGAGAATTCAAGTCGTAGAACCTATAAGCTTTGCTATTAATTGCGTAATAGGCTAAGCAAGTCAAATTGGGTTTTCTATTTTTCAAGATTTCATCATGAGAAACTTTACTTTTCGATTTAGGAATTCTGATAAGTACATAGCATAAGGTTATCAAATTCCCCTCCCCTCCCACCAATCAATGTGATGCAGCACCAGAGTTCAGTAAAATAGCAACTACTAGTTCAGTAAAAATTCTATTTTTTCTTTCAACTCTACCATTCATTTCAAGTGAATAAGGTGAAGTCGTTCATGAATGATTCCTTGGGAGGTATAAAAATCAATGAAAGCATTAGCGTCATGTTCAGAACCTCTATCACTACGAAATTTCTTAATTTTTCTACCAAATTGATTTTCAACTTCTGTTAGGAATAGTTTGAACATTTCAAAAGCATCATTTTAGTTTTCATTAGATAAACAAATGTATAATCAGAACAGTCATCAATAAATGTTATAAAATAGCGTTTTCTATTTCTAGTTAATACCCCATCAAGTTTACATATATTAGAATAAATTAAATATAGAGGCTCGGATTCTCGAACAGTTGATTTATGCGGTGTTTTAGTTATTTTAACTTGACTACAATAATCACATGTTTCAAAATCATTCAATGATAGTTTATGAATAAGTCCTAAGTTACTCATATTCCTAATTATGCATTTGTTAACATCACAGAGTCTAGCATGCCAAGTATTAAAATAACACAACATGTAAGAAAAAGGAGAAATTTTATTAATTTCAACATTCAATTTAAACATCCCATCAGCAGCATACCCTTTCCCCACAAATACACCATTCTTAGTAATGATATACGAATAAGCTCCTATAATCTGAGTAAAACCAGCTTTGTTAAGAAGATAGCCCGAAAGTATGTTCTTTCTTATCTCAAGAGTATGCAAGACATCTTTAAGGATAACAGTCTTTCCAGAGGTGAATTTCAATTCCACTTAACTAATTCCAGCAACAATAGTGGTGTGGGATTCACCCAACAACACTTTCTTGTCCTCGATTTCATAATAGGACTTGAACATGGCTCCATCATAGCAGACATAGCGAGAAGCGTCAGTGTCTACCCACAACCCCTCGGATCCACCAATGATATTGATCTCAGAGATCATAGCAATAAGTTGCTCTTCGGTTAGGTTTGTCTGTGGAGCAGGACGAGGCCAATTCCGGCAATTCTTGGCCATATGGCCTGGCTTGTTACAGTTGTAGCAGATAAATTTTACCGAATCATTTCTTAAAGGGGTTTTTGTCCATTCTGATTTCGTGGAGGGTTTCAATTTTCCTGGTAGTGGTTTTGGTTGTTTCGGTTTGTGTTTTGGTTATGGTTTTGCTTTTTCATTGGTTTTCCAGTGGGTTTTTGTTGTTTCAAACAACTAGTACCTCATCTCGTTGATCTTGTTTTCAAGCTTTCTCCTCAATCCGGAAGCGAGTTAAGAGACTTTCTACAGAAAATTCCCTAGGTTTATGTCTAAGGGTATTTTTGAAGTCTTTCCAAGAAGAGGGCAGATTGTCAATTATGACACCTACTTGGAATAGTTCATCTAAGGCCATAACTTCAGACTTGATTTATTGGGATATTTTTTGGAGTTTGTGGGTTTGGGTTCTACGGACTTGTCACCAGCCATTTGAAATTTTAGGTAACGACTTACATCATACTTTTTTGTGCCAGCATCTTCAGTTTCGTATTTTTTCTGAAGGGCTTTTGCACTTTCTTCGTTACACAAGTTTTTACAGGTCATCAAAAAGACCATTTAAAATGAAATTTTTACACCAAAAATAATTTTAATTCCAAAGTTTTATTTCCCTAATTAGGGCTTCGGTAGGTACAGTAGGTCCGATAGGTAGGGTAGGCATTTCACTAGTACAATTATAAGCAACTTTTTTCATAGTAAGAAAAAAACAACATGTTTTGCTTCCATCATTTAAAGTGAAAGACTTCAAAACGGAATGATTTATTCAAATCAGTTGCAGTATCAGACGTAGTTGAATACCTAAATAACTTTGCCTAAAATTGTTGGAAATACAATTTAGTAAACAACAATTAAAGTAAATAAATTAACCGAAACAATGCTACCGAAATCGGCTTGAGTCGCTGACCACGCTCTCTTTAGACAAATATTGCAGCTCTGCCCAGATTTATGTGCTAGCAGTTAATTTCTTTGCACAATGAAATTTGGATACTACCACCCTTAATCAAATTAACTGCTCGAAAGTTACTGAGTTTATAGGACTACAAACTAAAATGAAAATGTTTTGATTTGGTTAGGTTGGAGCTCTCGGTTAATTAGGTTTATATAACAAAACAACTCTATGCTCTTTTTTTGTAGTACAAAGGTTATAAAATGAGTTTATGGTAGTAGATGCCTTTTGCTCTAAAAATATTAAAGTAAGAAAGGTAGTGGAGGGGAAGTAAATTACGGCCTCAATTTGTGATGGTAGCTTTTTTTGGTTTGTTAAACTGAGGCAAATAGCCTCTCTATTTATAGGTAAGTTTACAACTAAAAGGAGAAAATTATGGGATAAGCTCACGTGTGAAAGTGGCTTAATCTGATGAATTCAAAATGGAGCAACAAATGGGATTTGTTATTAACTAATTAAAGTCGATTTGAAAAAAGTGGGTAACAAAGTGGACACATAGTCATTGAAATTTATTTAATTTTTAAATATTCACCAAAGTTTCGACACGTTCATACACCAATTGGACACACAAATGCTTTTCTTCATGGTGACTTACATGAAGTCGTGTATATGGAGCCTCCACCTGGTCTTTGCCGATAGGGGGGAAAACATTGAATGTCGGCTCGACAAGTCACTTCATGGACTCAAATAGGCATCAAGAAATTGGTTTTCAACTTTCTCATAGACCATTGTTTGCGTAAAATTTTGTCTGGCTTGCCTCAATGTGCAATTGGCTCGATGCAATTGACTCGATGTAAAATAAAGTGAGTGTGGGCTTGCCAATGTTTGTGCGTAAAAACATAACGGTTTAAAATGGACATGTTCTGATAAATATTAAGTATAGATAAATGTCTTGATAAGGCTGACTTCTAATCAATTGATTGCGGCGGAGTAGGCAAACTCTACCCCTGATTCTTTTCCATGCCTACCTGGCCGGAGGACTTAACAATTTATGATAATCTTTCTCAATTGCCAAAACTTTGTAGCCAATTAATGGCCTACTCGACACATCAATGAATTTGCAAACAAATCAGTAATCGAGTTAATTATCAAGCAATTTAACATATGTCAATTTAACTTTAAAATTCTGAACTTAACAGATTGACCATATATCAAATAGAGTAGTAAGTATCGTGCGATACACGATACGTATCGTACGATATGATACGATTCGGAGCCTTGACGATACGACTCGTCGAAATAATCGTAGGGGTGTTTTTCTCGAAACGATTCATACACGATACGATACCAATCGTATGTATC
Source organism: Penstemon barbatus (assembly GCA_003313485.2). Lineage (NCBI taxonomy): Eukaryota > Viridiplantae > Streptophyta > Magnoliopsida > Lamiales > Plantaginaceae > Penstemon > Penstemon barbatus. Next base: position 32,438,595 of record CM064878.1, on the reverse strand, counting down.
GCGATACATATATGATACATGCGATTCTTTGAGTTTTCGGATCATGGGTTCGGACTGGGTCGAGCCGGTTCGACCAAGTTTTTTTTTACAGCCAAACCCACCATTTTTTACCCTAATTTCTTCACCTATCTTTGTGCGCCTCTTCCTCCCAAGTAAATCCCAGAATTTTTTTACGTCATTTCATCAATTTCTAAACATTTACATCTAATTTCTTGGCCAAAAAATCAAAATATCGTGATTCCCATGGAAAGTATCGCGATTCTAGTCCGATTCTAGTCTGATTCAGACCGATTCACTCCGATTCAAATCTAAAAATTGGTGACTTCGGCACAATTCCGGCGTGCTCAAACTCGGTTTTGGTCATCTAAGCTTTGTTGAATGTTGAGGTATAACTATATAAGTAATATTCAGTTGTAAATGGTGTTAATACTTACATATTCAGTTGTAAACTTGGTTTTGATCATCTACGTAGATAAACTGTTCGATGAAATGAAGAAGCAAAGAAAGTTAAGGCCTGATATGATGAATCAACTTTGTGAGTTTTACTGTGTGTCCAGGTGTAGCTATATCCACTTTTAGTTGTTCTAAACTGAATATTATTTGGAATAAAAAAAGCATCAACAATCACTAAAAGACAATATGAAACACAAGTGACTTGTTTCAAGTTAGTTTTTTAATAATATGGCTGGCCATTAAAGATTATTAAATTCTTTCATAGTGTATCTCTACATCATGAAACTGGTGTGCACATAAACTAATTGCTCACATAATTGAATCTTTAATTTTTGCAAATGAAACTGAAAAAGTGACAAGGGTCCGAATTAGAGTTATAGACTTTAGTTGGTTATTATATAAGTATTTAAGATTTTAAGTAACTTTATTTTGTTTGAGATTTGGATTAAAATTTCATTTGTTTGGTTGAAACCTTTCAATATATATTGATGCTATTATTTACTTGTTATTGATGCTATTATTTACTTGTTATGCTTGAAGGTGCTAGTTAGCTCTTTTGTTGATTACAATGGTAAGGAAACTTGATGATACATGGAAGAGTACAATGTCAAAAGGTTGAGGTAGAAGGAGAAGGAGATAAGCGTAGGCTTAGAGTACAATGCAATTATTGCTCGCATCAATGTTGGGGTGGAACAATAAGGATGAAACATCATCTTGACGGGAAAAAAAAAATGTTATTGCATGCACAAGTGTTCCCGATGATGTTAAAGCATTTTATGAGAAGTTTTTTCAATCTAAGCAAGAGATCAAAGAAGCTACTAATCTTGAAAACTTGAGTGAACAAGTGGAAGATGTTCCTAAGGAAAAAGGAACAATAGAGAAATTTGTTTCTAAAGGTGGAGAAGGATCATCCAAAATGTTTAAGCAAACGACAATGAATGAAGCTTTGAAACATCGGGACCTAGTCATTCGAGATATATGCCGGTGCATATATGGTAATGCTTTACCATTCAATTTGGTGAGAAGTCCGTTGTTCAAAAAAAAGATAAAATCGATTGGTGAATATGGTAGAGATTTGAAACCTCCCTCTTATCATGAAGTGAGAGTTTCTTACTTAAAGAAAGAAGTTGATCATGTCAATGAAGATCTTGAAATATACAGAAAAGACTGGAAGAAATGAGGATGCACGCTAATGTGCGATGGTTGGAGCGATGGAAAATCGAGATCACTGACCAATTTCTTAGTTAATAGTCCAAGAGGGACTATTTTTTTGAGATCCGTCGACACTAGTGATGTGATCAAAGACGGCCAAAAAATGTTCGAATTGTTGGACAATGTAGTTGAGGAGATTGGAGAAGAAAATGTAGTCCAAGTTGTGACTGATAGTGCCTCCAATCTTGTAGTAGCTGGGAGGAAACTAGAAGAGAAGAGAAAACATTTGTTTTGGTCTCCATGTGCAGCCCATCTCGTCGACTTGGTGCTAGAGGACATTGGTGAGATTCTGGTCTTCCATAGTACCATCACAAAAGCAAAAAGGGTCACAAAATTTATTTACAGGCATCAGTGGGTTCTTGATTTATTTAGAAAACACTCATAAGGAAGAGAATTAGCAAGACCTGGAGTGACACGGTTTGCTACAGCTTTTCTTACATTAAATCGCATAATGGAGCAAAGTGATGCCATTAGAACTTTATTTGCTTCAACAGAATGGAGAACTAGTTCTTATTCTAGTAGAGTTGAAGGAAAAAAAGTGGAGGACATAATTATGACTGACAAAAAAATTTGGATGGCTATCCAATATTGCTTGAAGTGTGTGAGTCCACTTGTCAAACTATTGAGGCTTGTAGATGGTGATGTAAAGCCGGCCATGCCATATATTTTCAAAGCAATTGATAGAGACAAGGAGCAAATAGCCAAGAACTTCAATCATAAGTTCGAACACTATAAGAAGGTGTGGAAACTTATTGATGATCGGTGGGAGAAGCAAATACGCAGACCTCTTCATGTAGCCGCATACTTTCTTAATCCTCAATACGTGCTCGTTAAGTTTTATGCAATTAGTTCTTTTTTTAAAGATTAAATTAAATGTATATTCAATTTAAAAAAATAAAAAATCTTATTATTGTTTTATCAGGTTGCATTTTAGTGAGACATTTAAGTGTGATAGTGAAGTTCGTGTTGGTTTATACAAAACCATTGAGAGAATGTATCCCGATTTAGAAATTGAGATTGATAGACAGATTGATAAATTCAGAGATTCGAATGGGCTTTTTGGAATGTGTATAGCCGTGCAGACAAGGGATAAAAAGCAACCTGGTAAAGTTTTAACTTTTCAATTATATAATTTTAAACTTTCATTTTTAGTCATAAAGTAGTAACATACCTTTTTTTTTAATAGCTCTTTGGTGGGAAAGCTATGGTGGAGAATGTACGGAGCTACAAAGATTTGCTATGAGAGTTTTGAGTCTCATATGTAGTGCTACCGAATGTGAAAGAAGTTGAAGCGTGTTCGAAAACGTGCATACAAAGAGAAGAAATCGTTTAGAGCAACAAAGGTTAAATGCTTTATTTTTTGTGAAATACAATCTTCAGCTTGATGTGAGACAAAAACGACGAATAGAGCAAGGAGATACTTATGATCCTATAGTTTTATCCGATATTGAATCAGATGATGAGTGGATCACTGAAAATGGGGACCCATGCTTACCCGAAGATGATTCTTGGATGGAGATACATGAAAGCTTCGCTATTGAAGAAGGAGCTCCAAGTTTAAAAATAAAGAGAGGTACATTTATTCAATTTAAATTTACAAATCTTAAAACGCATATCATTAAAATATATTTTTTACATAGGTCCAAGAAATTTAAATGTCAATGCCAATGCCAATAAGAAAGGAAAAGCTAAAGTGGTAGAGATTGAAGAGGTTGACAATAAGAAGGGAAAAGCTAAAGTAGTAGAGATTGAAGAGGTTGATGAAGATGAGGAAGAGGAAGAAGAAGATTTTATGACATTGGATGATGAATTAGATCTAAATGACATTATTGGAGATAATTTTTAGTTTATTTATGATAAAATTATCATTTGGATTGATATTTTTATGTTAATTTAGAAAATATTACTACTTATTTTTATTTTGAGACTTAAAGTTCAAACTTGGAACTAAAGGTATATTTCTAAATGATGTTTTTGACTATAATTTGTTAACGTTAGTCTTTGCATGTTTCTTTTTTTTTTTAATTATGAAGAATATATGATTTATGCATTTTTTTATAATTGATTTGTATCTTACGATACGATACACGATACACGATTCGATACGATACAACAGGTCACCGATACGCGATACGATTCACGGTTCAATAACTATGATATCAATATAGACATTGAAAATCATTTGATATAGAGCATAATTTAATAAAATCAAGAGATGAGGGCCAAATACTTCCATATATTAATTAAACGGAGCGTTGATGAAATAAATGGATCTTAGCCTACAAATGTTTCCCCGATTTACAAATATTTAAGAGCATGAAAAATTGTAAAATGACTCTTATGTTGGCATATAGTTGCCAAATGAGCTGATGAAACTCTTAGTTCTTGATCAATGACTCCTTGATTGGCAGGAAACGCGCTAATATATATATGCACCTTTGTTGACGTAATGGTAACATTGACAGCAGGTGACTGCCATCAATAGATCGCCCAACCATGGCAGATGGCTACCAATTGGGCTCCTAACCAGCGGGTGGCCACTGAAAAGGGCATCTATTGAGCAGATGGCTACTCAACGGATAACTATCAAGCAGATGGCTACTTGATAACGAGCCCATCAAGCAGATGGCTACTTGATGAGTTTACCATGTAAATACGTGGGCACTTACATGATGGGTGCAGCGTAGTACTTGCTTGAAAACTAATGGTTGTCCTGAGGAACGGCTTCGCTGACGGCGAATGCAGCTTTGCGGCGTACTTAGAGATGCGGCGGTGCTGAACTTCAGGCGGTCATGTCCTGCGGTTTGCTTAGAACTAATGGCTGATTTCGAGGAGTTGGTTTTTTTTGACTGACTTAGAGAAGCAGCGTTGCTGGACTTCCGATGGGCATGATGCCGGATTCAGTGAAGACTGAAAGAGAATTTGATTAATTGATTGTGTAAGTCTGTGTGCCAACCTCCTGATACTTATAGGCTTCCTGACGGACAGTTCTTCTGATTAATGTCCACTTCTTCCACTCCCCATTTGTTAGGCATAATCTCCACTACTTTGTTAACTGCCTTGATCCATATCTATTGGTTGGTTATTTCCAGCACATGTGTAACCTTCTTTGAGATATTTTAGGAGTTGGTTATGATTAACTCCTATATACTTTCCCACCAAAATTAATTGGTACGTGGCCACTTTTATAATCTGATTTAGCCTTAATTAAATTAATATCTTATTAATTTAATTAATTAAGCATCTTGTGTTTGGGTCATCTTCGGGCCTCATTAATTAAATAGGCCATTAATTAATTACTTAATTGGGCATTTAATTAGGTTGATTTTAGTGGGCATGTTTATTATTACGGCATTTCATCAACTGATCTGGCTGATTATTAACCCGCCTGACAGCCCTAAAAAATATTTTGGGTACAAACAACCATTCAAAAGGCTTTTTCTCAATAATCAAAGGCTGATTATTCTCTTTTTGTCAAGACGAAGGGAAATTCATTTACTGCAGTTCTTATCTATGTTGATGATATACTATTAACAAGAAACGAAATTCAAGAAATGAGACATCTCAAGGAATTTCTTTTGAAACACTTCCATATTAAAGATCTAGGAGACATGAAATATTTCTTCGGAATTGAGTTTTCCATTTCAAAAAGGGGTAATTTCATGCCTCAAAGAAAATATACTCTCGACATTTTACAAGACTCAGGAATTCTAGGATCACGCCCAGACAAATTTCCAATATAACAAAATTTGAAACTAACTCTTGAGGATGGAACATTACTAATGATCCAACTAAATATCGGAGACTTGTTGGTAGACTGATTTATCTTACTGTCACAAGGCCTCACTTAGTCTATTCAGTTCAAACTAAGTCAATTCATGCATGCGCCTTAAAAACCTAATTGGGATAGTGCTACACGAATTCTTAGATACATCAAAGGAACCCCATGTCCAGGTTCGAAAGATTTTTGTGATTTAGATTGGGGAGGTTGTTGGGCCACAAGAAGGTCGGTCACTGGATATTGCATTTTTCTTGGAAAGTCTCTTATCTCATGGATATCCAAGAAACAAGCTAGTGTTTCTAGATCATCAGCAGAAGCAGAATATCGAGATATGGCTAATACATGTTTGGAGTTAACTTGGTTACGCTACATATTAGAGGATTTAAAAGTTTCACAAGTTACTCCTACACCATTGTTTTGTGACCAAGGTACTTTGCACATTGCATCGAATTCTGTTTTTTATTAGCATACAAAGCACATTGAAATAGATTGTCATATAATTCGAGAAAAAACTACAAGCTGGTGTAATTAGTCCTTCTCATGTACCAACACGCTTCCAATTGGCAGATATATTTAAAAAAGCTTTGGGAAAAGATCAATTTGTGACGCTGTGCAACAAGGTACGTGGCATTGACTCTCCAACTTAAGGGCGAGTATTATGAAATATCTTGTAAGTATATGTTTTGATCTTGTGTATATTCTTCCTGTTGTAGATATTTACTTTACTAAGATAGTTGGAAAAATCTCACGAAATATGGGATTACGATTCTTAGAATAAGTTAGCTAGTTAGTTTATGTAGGCTGTGTTCGGTTCAGCTAATTAGCCCCCAATTGTAGTTTTTGGCCCCGATAAAACAAGCTAATTGTGCATTCGGTTGGGCGATTTTTTTTCGGGTAGCCCGGACTTATCGGCCGAATATGGTGGGCCATCCCATTAATTTGCCCGATTACAATATGGGCTCCCCCCCCCCCCCCCAACAAATTAAATAGTTGGCCCAAACTTGATAAAATTGAGACAAAAATGCCCCAAAATGTGTAGATAATTAATTACGGGTAAATGGGCAGATAAAAATGAAGTCTCCTTCTTCACTTTTCATTTCCCACCTACTGCTTCATTTCCCTCTATTAGTGTACGGTGAGAACAACAATGTTAATTTTTTTTTTTTATTATTATCTCCATTTAACTCTTTTATGAGTAAGATGTGAGAAGTAATTATTGATTCTCAAATTTTTTCTTCCGAAACTAATTGTAATAATTTGTTTCATTTCTTGTGTTTAGCAAAGGAAATAGCTTGAAAAAGTTGAAGAAGGAGAATAGATAGGGAAGCACTCTATACCCAAATCTTGTACATTTTTTTTAATTGAACTTTCCAAACTGTAGTTGGTAACAATTTTTTTTCCATTTGGTCTTAAAATTAGGTTATTTTATTTATTTGTATTTTTTTATTTCATTCTCTTTATGTGAACTGTTTTGTGGTGGTATTGTAGTGCTTTGAAACTCCTCAATTTTAAAAAAGTTTATTTGTGTATTGTTTGTTGTGTGATGAAATGTTAATAGAATATTTGATTTATATTTAAAAATATATAAAAATATATTTTGTCATATGAAATACATAATACCGCTTATGGATCAAGGAAGGAACTATCAAGTCCTAAATCTTTTCCATCGGTTTTTTTGGAAGTGTGTTATAATAATATGTGTGTGCCTCATTGCACACGAAGCACAATGCCGTTCCCAAATGTGTAGTAGGAAGAGAAGAATATATAGCATGATACGTACGAAACCCAAACAAGCCGAGTATTTACATTGCGTAACAATGAAGACGGATGTTGATTCTAAGGCTGTATTAAGGTGCACTATGAGCTCTTTTAGTAAGCTATGTAGTTTATTGCATAATATTGGTGGTCTAAGGGACATTAAATATGTGTCTCTCAATGAACAAGTTGCAATGTTCTTATCTGTCCTTTCACATCACAAGAAAAATCGAATCGTCGGGTTTGATACAGTTAGCAAGTGTTTCCTCCGTGTATTGAATAGTTTGCTAAAATGTCATTCCATTTTACTATCACAACCTACACCGGTTTCAGAAGATGCCGAGTGTTCAAGATGGGGTTGTTTTCCGATATGTACCCATGTTTACGAATCTTCCTAAAATCAATATAAGACACATTGATTTTTTAAATTCCTATATTTTTTAGGGTTGTTTAGTGGCTTTAGATGGTACTTATGTGAGAGTACTAGCACCAGCCGCTGATAAACTACGACATAGATCAAGAAAAGGTGATATTGCAACAAACGTTCTTGTTGCGTGTGATCTTAATGGAAGATTCACATATGCATTCGTTGGATGGGAGGGCTCCGCTGCAGATAGGAGGGTACTTAGAGATGCAATTACCCGCCCCAACGGACTTTGAGTTCCTACCGGTATATGATAGATTTAAACCATTTTATTTATCATTGAGCTTCCTTTAATAATAGCTATATCACAACTTAAATATTTTACTTTTTTAATTATTTATTCTAGGTACATACTACCTTTTTGATAATGGATACACTAATGGGGAAGGTTTTCTGACACCTTAAAGGGGAGTACACTATCATTTAAAGGAATGGAAGGTAGGTCAAGACGCCCGCGAAATTATAAGGAGTACTTCAACATGAAGCATTCACAGGTAATAAACATCATTGATACTTGTTTCGGTCGAGTAAAAAAGAGTTCGACGGTACTTAGGAGTGATACTTTCTACCCATTAAGGACTCAAACCAAAATCATTATGGGTTGCATTCTTATCCACAATTTTCAACTAATGACGATGCCCAACGACATGGATGTTCCAGAACTCCCTAGTGAATCTGAAAGTGATGATGAGGTTGATGGGCATGGGCCTAGTGGGGATGGGGACTTTGTCAATGTTGTTGAGCCCTCACAAGCGTGGACTGATTATCGAGATACCATGGCTCGAGCTATGTATGATAATTGGTTGTCGAGTCGTTGAGATGTACGCATTTATTGCGTTTTGATTGGAAAATATTTTCGAATTGTGATGAATGTTTATATGATTTTGTTCTAGGACGTGGTACAATGTGGTCTATGAGTTTGTATGATTGTTTTTATTTCATTTGAATGTTCCGAACAATTCATGCGAAACGATGGAATCATTTTTCTTATGTATGTTGCAAATTAGAGAAGTAATTAGTGACAACTTATCTAATATCATGTTATTATTTTGTAACATGTTTGAGTACTTATCAACCCTAATGCATTTCTTATTGAAATCTTATATATAACAGTGCAGCAAATGGAGTTAGTACTAAGGTATGCCGAAAGATCACGTTCAACAAAAACACCACAAGGACCTCGTAGAATTTGGACAAATGATGAAGAGCAAACATTGATAGCTTGTTTGCATTACATGATATCAAGTGGTTGGAAGGCTGACAATGGATTTAAACCAAGTTATTTACAGGCCTTAGAATCCACAATAAATGCTAGGATACCGAGAAGCGAGATTAAAGTAAGACACATCAACTCAAAACTTACCATTTGGAAAAAACAGTACTATTTGTTGCTTCCCATGTTGGATACTAGTGGCTCTGGATGGAATGACGATGCTAAAATGATAGAGGTCAATGATGATGTTTGGGCTAAATATGCACGAGTATATTCACTTTCTAATTTTTAGCGTAATAACAATATCCTTGTTAATTTAGTGTTCTAAACTCCTTTTTATTTATAGGCTAATCGTGATGTTCGTACCATGAGGATGAAGTCTTGGAGGTACTATGATGATTGGTGTCAATTATTTGGAAATGATAGGGCTATGTGGGATCATGCTCAGGGGTTCGCTGATGTTGTGGATGACATATTAAGAATCTTAAAAACTCAAGCAATGTCAACCCTTACATTCCATCATTTGATTTTGATAGCCATGTATTGATTTGACGACGGAGGGTGCTGATTGGGATGGAGATCGTTTGAAAGACAAAAGAAACTCAACACCGGATACATCTGATGGAGATCCAAGGAAACAAAAATCTAAGGTGAAGACATTTGGTCTTAAGATTGGTGGGAATGAGAAGAAGAAGAAGAAATTTAAATTGACTAGAGAAAAGAAGGTTAAAACACCCGAATCCGCAAAAAATAAGACTATTGTGCCCATCCTCACAAAATTAATTGAGGAGGCAAAGTCTACATTCATTAATCTTACCTAAAAAATGAGCACGGAGGAAGATACGTTGGATGAAAAGGCTGTGAAAGTTATTGCCGCATTGGAGAAAGTCTATCGGAAGAAAATATGAACTTTCTTTGTTACAAGATCATGGATGACTTTATCTTTTAGTGGAGTACAAGGAAACATGGCTTGGGAATTCTTATGAAAGTATGTTAATTTCGGAGCCATGTTTGGTGAAGTATTTTTGGTTTTTGTAATGAATTTCGATTGTAGGGGTTTGAAATTGTGATTATGCAATGAATCAATAGATATTAAATTTGTTAAGATTGTATAAATATGAATGGTTTATTTGGTTTAATTAAATAGTTGTTGCAAAATTTTAGAATACTACAATTGGAGTAAAAGGGGTTAAAAATCCCTCCAATCCTACAATTTTATTTGGTTTATTTGATTCAGCCACGCAGGACCTCGCGGTCGCGAGATCAAAGCTCGCGACTGCGAGTTGGTGGTAGAGAGTTGCAAACTCTCTGCCACCAACTCACATCCGCGAGATATAACCTCGCAGCCGCGAGGATTCAATCACGCAGGACCTCACGGCCGCGAGGTGAGGTAGGGGATTGTGTTTTATTTTCTATTTTTTTTTGTTTTTTGTGCAAAGGGGATTGTGTTTTATGATGATGATTATTTTTACATTGCAAATCTGAGGTCGCTGTACCAAAATCAAGAATACTTTAGTCCCAGCCATATTACTTTACAACAAAATTGTATTTTGATAGAAAGGGTAAAATTTAAACAATGATTTGGAATGTGTCACTGCAGATTTTTTTAATGTCAAATGAGTTAAAATCTAACAAATATTTCTACTAAAAAACCAATTTGTGTAAGGAATCTTGTTGAACTTCAATTCTACTTTTTACTTTGTTTAACTTCAATTCTGCTAAAACCTCTACTTTGCACATAAAATTCAAAGTGCCTAGCTATGTAAAATAAAGTATGACAGCAAAGGAAACATAACAAATTCATACATATTAAAAACACCAAACGTACATAAAGTTACTAGACAGATTAATATCTACCTATAAATACTGCAAACACTAATAAATATTTTACAAACAAAGGTTTTTGCACACTAGAGTAAGGCAAAATTATAGTGTGCATAACCCCTTACTTATCAATATCACCATTCCATATTAAACAAAAGTAAACAACCTAAACCCGAATCGACATCCATACTTCACATAAACAAACTTCCTAAAACTATGGCCCGACACTTCATTAGTCCACGTTCGACAACCTACCCTCAGCGTCTCCATTTGCGTCACCCGTTGCACTTTCAGTTCCTCCAACATATAAAACCATGGCTAGTGGATTTACCTCAATAGGCTCACTTGCATGTCCGGGAACGGGAGGGATAGCAGCCTTAGGAGCAACCATGGCTAGTGGATTTACCTCAATAGGCTCACTTGCATGTCCGGGAATGGGAAGGGCAGCAGCCTCAGGAGCAACCATCTCATCATCGGCAGGGGCGAGGACGCGAATGGGACACGCTCTGGAGCCTAGGAGGGACCGAGGGAACTGGGCACAATGTTTGATATCGAACACATATCGTAATTTTCTGTAGTACTTATGCCCTTCCATAAGGTACCTCCTAAAGACCCCGGGCTCGCCCTACGAATAAAATAATGGTTAGGTATGTAATGTGTTAATGATAAACAATATAAAAGGTAATATAAACATAAGACAACCTTAAATGCTTACAAGCGGGCTCACACTGCCCAATAAAAGTTGGAGACTTTGGTACGGTTATTATATGGATCGTATTCCACCCCGGGCTGGCTTAAGAAATCCTTGAACTGAAGGTAAGTTTATTTTATGCGTTCCAGCTTCAGTTTAAGGGATGTGAGGAGGAAGTTTCTTCCAAATCGGGCAGTCATTTGCCCTGCTATGTACTCGAGAGTTAGGCGAAGTTCCTCCAAGTCACTGACCAAATCACCCCTAGCTGCGTGAAATAATTTCTTGATAAAGTACTCGTCCTTTTCAGGACTCCATCCGTCATAACGCGCATTGAAATCAGCTCTCATTGACCTGGTTAGCGGCATATTTGAAACTGCATTAGACAAAAAAATGGCAGGTCAGTTCTTATGCAAAAGAAGCAGCACATTATTAGAAGAATAAAAAATGGAAAAGATAGAAGAATTACAACTTAAGTTTTGAGTGTGAAAAAGAAAATATGAAGAGAGAACACACTTTGATTTTTTTATGGGGCAGATAAGTTGTGTGTTCGGTTGGAATAGAAGTGGATATAAATAGAGGGGTTGTTTCTTACTTTGTTGGCTTATTCGGCATAAAAATTTGTTTTACCATTAATGAGTAATAATGTCACAAACAAGCAAGACAATTTGTGGGTGGTTGAAAACATTCATTCCCACTTTGAGGGTTGACTAGCCTCTTTGCATTAACTACCAAATGCATTAATATCAAAGACAAACAACTCACTTTGGCTACTTACACAAGTTAGTACAAAATATTTCATGCATAAATAATGAAATGACTCAACACAATGATTGATTTGACAACACAAAAAATATTTTTTATCTAATTTGACAACACAATTAATTAAAGAAGAATACTTACTGAAAACTATATATAATGCCATGATGAGAAAGCATTGTAAAATACTCTCAAAGTTAACATTTCACATATCAAGAACATAACAAACTATATGCTCATTGTAAAACAATATGCACATTGTAAAATAATCTCAAGGTTAACAATTCACAGTAATTTCAAAAGTATTGTAAAATTATCTCAAGCATAACATTTCACATATCAGAAACATAACAAATCATATCACAACAACATAGCATATATTTCCAGAATGTGCATAAAAAATCATGCTTTGTTATAACATATCATATGTTTCCAGAATTGCATATAATATATAAATCCACAAATTCCTAATAACAAATCTCCTAAATTCGAAGGTGCATAAAAATCATAACATATTATATAACAAAGCATTAAATAAAATTCATCTGTGATTCATCATGCAAGAAAAAGTTCTGTCAACTCCCTTTAAGATCCAGAATGGATGCATTAAGAACAAAATTTTGATCTTGCAATAGTTGGATGCTTATGTCCAGTTCGTTCCACGTTCAACTTCGAACCTATGAATTAATAAAAGTTAACAGACAAGTGGTTAGAGTATGACCAAATACAAAATAATCAACAATTAATTTAAGTAAAGGCAAAATAACCATAATTAATCACTTTTAGACAACATATAATCATGTCCAATTAGATATAATCCTATTTCTTGTATTTCATCGACCTAAAAGATGAACCATTAAAATATGACATTGTTGATAGAATAGTGTCCTGCAAGCCAACTATTATGGCTGCAAGCCAACTATTTTGGTTGCATTTAATTGAAAGGACCATTCAATTGGATTAATAAATGCATATTATTATTAAATGGTCATCTTTATCTTATGTAATAATTATCTACGCATAAGGATAGAAGTCCTTAGATCACAGGGCTATGGGACAACCCGTGGACTGATCTCCAAGGCCGTGATCTAGAATATATTCAAGAGTCGTAGAATCCAATCGAGATAGGACATCGTTGGATTCGGTTAGACTCTCACTATTGTGTATACTCCGATGAACTGGAACGTTGGCGTCCACAAGCGTGACTGGGATAGTCGATACACATAAGTGGATGGCTTGCTGGGATGGCAAGTGCATTGAATACCCCAATTAGGAAATAACTCACCATGGAAGCGGTAGTCGCATATCAGGGTTGAAGTTATTCCAATTTACGATAGTATACGAGGGAAGATCCCTAATTACTTGAGGTGATAGAGTTTATCTGGTGCGAGAACGTCTATACTTTGATGTCAGTTCCGACTGACTGGAGATTACCAGAAGGTCTATGTGGACTCATGTTGGGTATAGAGGAACTTGTATGCAAGTTCATATCATCAACAAAGGATCCATTGACCCGACTTGATAGGTTGGGAAATTCTCCTATGGATTTCTGTGAGAAATTAATTATGGTAAAATCATCGGTCGAGGTATCTGACGGCTTTATGTAAGTAGCTCATAAAGATTAAGTCAAAGAGAATTATTTCGAGACCAGAATGGATAAGGTCAAGACAAAAGAAAAAGGGAAACCGATGAAAGACCATACCCTTAAATCTCGACTGGGAGATTGGTTGATGGAGAGATTGTGGCGTATATGGTAATTGTAAATGATTAAAAGGTTCACTGAATTAATTCACCAATGATTGGGCTCCATGGGCTTGTGGCCAGACATCGACCGTGGAGTGTGGGAGAATTCCTAAATTGGCAGGGGTGCTAATTTTGGAATGGTCAGTCGACAGAGTGTTCAACTGATTTGAAGTATTTAATACTTGAATGATTAAATTAATATTTAATTATAACCCACGGCCAATTATGTGGTGAACCTATGGGGGCATACACAACACACATGAAGCGAAAGCGAATGAAAAGGAAACAACTGGGTCGACCGAATCGACTGGGTCTGAAAAGTCGACTGGGTCGACCCAATTGGAACAAATTGGATCCGATTGGAATTGGATCAAGATTATAAATTAAATTGAAATTTAATTTGTGAGTTAATTAAATAAGTTGAATTTAATTAATTATAGAAAAATTTAATTAAATAAGACTTAGAGTCTAGTTTAATTAATTGGGAGAGTTGTTAATTAATTGGGCTATTTAATTGGGAGATTAAATGAAGCCTGATTAAATTAATTAACTGGGCCATGAATTAATTGGAAGACTTAGTCTTCTAATTAAAAGGGTCATGGCCCATGTAGGAGACTTGGAGTCCTAGTCCTAGGAGGATTAGGAGAATGAGATACCTATTAATTGGAGACTTGATGTCATATCTCATATACAACTTTTAAGAGCTAAAAAGGCAAGTCAAGAAAAACACTCTCCCTCTCTCCCTAGTGAAATCGGCCGAACCCTGTTCTTCCTTTGGAAGAATTTTTCGATTTCGTTCTTGTTCCAAATTCGTTTCCTAAACCCAGATCTTAATCTATCCTGTGTTCTAGCCGATCAGGGTATATTATATTTCGTGTAATTGTGGTGTATCAACCCATAGAGGCGCAACACGTGGGGCGCTGCTGCAGGGCATATGATCGATCAACCGAGGGAGAAACTTGACTTCGTCTGCCAACTTGGATTTGCAAGGAGATAGGTATAACATGCAACTGTTTATACTATCGTTTATTTAATATTCATATATATACAACTAGAGTAGTATCCTGGCAAGATTCCGTAAGATGTCCTAAAATTATTAAATTCCGCTGTGCCTAGGGCTGTTTATCTTACCGAATCCCAATAATCGTGATTGAGAAATGAACAAACATGGAAAACAGAAAAATAGAAGACAAATTTAAAACCTTCCTCCAGCTCTTCACCAGTAAATATCATGTGTTAGCGAGAAAATAAATAATATCATTTCAAGTTAATATTAATTCAGTAGGACAAGTAAAGAAAGCCACACATGAGGAATTTAGAAAACAGCAAACAGAGCATCTAAACAACTAAACAAAAAATACCATGTTCCACATAACTCTTATATGTCCGCATCTCGTTTCTTCCATCATATAAGCAAATGTTCACTTAGAAGCCTAACATATGAACTAAGGCAGAGAACAAACAGCTACAGGGGTGTGTGATATTCATAATTGCTGGAAATTATCACAAATCAATATTATACATACCGAGTAAGAACTATCGATGCTACAAAGTAATGGTCAGTTAAAAACATGGACGAATTTATAGTATCAGCACTTGGAAACTTCATCTTGGTATCAATAGAATATATGATGTTGCGATTCTAATCATCACACCAAAGATAGGGATGCAATAACTAGCAAGAAAAATAAATTCTTTCTTTTATGAGAATACCAGCCTTCCTGCCTCTGCTCTCGTTCGGGCCTTGTGACTCCCATCCCATCAAGTCAGGAACCAAACGCCTAAGCTTATGGCGGCGGCGGAGGATGCGACGCTGCCGTGCCCCAGTTCACGCCAATGGCTTCCACATTTGGTGGGAAGGAGAAGATGGAAAATCGGTGTCGATTTCATGAGGGTTTCAGATTAATATCTTATTTGAGAGCCTAAGAGGTGGGGAACTAACAAGCGACTGCTAGAAATCTAGGGATTTGGTGGAAACAAAATTAGGGTTTCTTGAGAGGATTTGGTCGATGGAAAAGAGGGAGAGAAAGTTTGAGAAATGAAAAATGTTTTCTGAAACCCTAGTCTCAATTGTTTAGTTTGATCCAAGGGCTGTGAATGCGTTTCAAATCAATGGTCAGATCTGTAGGCTCCTGGGGGTAAAATAGTAATTACAGTTAATTGGGCTAACCGAACACAAAATTAAATAATCTTGCCCAATTCAAATTAATTTATCGACCGAACAGGCCACTAATTAATTTGGCCTGATTAATTAGTGAAGCAAAACTAGCAATTGGGCCGATTATGACTGGCCCAACCGAACACAGCCGTATTGTATACATTTTTGGTTTTCCAAGGGTTTAATCCCTTTCGATGCGTGTCGGACACATAAAGTGGGCACCTCTCTCAACAGGGATTCGAACCCGAGTCCGCTACTTTGTAGTGAGTCTAGTGACTAGTCCCTTCCACTAGACCAATCACCAGTTGGTATGTATTGTATACATATATGTTTGGTTAATGAAAAGGTAAAATTGCACAAAACATCCCAACCTAATTAGTGATTTTAGATTTTCGTCCCAAACTATATTGTCTCACCGAATTTCGTCCCGTAATTTAATATTATTTTGAAATATCCTCCCAAACTAATTATTAAGTTTGATTTTTTGTCCCAAACTATATCAACTCGCCGAATTTCGTCCCATAATTTACCATTTTGTATTAATTTAGTCTCAATATTAAAATTTTAATTTAATGAAAATGATGGTTCAATCTTGTAATTAGTTTGGGACCAATTCTGCAATATTATATAATTATTCATGTTAAAATTTACCACGTCATGACACGTAAGCAGCCATGTGATAATTTAATAAACAAATGCGCAATTTTCGTCTCATAATTACCGGTGGGACGATATTCCAAAAAAATATTAAGTTACGGGATGAAATTCGCCAAGTTGATATAGTTTGGGACGAAAATACAAAATCAGTGATTAGTTTGGGACGACTTTCGCAATTTGCCTAATGAAAAATATAGAAAATATTCAACTACTTTTTCATTTTGTTAGCCATTTCAATAAATAATTCAACTTCATTGAATTGCATATATATAAATAATTTTCGTAAATAGATTCACATTCTTTGGCACGTCATATAAGATTTAAATACATTTAAGACCCTAGTATATAATCATCTTTATTAGATAAATTTAGAATAAAATAATATTTTTGAGTCAGTTTTCGGGTTTGAAAAGCATTGAAACTATGTTAATATTATGATTCGACCAAACTTTGCTTTGACTTATCGAATATTTTATTTTACATTTATTTTCTTCATCCATTTTGACCTAAATTTACTGAATCAAGCCATCCTTAGTTTGCATCTTATGTAATTATTATATATCCAAGATCTTCTTTTATGCATACTATATAGCTAGTAATATTTGGTGTCACATGTATACATCATTCACAAGTACATATGAGCTCACACAAATTGTAAAATTGAAAATTTATCAATAAATTTAGACATACGACACCAAATCATAACACAAGAACAATGTAATACAGAAATTCGTGATGTTACTTGTTCACTAGTACTTTACTAATCAAAGCATAATAACAATAATTAAATTTCCTTTTGCAGTCATAGTCTACACCTTAACCGCATGGTGGCTAATGCAATCGATCCCAATCTTTGTGACACAAACATATTACCACCCGACAGTCCATGGCTTTGCCCATTGGACCACGTGTTCTACGACGCCTCCGTAATTTGGGGCCTAGTGGGACTACAACGAATCTTCGGTAACCTCGGTGTCTACCCCTCCGTAAATTGGTTCTTCCTAGATGGACCCATCGCACCAATACTAGTCTGGCTCGTAGCAAAAGCATATCCAAACAAGAAGTGGATTCGACTCATTAACATGCTAGGGGCCACTGTTAGTTATTAACTGATATGCTATGATAACATGAAATATACAAGCCATGAAAACATACATATCTCAGGACCTATTCGCAGATGATTAAGTAAGATACGTTTATGCTAAAGAGATGTATACCTGAATCCATCGGTAGAGTTGCGGAAGAATCACAAATATGGATTCTAGGGGGTTGTGGTCTTCTAAGCCTTATTCACTATTGCCTTATGCTTTCTCTAGATGGGGAAGATGAAAGTGCAAAGTCTGAATTGGCTTAGGGACCATAACCCTATATATAGGAGAGGATTAACCCTAATCCTAGTAGGGCTCTAACTGTCAGCCCATCAAGAACAGTTAGAGTCCAATTAGGTATCTACACATATAAAAAGTCCATACATTAATTAATTCATATTCTTAAGTGCCACATAATTATTATTATTAGATCACAATTAATTATGGCACATAAATGAAATAGCCTATCATATACAGTTATATAACATGTAGGTCCATATTATTAGACTGATAAGAATAATAATTCCAACAATAGATCTCCCACTTGGACTACCATGTTTTCTTCAGATTGTATAAGCCTAAGTGTGCACAAAATTTGCTATTTCAACTACGAAATATCCCAAACAATCTCGTTCATCGATTATGCTAATATAGGATCAAAGCGGCATTCGTCGCATGAATTCATGACTAAACCTTCAATGGTCACGATACCAACATAATCAACAACATAGATCAAGTATGGATGTGTAGCATGGAAATTACATCTTATGTGATCTATATCATGTCAATTTCCAACTGGTCCAACTTGATGACTCCGAGAGTCTAACTTTCCATACAAATATTTAACCATAGTAGAAAGTCATATAACTTAACTTTATTTCAGAGTATTCTTATAAAATAAATGAATTTTCATTTATATCATCAAAACCAAAGTCTGCACAGAATAAAAAAAAACCATAAAACATGTCTATAAATCATAAAACTAACGACAAACTCCCACTAATCTAATACATAATCAGTCCTAATTACACCCATGTGAGCAACATGCTCATGAAACACCTTAGGCGGTATGCCTTTGGTGAGTGGGTCTGCAATGTTGGAGTTCGAACTTATGTGATCTATAGACACTTGAAGACTCTGAACTTGTTCTTTCACAACAAGATACTTAATGTCAATGTGTTTAGACTTTGACGAGCTCATGTTGTTCTTTGAGTATAACTCAGCGGCTCTATTGTCACAATAAATCCTCAGTGGTCTTTCAATTCCGTCAACCACTTGCAATCCAGTGACAAAATTTCTCAACCAAATGGCTTGGTTGGATGCTTCATAGCAAGCTATGAACTCTGCTTCCATAGTAGAAGAAGCCACCAGTGTCTGTTTGACACTCTTCCAAGATATAGCTCCTCCAGCCATCATAAAGATGTATCCAGATGTGGATCTCTTGCTATTAATGCATCCAGCAAAGTCCGAGTCGGAGTACCCTATGATCTCCAATCGATCCGATCTCCGATAGACGAGCTTGTGTTCTTTTGTTCTTTGCAAGTATCTTAGGACCCGTTTGACCCCTTTCCAATGGTCCATCCCCGGGTTGCTTAAATACCTACCTAACATTCCAACTATGTACGCAATGTCCGGACGCGTACACACCTGCGCATACATAAGACTCCCAACAGCAGATGCATATGGGATCGTCTCCATTTCCTTTTTCTCAAGGTCTAATTTTGGACATTGGAGCATACTGAATTTATCGCCTTTAGCGACAGGTGTATCTCCTGGTGCGCATTTATGCATGCCGAAACGACAAAGCACCTTATCGATGTAGGCTTTCTGGGATAAACTAAGCATACCTTTAGATCTATCACGATCTATCTGTATCCCCAGAACAAAAGATGCTTCACCAAGATCTTTCATCTCAAATTTACTCAAAAGAAATTTCTTAGTATCATGCAAAAGCCTTACATCACTGCTTGCTAGTAGAATGTCATCTACGTACAACACCATGATGATAAACTTGCTCCCACTGATCTTGAGATATATGCACTGATCAATGGTGTTTTCCTTGAAACCGTAAGAGGTAATCACCTGATCAAATTTCCGGTACCACTGGCGGGACGCCTGCTTCAAGCCATAAATGGACTTGTTAAGTTTACATACAAGGTTCTTTGAGTCTTTCGACCCAAAGTTCTCTGGTTGCACCATGTAGATTGTTTCTTCAATGTCACCATTGAGAAACGCTGTTTTAACGTCCATTTGATGTAGCTCTAAATCATAATGAGCTACTAATGCCATGACAATCCTAAGTGAATCCTTCGTTGAGACTGGTGAGAATGTCTCTTTGAAGTCAATTCCTTCCTTTTGAGTAAAACATTTGGCAACGAGGCGCGCCTTATATCTTTCGATATTACCTTTAGAGTCACGTTTGGTTTTATAAATCCATTTACAACCAATTGGTCTCTTTCCTAATGGTAATTCGACAAGATCCCAAACACCATTGTCATCCATGGATTTTAACTCATCTTTCATGGCTTTGATCCATTTATCAGAGTTCGGAGATGATTCAACTTCACTAAATGAAGTTGGATCAGTTTCCAACCCCAAGTCGAATTCATGCTCATTGAGATAGACATAATCAGCTGATGTTGTCTTTCTCCTTTCTCTTGTGGATCTCCTTATTGGCTGCTCAAGTTGAGGTTGCTGC
The DNA here is from genome assembly GCA_003313485.2 of Penstemon barbatus. NCBI lineage: Eukaryota > Viridiplantae > Streptophyta > Magnoliopsida > Lamiales > Plantaginaceae > Penstemon > Penstemon barbatus. Next base: position 32,418,142 of record CM064878.1, on the reverse strand, counting down.
TGGAGACTTGGAATTTCCCTCGGAATCACCTCTGGAATTAGGGGTGGTTCCTCAACTTGTATGGGATTTGGTTCCTGAACAGAAGTAGTGGGAGCGGGTGGAGTAATGATAGTGTTTGGTATAAAATCCTGATTTACAGATTGAACTGTGATAGGAATGGTTACCGTATCATTGTCAACTGTAATTGTAGCAGGAATGTTTACACACTCCTCCTCAAACACTATATCATTTCTACTAGTGCTCCCACTATAGTAAGCATCCTCGATGAATTTGGAGTTCCCTGTTTCGAAAAAGGATCTCTTTGAGGGGTCATAAAACTTGTAACCCCTCGATCTTTCTGAGTATCCTACAAAGTAGCAGCTAGTAGTCTTAAAGTCCAATTTCTTTTCGTTAGGCCTATAAGGTTTAGCCTCAGCTGGACAACCCCAGACATGCAGATGCCTAAGACTAGGCTTCCTGCGTGTCCACATCTCGTACGGAGTTTTAGCTACTGCTTTGCTTGGTACTCGATTAAGTATGTAAACTGCAGTTTTAAGAGCCTCGCCCCAAAGTGACCTTGGTAGAGAAGAATGGTTAATCATACTTCTCACCATGTCCATAAGTGTGCGGTTTCGCCTCTCAGCTACACCATTTTGACTTGGAGTCCCTGGCATGGTGTATTGAGGTACAATACCGCATTCTTGTAAGTATCTGGCAAAAGGCCCGGAACGTTGTTCCCCAGATCCGTCATATCTACCGTAGTATTCCCCTCCACGATCAGATTTGACAGCTTTAATTTTCTTACCTAGTTGATTTTCAACTTCGGTTTTGAAAATTTGGAACATGTCCAATGATTGAGACTTCTCATGGATTAAGTAAAGGTGACCATATCGAGAGTAGTCATCTATAAAGCTGATAAAATACGATTGTCCATTCCAAGAAGCCTTAGAGAATGGACCACAAATGTCAGTATGTATCAACTCTAAAGGTTCACTACTTCTATATACACATTTATTTCGTTTGTTTGTTTGTTTTCCCTTAATGCATTCTATACAGATTTTTAGGTCCGTTAAGTCAAGGGAATCGAGAATTCCATCAGACACAAGTCTTTGAATTCTCTGTTGAGATATGTGTCCTAATCGCTTGTGCCACAATATTGATGAATTCTCATTAGTTAATTTTCTTTTAGCACCTAAGTTACTTGAATGCAGGTTTTCATGATTGGTTGTCAAGGTGTTCAATTTGTATAATTTATCTATTAAAGTTTCAGTACCAATAATTTTTGAACTTAAAGAAACAGTAAATAATCCATTTCCAAATGAACAAGAATAACCAAATTTGTCTAAACATGAAACAGAAATCAAATTCCGTCGAAAAGACGATACAATAAAAGTTTTCTCTAAATCCAAAAACAAACTAGAACTTAAATAAATCCTAACGACACCTATAGCTTCCACAGCAGCCTTGTTCCCGTTGCCTACATAGATGTATCTTTCATCATCATTTGGCGCTCGGTAGTGGAGGCAATCCTGCAATGTGACACATATGTGAGTAGTAGCTCCCGTATCTATCCACCAAGTGTCACTAGGCACCATAGCCAAATTAACTTCAGAACAAATGAAGTTGAGAAGCTTACCTTTCTTTACACGCCAAGCAGCGTATCCTGGACATGATTTCTTAAAGTGGCCAGCCTTTTTGCAAAAGTGACAAGTAATAGCCGAATCCTGTCCCTTTTGGTTCTTAGGCTGTGAAGCTTCAGGAGGAGTTGCAGTTTCCTTACCCTTGTCCCTTTTTCGTTTCTTGGCAGCATTCTTAGAGTTAAATGCTAAGTGAGCACTGTCGGTCCTCTCTTGTTTTAGTCTCTCTTCTTCTTGTACACATTGAGCTATAAGCTCATTCAAAGTCCATTTCTCCTTTTGAGTGTTGTAGGAGATCTTAAAGGGACTAAAGTGTGCAGGAAGTGAGATTAAGACTAGGTGCACCAGTATGTCGTCAGAGACGTCCAACTTAAAGGCCCTCAGTCTTGTCACAAGATTGGACATTGCCATGATGTACTCCCTAATGTTTCCTTCGCCCTTATAGCGCATGGAAACGAGCTTGGTCAGAATAGTGCTCGTTTCAACCTTTTCACTTGCCGTGAATCGGTCCGCTAGTTGCTTCAGAAACTTTGTTGCATTCTTATCCTCAGTTATGCCGCCCCTTATGGTTTCCGGAATGGAATGTTGCATCATCATCAGACTCATGCGGTTTGATCGCTCCCACTTTTCATGAGCCACCCTTTCAGCATCAGTGCTTTTAGGGGTCAGATCGGTGGGAGGCTCAATTCTTAATGCATGGTCCAAATCCATACAACCGAGCACTATCATGATGTGCTCTTTCCATTTCTTGAAGTTTGTGCCGTTAAGCACAGGGATGTTGTTCAAGTTAGCAGATATTGAAGATGCTGAATCATAAACAATAAAACACAGCTTAAATTAATTATTTTAATAAAATTGTATGAATTAAAGCAAATATATTAACACATACACAAGTTGGTGGGCCCATCTTAAGATACCTAGCACGTCGTTATTATCTAGTCTTTGGACAAAAAATAATAATCCGCAAGTGGTACTCTTTTACATAGACTTAAATACTGATACTAGTATCGGCATAATGGTGTGCCTTCCTTTGGGCCGACACAAGAAAAGCATGATAATCCAAATGTAACACATATTCAAGACTACACATTGTCCTGTCAAAACAACCTTCCTTTGGGCCGATTGTTTCACATGGACAACTATGCTAAATTAATTAAAATTAGTCAATCTTACCCAACAGAGGTTACTTTGGCAACATGTTGGTTCGATCGAATTATTTTCGATTAATTAGCATACCTCAGGGGTAAAAGCCAAACATTATCCGGTCAAAATAACCTTCCTTTGGGCCGATTATTTCACATGGATAACTATGTCCCCTTATTCAAAATTGATCAATTTTACCCAACAGAGGTTACTTTGGCAACATGTCGGTTCAATCGAATCAATTGTAAATAATAGACATATCAGGTATTGCAAAAAAAAAAAATTTTTTTTGTTTAATTACCAAAATGCCCCACCCCCGGAATTAAATAGTGGGCGAATCAGCCCAATAATAAAAAATAAAAAAATTATTTAGTGACTGCAGCGTCCATGTGGAACGGCCAAAGAATCAAATCTAGGCCCATAAAATTGCATTCATATTATTTAAAGGAAAAAACAGAATGCAACAGTTGAATCATATAACATCGTTCTTCATATTTTTAATTAATTAATGGTATGTAATCACACCACTTAACTGGAGCTCACTGACTAGTGGAAGGAATTGGAAATCTTTTGATTCAGCAAAGACATATTAATACAAACGTGTGCAGCCAAAACTAATAACAGATTTATACAAATCAAGTATTAATACAGAATCTGATTCCAATTAAAAAAAAAATTAAATATGATTTCCGAACTTTGCCTAAACGCATAAAGATGTTATGAATTCAACATAAACACAAATCATGCTTATAATTTTTATACTACGCATAAATATGCAAAAAATAAGCATGGATTAAAACTAAATCTAGATCTTAAAAAAATCGTGAGTTTAGAAGACCAAAAATTCATAAAATCATACAAACGAATCTAGACTCTAATCCTCTAACGAAAGGTGACTCTGATACCACTTGTTAGATATTAACAGATATGCTATGATAACATGAAATATACAAGCCATGAAAACATACATATCTCAGGACCTATTCGCAGATGATTAAGTAAGATACGTTTATGCTAAAGAGATGTATACCTGAATCCATCGGTAGAGTTGCAGAAGAATCACAAATATGGATTCTAGGGGGTTGTGGTCTTCTAAGCCTTATTCACTATTGCCTTATGCTTTCTCTAGATGGGGAAGATGAAAGTGAAAGTATGAATTGGCTTAGGGACCATAACCCTATATATAGGAGAGGATTAACCCTAACCCTAGTAGGGCTCTAACTGTCAGCCCATCAAGAACAGTTAGAGTCCAATTAGGTATCTACACATATAAAGAGTCCATACTTTAATTAATTGATATTCTTAAGTGCCACAAAATTATTATTATTAGATCACAATTAATTAGGCACATAAATGAAATAGCCTATCATATACAATTATATAACATGTAAGTCCATATTATTAGACTGATAAGAATAATAATTCCAACATTAATTAGTTAAGCGTGCGCCAAGGTGCTAGTACTAATAAAAGATGCTTTGTTGCACTCATTCAAAGTGATAGTTTTGATATCGCTATACCAATTTCTCAAATTTTATTCAAAGGTTATTAATTCCGAATCGGACCGGCATGTTCAACTAGTATTACTATCAATCAAAACTCTGAACTCTCCGGTCCAGACAACATCCTACCAAAAACCAAGAAATTTTAATGAGCTCTGTCGGACACATTTTAACTAATCAAACTAAACTTGAACAAAAAATTAAAAGCATTTCAACTAAGAAAAGTGAGTATTATAAAATTACAATTAATACCACTAAACTAACTTAAAAAATCAACGAAAAAATCCATGAAAATTAAAGCCCAACCCATTTAACGAATTATCCTCTAATTCACCGTGCAGATGAGATGGGCTGATTTGTTTTTTTTTTCTCTCTCAACAGTCCATCGGTGGTCTTGAAAAATTAGAACCCGACAAGATTCAAATTTGATCCTATATAAATTGAGCTGAATTTGGATTAGATCTGATTCGAGTCTAACTCGTTGACGACCTTAAATGCAACCGGATATGATTTTTCTTATTTCGGCCCAATGGAAACCTCCAACAAATTCCATTTATATACTATGACGACTTCAAAATTAGGTAATTTTGTGTGATCTAATGGAACTTCAACTTTCTCATTTTTTTTCTTATTATTATTTTTCGGATTCCCTGATCTCACTGTTTTTGTGCAGCAGCAGTTCATTTGGATTAAACGGAGAAGGAACCATTGCAATATATAGGGCCATGGATCTAAAGTGGGCTATAATATAGTGCCAAGAACGACCAACAAGTTTAAAATTTATTTAATTTTATTTCACAGTCGATCTGGAATCACGTGAGTGAGTTATAGGATAAAAGTGTTTTCACTTGAATACAACGACCAATCATACTAGTTAGGGCTAATTTGAATTTAGATCGAATTTGAACTAATATTTTTTATAATTCAGAGTATGTGGACGAAATATAATTTTATCTGGATTACTTCACTAATATTTGAATATGGTGCTTTACAAAATATTTTGTTTGTATACGTAATTATTATTTTACTATAGCATTTATCAGACGTTGTTGAATAGTTAAATGGAAAAGGTTAAAACTAGTTTCATAACTTACTGCCACTCACAAGTTTGCCCCATAAGTTTTTGAGCTGTTAATTTAACTCATAAGTCATAAATCTCAAGTATTAATACAGAATCTGATTCCAATTAAAAAAAATTAAATATGATTTCCGAACTTTGCCTAAACGCATAAAGATGTTATGAATTCAACATAAAACACAAATCATGCTTACAATTTTTATACTACGCATAAATATGCAAAAAAATAAGCATGGATTAAAACTAAATCTAGATTTTTAAAAAAAAATCGTGAGTTTAGAAGACCAAAAAATTCATAAAATCATATAAACGAATCTGGACTCTAATCCTCTAACGAAAGGTGGCTCTGATACCACTTGTTAGTTATTAACAGATATGCTATGATAACATGAAATATACAAGCCATGAAAACATACATATCTCAGGACCTATTCGCAGATGATTAAGTAAGATACGTTTATGCTAAAGAGATGTATACCTGAATCCATCGGTAGAGTTGCGGAAGAATCACAAATATGGATTCTAGGGGGTTGTGGTCTTCTAAGCCTTATTCACTATTGCCTTATGCTTTCTCTAGATGGGGAAGATGAAAGTGCAAAGTCTGAATTGGCTTAGGGACCATAACCCTATATATAGGAGAGGATTAAAGGGCTCTAACTGTCAGCCCATCAAGAACAGTTAGAGTCCAATTAGGTATTTACACATATAAAGAGTCCATACATTAATTAATTGATATTCTTAAGTGCCACATAATTATTATTATTAGATCACAATTAATTATGGCACATAAATGAAATAGCCTATCATATACAATTATATAACATGTAGGTCCATATTATTAGACTGATAAGAATAATAATTCCAACAGCCACGGCCATGATGCCACCCGCATCCGCGGTTAATTACACGAGTTGGTTACTTTTGGCGTACGTTTTCGGTTATATAGTGTATAAGTCGAAGAGGAAGTGGTCGGAGAGGTATAACTATATATTGTCCGGTAGCATGGACGCGGGGACCGCTTTCGTTACGCTTTTTCTGTTCTTTGCCGTGCAATCGAAGGAAATTGGAATTAATTGGTGGGGGAATAATTTGGATGGGTGTCCATTGGCGACTTGCCCAACCGCAAAAGGGATTTCGGTCAAAGGTTGTCCGGTTAATTAGTTGTTATTAAAATGCTATATATGTAAATATTTAAGGTTTCTTTAGGTAAGATGGAAGTACTATGTTTTTTCATTTTATTTGTGGATGATAATTAATTTAATTGGTATATTTTATTATAATCAAGATGATTTCTATTTACTTGTTCGAATTTTTTAAATTAATAGCTCATTCAGAAAACGTTCGAAACTAATTAATAATTTTGGGTTTTCGTTTTAAACTATATTATTTCGCTGAATTTCGTCCTGTAGTTTAATCTTTTTATTGGAATATCATCCAATCGTTATTATGAGATCGAAATTGCGCATGTGTCCGTGAAATTACCACATGGGAGCTTACGTGTCATGACGTGACAAATTTTAGCATTAACAATTATACGATATTGTAGAATTCGTCCCAAACTAATTACAAGGTTGAACCGTCATTCATTAAGTTAAAACTTTAATATTGGAACAAAATTCATGTAAGATGATAAATTATGGGATGAAATTCGCGAGTTGATATAGTTTGAGACGAAAAATTCAATTAGTAATTAGTTTGGGACAATATTCCGAAAAATTATTAAATTATGGGACGAAATTCAGTGAGGTGATCTAGTTCGAGACGAATTACAAGATTGAACCATCATTCACTAAATTAGAAATTTAATATTGGGACTAAATTTGTGCAAAATGATAAACTACGAGACGAATTCGACGAGTTGATATAGTTTAGGACCAAAAAATCAATTAGTAATTAATTTGGGACAATATTCCAAAAAATATTAAATTATGAAACGAAAATCCAAAATCACTAATTAATTTAAGACGTTTTCTGCAATTTTACCTAATTTTAATCTTGGTCGGTTTTAACTCAACCAAAAAATCCGAAGTGTAAACAGCAATGTAAATTTTTTACAACATAGTCGGTGTCAATAATTAACATATTGTAATTTTTTTTTTTTTTAGGTATATCATAGTACATCCATTCAAAATGGGCTAATAATTTATTATCTTTAAAAGTCGGTAATTTTCAATTATACCTTAGACCAAGTCCTAAAACCATTCATCGATAAAACTACATTTAAACGTCCAAAAGTCGAAATTTGTCCTTTCTGTAAATAAAACATCTAAGTTTGAATATCTGTCTTCTAATCAGTGACATTTCAAATAACAAAAACCAAGTTGAAATAAATTATGCTTTTGGCTGTTCTATAGCCTCCAAATGAATTGAAAATTAAAATAAAAGAAAGAATTGCAATTTTCATATTAAATTTTTTTTTCTTTATATGGCTGAAAAGCTCTTGACGAGAGATTTTTAATGGTACAAGTTTCAATTCATGAAGCGCAGTAAATAATCTGTAGAAAATTAACAAAGTTTCAAGATATTAATTAGAATTAAATCATATTTCATAATCTACAAGGAATAATGCTACGATAATTTTCAAATATGTTATAGGGCACATAAGCACGTTATTGTAAAAAATTGGATCATAATTTTAAGCATACAAAAAAATCCCTATTAAAGCTGAATTTTGATATTAAATATGTTTTTTTGGAACATTTAGTATCAAATATCTAAAGTAAATAAAAGTTTCAATGAAAAATGCAATTCCCTCGAAAATAAAATCACACATCGATATGGTATGATTTTGTTTACATAGTTTTTGCCATTTCTGTCAATTATATTATTGGGAAATTCTATAGAATTATTGTACGTACATTGAGCCAATAATTTTATATTGTGACTGTCAATTGATTCTTTGTGTTTTATGCTTCTAATATAATAATCTTCTGCACAAAATGACAGAAAATCATTCATCAAGAAATCAATTAGGCAACAGCTTAAGTGAAATGAACATTTCTTCAATTATATATTCTCCTAATCAGGACGGATCCAGGATCGGAGAGTTGGAGGACCGAGTTTAGCTATCTCTAAAATTAATTGACAGTGATATTCAATATATTTTATTAACTTAAAAATAGAATACCAATAAAAAAATATTAATTTAATGAAAAATTATCAAAGTTGTACACGATGTTCTCTCATATCATAAATTATTAATAATTTTCTTTTCAATATAAATAATCCAACAACCCATAAGCTGGTATTGATCTTTCATTTTGTTTTTAATATCATTTTTGACAAACGCTCGTATATTGCGGTGTTAACATATGAAAAGTTAATATGAAACGAATACGATCAATTAAAGGCTACACACTATACTTCATTGTACTCTTCTATTGTAAACATTGCACACAAATTACAGATAATTAGTTTTTTTTTTATATCATGTCTAATATCTTATTATTAATTTAACATGAAAAGATACGAGGATTGATTTTAACTATTTTTATAATATTAATACTAAAATAGTATTTTCAATATTCTTGGGGGACAAGGCCCCCTTAAACCATGCTGGATCCGTACATGCACCTAACTAATTTTTTTTTAAAAAAAAAATATATACATAAATTTCATTCCATGCTAAAATAAAACAGTACAACAAAGACAAAAAGAGAAGACCTCCTAAAAAAGAATTAAATAAAACGGAATACAAGTTGACTACTCCGATGATCTACCGGAGTTAAACCCCCACGCTCCAAGGTTTTGAGAGGCCAAATTTGAGTATCGAGACAAGAACTTTAACTTTCATTTAGCCAAGACGTCCAAAATTTTTGGATTTCAATAAAGAGTCCCTGAGCTGATAAATTCGGCTGCCTTTTCCAAGAATAGTTTTGAAACAATCGTTTTCAATATACACCTCATGGATGCACCACGTGATGATGAGCGAAAATACATTGTGGATCGAGAGTACCTCGACAGCTAAATGAGATAAACATGGTTGCTCAAAGGAGGTAGCAAAGAAAATACCCCCCTTAAAGACAGTGCATTCTTTCTTGAACTTTTGTGCACAAAAATGATGAAGAATTGTTCATTAAATAAAACATCATTTTGATAAAATCTTCATTAATGAAATGCTGCTGTTAATTGTTTAAATAGAAAGCACATCCGATCCATACTTTTCTACATTTTCCTTGTAGATATTAATATCATTTTTCATTACTCATGATTTTAACTTAGACTTGGGAAAAATTGCACTTTAAGACCCAGAAAACTGAGTGTTGGAAAATTTGGTTTATTTTTATAAAAATCACAAATCACAAGTATACTGAAATTAGTAATTTAGACAAGAATAATGTAAAACTTAAAAGTAAAACGGCTAGCCTGATCCGGAGTCACGTCAGTAGACGCTTGTCCTAAGAAAACGATTGCCTCCCCTCGTGCAGGTATTGGCGGCTGATCGATTCCCCAAGATAAAACATTTGGCCTCGCCGGAGTCTTCCCGTAAGCATGTTCACGAGAAAACAATGAACCAAACTTTGTCTAAAGTGCCCAAGTAATTTATAGAGAATAGTATAATTTTTTATGATGCAAATTAAGCTAGTGAGGTGTATGATTTCCTAAGACTACTAACCCCTATTTATAGTGTGCATGAGACCTCTAAGGTCAAATAATTTTGAATAGCCACATAATGGCAATAAAGGGGAATTATGGCATTAATGTTACACAATCAATTTGATTGTTACAAATTATTATTTTGAATTTTAAAAGCTTAAAATTCCAACAATCCCCCACAAGATTTTAAAATTCAAGAATGCATATAGAAAATAATTGGGCACTAAAATATTGTGCATTGGGTGCAGGAGCCTTCCGGGCTTGAGCCTACACTTAGTGTTAATAATATTCATTTGAGGAAACCGTAATGGCGCAAGCGCTTTGAATTAGGTTCCTTGGCCAAACTTCAATATATTACACACACAATATCGACATCAGTTTTAGTTCGCGGGTTAGCGCGTTAACGGCCATGCGCTCTAATCTTGATTCTCATGAGAGTCTCTAGGGTCAGCCCAGACCCATAGCCACGGCCCCATGGCAACTCTCATTTAGGTGAAACCTCCAAGGGTATGTGTGACCTATACCCTGCAGAATTCTGCCTTGATCTCATTAAGGGTCAAAACCCAACCGTAATATCACACTTTACAGCACTGTCACCATAGGGATGGGAAGGAGATGCACTCCTATAAATTAGTGCTAAACGAGTCACGCAGTACGGGTTGTTTCTACCCATTGAACCTTCTTCATGGGGTCTCCAATCACAAAGGTTGGGTTGCTCCCGGAGGTGACTCCCTTATGGGCTTAAGCCCATCCCCCTCGATGATTCAAATACACCTTTAGTATATAAACCTTTTGTCAAATTGTCCGCCAAATTTTTCTCTGATTTTACAAAATTTAGAGATATTACATTTCTCTTTAGTAAGGATTTGACACTTTTACATCTCGCTTGTAAGTGTCTATTCATTTTCTTATTTGAATGAGATTGTTTCATAAGATCTATTGCAGCTTTAGAGTCATAGTGTATAGAAATTGCTGGTAATGGTTTCTTTACTAAAGGTATATCAAGCATTAAATCTCTTAACCATTCGGCTGTTGTACAAGTTGTATCTAAAGCTATTACCTCAGCTTCCATAGTACTTCTAGATATTACAGTTTGTTTTTTAGAGCCCCAAGTTACTGCTGCACCACCTAACATGAATACAAAACCACTAGTAGATTTAATTTCAGAGCTATCAGTGATCCAATTCGCATCACTGTAACCTTCAAGTACATTTGGAAAACCTTTGTAGCATAAGTGATAGTTTAAAGTTCCTCTGAGATACTTAAGAATTCTCTCTAAGGCATTCCAGTGATCTTTACTAGGATTATGGGTGTATCTACTCAATCTCCCAACAGCATAGGCAATGTCAGGTCTAGTTCTATTAGAAAAGTATAAAAGAGATCCGATTATTTGAGAATATTTCAATTGTGATACAGGTTCACCCAAATTCTTTTTTAAACTAATAGTTGAATCATAGGGAGTAGATATAATCTTGCAATCAAAGTAATTAAATTTCCTCAGAAACTTTTCAATTGCACTAGATTGATCTAATAAAATGCATTCATTTATTTTACTCACTTTCATACCTAAGATTATATGAGCTTCACCCAAGTCTTTCATCTCGAAACTTTTAGATAAATAATTTTTCACATTATTTATGAAATCTAATGAAGTTCCAAAAATTAATATATCATCTACATATAAACATAATATCACATGTTGATCATTTTCTTCCTTACAATATACACACTTATCATGTTCATTTGATTTAAATCCAAAACTAAGTATAATTTCATTAAATTTTTCATGCCATTGTTTTGGAGCTTGCTTTAGTCCATATAATGATTTTACTAACTTACAAACTTTATGTTCTTGTCCCTTAACTTTAAAACCTTCAGGTTGATTCATATATATTTCTTCATCTAAGTCGCCATTTAAGAATGCGGTCTTTACATCCATTTGATGGATTACTAAGTTATTTATAGAAGCTAAAGCCAACAAAGCTCTAATTGTTGAGATCCTAGCTACAGGTGAGTATGTATCAAAATAATATATCCCTTCTTGTTGTGTAAACCCTTTTGCTACTAATCTCGCTTTATATTTATCTATAGATCCATCGCCTTTTAATTTCTTTTTAAACACCCACTTACATCCTATTGGTTTACTACCAGTAGGCAAATCAGTTAAAACCCAAGTATTATTTTGAATTATTGAATTATACTCATCATTGATGGCTTCTTTCCAAAAAGGTGCATCTATAGAAGATATTGCATCTTTATAAGTTTGAGGTTCTCCTTCTACTAGAAATGTGATAAATTCATCTCCAAAGTTCTTTTCTATTCTACATCTCTTACTTCTTCTAAGTTCAATAAGTTCTTCCATTCTATTCTCTATAGTTTGTTTATTGTAGGAACTAACACTAGTAGATTCTACTTTCGACGTAGAAGGATTCTTAGCAACTGTATTTTTAAAAGGAAAAATATCCTCAAAGTATGTAGCATCCCTAGCCTCAATAATTGTGTTATTCGCAATGTCACTAACTTCAGAATTAGTTATTAAAAATCTATTTGCGCTACTATTTTGAGCATAGCCAATAAACACTGCATCTACAGTTTTAGGACCTATTTTCTTTCTTTTAGGTTCAGGTATAACTACTACACTTGGATATTTTGAGATTAAGATCCTTTAAAATAATATGAAAATTGTTTGATTTGTTTAATCTACTGATTCTAACAAAATCAAACAAATTATAAAAGTGTTATGACAAAACTATTAGTGAGCAAAACAACTTTGAAATATTGTAGATCTTTTCAAGTTATGATATAGTAAACTTTGAGTTTTATTAACCGATGTTAAACTTTATCAAAAAATCGTTTTCTTAGATTGTTGGAATATTTGGTTTATTTTTATAAAAATCACAAATCACAAGTATAATGAAATTAGTAATTTAGACAAGAATAATGTAAAACTTAAAAGTAAAACGGCTAGCCTGATCCGGAGTCACGTCAGTAGACGCTTGTCCTAAGAAAACGATTGCCTCCCCTCGTGCAGGTATTGGCGGCTGATCGATTCCCCAAGATAAAACCTTTGGCCTCGCCGGAGTCTTCCCGTAAGCACGTTCACGAGAAAACAATGAACCAAACTTTGTCTAAAGTGCCCAAGTAATTTATAGAGAATAGTATAATTTTTTATGATGCAAATTAAGCTAGTGAGGTGTATGATTTCCTAAGACTACTAACCCCTATTTATAGTGTGCATGAGACCTCTAAGGTCAAATAATTTTGAATAGCCACATAATGGCAATAAAGGGGAATTATGGCATTAATGTTACACAATCAATTTGATTGCTACAAATTATTATTTTGAATTTTAAAAGCTTAAAATTCCAACACTGAGTATCAACAATTTTGATCCGTACTTCACAAAGTCACACTTTTGGTCCATATTTACAAAAGTGTTGTACTTTTGATCTCGCACTTTATAAAATTCCCAATTTTTTAAAACATATTGCACTTTTGATTTCATAATATAGTCTTTACTTAGCATATTTAGTCCCATATAATTTTCTCTTCAAGCACTTTTGATGCCAAATAAGAGTACGTGACCAAAAATGCAAAACAATATTAAAATTTGGGACAGAAAGTACAATTTTGAAGAGTTCAACACCTAAAAAATTCTCTTTCTAAATTGTAGAGTTCAACCCTTTGGACTAAAAAAACATTCAACTGAAATTAAAACTTTTTAAATAATTAATTAATTACCTGAAAGTAGGGCATGATGCAGCAGAAAAATGGTGCAGAAAAGCATACAAGAGTGATATTGGTTCGACTCATCATTAAATTAATTACCTGCTTTTTAATTTGTTGCTGATGAGCCAGAAGCAATATCACGCCATGTTTACTTCTCAGAATTAATTTTCAGCTCACTCCAAAATCTTTTCTTGAGCTTATAATTAAAAGTAATTAATTTCCTATTTTTAAAAGAAAAAAGAAAGTAACTAATTTTCTTGAAATTGAGAGAATTTACATCTTACATATATGGATTAGATATGAAATTGGTGCAGCCCTTTCATTATAAAGAGAAGAGAGGAGGGTCACTTTTGAAGATGATTATTGTGAGACTTTCTATATTGATTTAAATATTGCAAATTTGAAATAAGTTTTGAGATTACTTTTATTGTAACTTTTATTTTTTTAAATGTGAAGTTAAATTATATAAGGTTATGTTATAACCATCATACAACAAATTTTTCACGTTCCGGTGAACAATTTAAAATTAAAACCCAATAAATTGGGTGTTGGATTGTACCACATCACTTGACGGAAAAAACATTTATGTGAGCTTATCGATTGGGTCAAGAATTTTGAAAAAATTGGAGAAATTTGTGAAGGATATATATGGAAAAAAAATAGGGTCTATTTGGATGAGTTTTAGCTCAGTTTCGCGGGTCTCGGTTTAAAAAAAATGGTTTGGGTGGTTTTATTGAAACCTTTGAGACCTCATTTGGATGAGTTTTGGCTATTGGATTTTTTCGTTTGAATAAGTTGTAACCTCACTTTGATTGAGTTTAGATATTGGGGTTTAGGGAAAAACTAGGTGGTAGGTGTCAAATCAATGTCTTTTTTAGTGAGATTTTGGGGGACAAATATGTGGTAAGTGTCAAACCAATGTTTTATAGGTTTGAAGAGTTTGAGTGTGACTTTTTTAATTAGTTTTTTATGATTTTATTGGTTTGGTGAAAACTCATATGAAAGGGGTTTGGCTCGGTCTCACAAAACCCGCGAGACTGGACCAAAATCCATCCACATACACCCATAAAGTCATAATTATTATCTTAAATATAGAAGGTATAGTTACTTTATCCTTTTTAGTGTTCTTCTTTGAAATTTTTTCAGTAAGGATTGTTTTTTTTTTTTTCCAATGGTTTAATCCCTTTCGAGGTGCGTTGAATATATAAAGTGGGAACCTCTCCCAACAGGAATTCAAACCTGAGTCCGTTACTTCGTAGTGACTAGTCACTTTCACTAGACCAATCACCTATTGGTAGAAATGATTATTATAAGAACATATATTCAGAAATTTTTATCTCTCGCATTTTTAGAGAGTGGGAGGCAAAATAACATTCCCTAAAAAGTTCATGTATATAATTTTTGTTTGTTTTATTGTAAAAGTAGATTACTCAACCCTTGAATTTTAATATGAACATCGTTTATATTTTTAAATTGTGTAATGAATGTTATTACAATATTGTTTGCATTTTGCTTATTGTATTTAATATGATTAAACATATTTTGCTGATTAAATTCATAAAAACTACACTAAGATCAGAAGCTTGAAGCCAAATATTTGTTAAGCATGATGTGGTGTTTGCAAAAGATTATGATTCTACATAAATCTTAGAATCTAAAAAAAAGAAGACAAAACTTGTAAAAAAGTAGGGAGCTTCTAGGGACAGTTCAGCATGTGGAAAACTGTTGATAGTTCACCCTTCTCAGCCAATAATTCATAGTAGGGATTAAAGTGGGAAAAAAAAACATAAGAGGGACCACTCTGTAAAAAGTTAATGATAAGAGGGACCAAAAGTGATATTTCTGTTGGGATATTCTATCTAGGGGCTCGATTGTCAATACAACAGAGTGCGGAATTTAAAATTTTTCGAGGTCCCTATATGTCCCATAAATCTTTCTCCATAGTTTGTTATACGAAAAGCATGAATCAAACATCAATAAAAACGCAAGGGGGTTAATCGTAAATTACCTGACCACCAAGTTGTGGTTGTCATGTGCTCCAAGTATTTGGTTTGATCCACAGATTGAGTGATCCATATGTCTCACCTCCAGAGCTAGTCCACACCAATCGGATTGTAGTGACGCCTACAAGTCTTAGGCTCAGAATTGGATCTCGCAGGTTTGTCAGCAAAGGATTTCGGATCCAGATCTGGACTTAAGATCTTGATCAGGGTTTGGAGATACAAATGGAAGAATCGAGTCACAGGGCTTATGTGATCAAGCAGGGTTCGGCCAGGGCAGATCTGGTCGAGTTTTGGTTCGGCCGAGTTCAACCTTGGGCGACTAGGGTTGGGGCGAAAACTTTAGGGGCGATTTTGTAGTTAAGAATTCTTGTTCAAAAAAAAACTGTGTTTTTTTTCTTTCTTGTAAAATCGGTTTCTCTCTTAATTTTCAGCAAACAATTTTTCTCTCAAAATTTTCTTATCTTTCTTATGATGAAGAGAAGGGAAGGAATATATTTATAGGAGAAGAGTCCTTCTCCAAAAAGATATCTCCTTCCTTGTCTATCAAATCTTTTATTCCTTATCAAGTTAGGAATGTGAGATTTGATAGATCTCTTCTAACTTGCTTTTCAAGAAACAAAACTCTTTTCCTTTATCACCAAAAATCGCCCCCTACCTTTATTTCAATTAATTACGAAATCAACCCCATAATTATCCAATACTAAAATTGGTTAATTATTTATTCTTCCAATTAATTAATTTCATAATTAATCAGATAACTCTAATTAATTAATTGAACATTAATCAATTAGTTATCTAATTAATATTCTCCAATTGAATTAATACCATAATTCAATTATCTTGATTTAACAACTTTAAATCACTTTCTTTTCCTTTAAGACAGTCACCGTCCAATTGTATTGTGTGTGACCCTCTAGGTTCACCATCAACTGGCAGCAGGCCCACGACTTTCGTGATTTAATTAACGAGCAATTAAATGCTCCGATCAATTAAACTACTTTTAATTGACCACTCCTAGAATTAATTTTCCTATTAATTTAGGAGTACCTACACTTCATGGTCGATGTCTAGCCACAAGCCCATGAAGCCCAATCAAAGGTGAATTGATTATTGTGAACCTCACCTCTTATAATTGCCATGTGCATACGGTCCTTCTACGATGATTTCCCGATCGAGACCTAGGGTGTGTGAATTGATCGGCACCTCTAATTATCTCGATACTGTACTTTCTAATTCAGGATAATAATTCCGGTGTGACTGCTAAATTTGGAAATACCTTCCAAATTCGTCACCAACCATGGCCATGGGTTTCTAGGAACATATTATCGAAGAACGTACAGGAAATACTCTCATCTTATCAGGATGAGTCGATAGATCCTTTCTTAGTACTAACCACTCGCGTACAGTCGTGTACGCACCCAACTTAGGCACTTTGTGGCCAGGCTACGTGACCAGTACCTAAATCTAAGTGCGCACACTTGTGCACCGAATTCGCCCTAGCACCTCAAGTCCAAGGACTAAATCGTACACTATTATAAGCCTTGAGAAACGTCCCATCACCGACATGCGTCATGCGCTTCCACAATGGGTTTCTCTGTTCGGGTCGTTCGATGCGTTCAATCCTCCATTGAACCACCTACTCATATGCACTGGACTCAAATTCCTTGCTCATGAAACTCTACAAATTCACTCCATGTGAATCATGCATACTTGTACAAGTCTTGGCGATTCCTACGATATCCCGTCTCGTTCGGAATCTATGACTTGGAACGGTTTTAAGATCACGACCTTTGAGACTGTTTCATGATTGCACTCAGTACTGAAGTGAATCGTCCCATAGTCTATTGTGACCTCAGGATTCATCCAATCGCTTAGATAGGTTCGCGAGAGATGAAGTTGGCCATTGTTCAGTTTCACATACTATGAATGAACGGCGTATTAATTATAGACCATAAGAAAATAGTACTTCAACAAGCTAATTAATATTGGCTTGCTGGGCACTACTCTATCAATTTACCCTTAATATTATTTTATTTAGTGGAAACCTGAAGAATAGGTCATATAACCCAGTCATATTTTTTGTTGATTTAGGCGATATTACCGTAATACCCTTGGCTTAAAAAAAAAGAAAAAAAAAAGTTGTTGTCTTCAACAACTTCAGCCCCTATATGAACAGGTCGCGATTCTGATTTTTGGAGGTTTTTGTTCGATTGCTGCTTGTTTCTACTTCTATAGGGGCTGGGTAGTGTGTTGTTGTGTTCCATTTTACGATTCATTGCTTGATTGAGGTCGATTGAAGTTAATTTCAGATTTGGGGAAACTTCAATTCCGCGATCCCCTTCGGTTTTTTCGTTTGGTGCTTAGTTTCTTTTTGGTTTTCAGTTGTTTGTGGTCGTAGTGAGCTTAATTTCAGTCTGCTGGGTTCAATTTTGCGATCTGCTGTTTCGGGCCGCCAAGAGCATGTTCGGGCTTGGTTGATTTCGCGAATTTGGTTGCTTGGTTTGCTGTTTTTGCGGTTGTTTGTTGTTCCTTAGGGTTGTTTGCGGTTAATTGTGGCTTTAATTTGGTAAGAGTATTATTTGAGTTTAAGTTCTCAAGTGGAATTTTTGTTCTTTCTAATTTCCGGCAGCTTCCACCACTGTAAATATCATAATAACATCAATGGAAGGTGGAGAAGAGTAGGGAAGAAGATATCAATGCCTTCTCTGATCTGGATTTACGACTGCATCTCTATTATTGTCCGCGGCTGAACTTGAAAATTGAACAAAACAAATTAATAACTGTAAATATCATAATAACATTAATGGAAGGTGGAGAAGAGTAGGGAAGAAGATGGTTGAACTTGAAAATTGAACAAAACAAATTAATAACTGTAAATATCATAATAACATCAATGGAAGGTGGAGAAGAGTAGGGAAGAAGATGGCTGAACTTGAAAATTGAACAAATTAATAAGGGTATTTAGGACAATTCGTACCATTCTAGTTGAACTTGTATAGCAAGTTGCAAGTAAATTTTTTGCCACATGGCATATGTTGAGTGCTGAACTATGGGCAGTTTAGCCAAGGCTGAACTGCCCATAGCAAGCTCGAAAAAAGTAAAAACAGATAGTGTTTGCAAAGTATGTCAAAAAGTCAAAAAAATAATTACATATTTGCCAAAAGAAGCCAAAAACATGTCTTTAGTTGCTTAAGCTTTTCATGCCCTCTTAGCTTTTTGTAAGAAAAGTAAAAGTAAAAGTCCCACATACAAACACTTGTTAAATGCTTTTTTTATACATTAAAAGCTGAAAAGTGCTTATTTAAAGTTTTTACAAACACCACCGAAGTCCTGAAGTGTTAGCCTATTACAAATATTAAGCTTATGTTGGATAAGGATGAAGATGAAGGCACTGAAGACAATCAGTTAAGGGAGGTTTTGAAGGATTCCACAACTTCAAGATTGGCTAAGTATGGAGTAACTTAGCTGATAATCCCTTAGAAGAAATTTTGACTAAGTATAGAAGACATCAGAAGAGTCAAATTTCAAGGTCCAAGACTTCTGATCTGCTGAAGGAAAAGTTATCAGACTGATGAAGATCAGCCGACTCAAATCAGATTTGTTCAAGTTTGAGATCAGCCGAGTTCGACATCAGACTTGCAATCCCGTCAGCCAAGTGGAAAGGATCATGAAGTGTTCCCAACGGTAATAAATGCCTTTTGGAGTAATAAATGCTGAAGTACAAGGTTATTAAAGACAAATGATTGAAGAAATGCTTCGCATCAGCTGGGTGCATTTAATGCTGCATTTAATGCTGCATTTAATGCTGCCTGCAGAATAGTACTGTTCACAGTACGGACAGACTGCAAAAGAGCCGTTCACGGATTTCAAGGACCAGTACTCGAGGAATTTGAATCTTGTCTCTCTTCAACGGACATTTTTCAATCCTCAAGTATAAATAGCTGGAAGAGACGAAGAAGAAACAAGCAACACAATCTCTGAGAAATTTTCGAAGCAAAATTCTTTGAGTCTCAAGAACAGCTCACTCATCAGCTTAGTCATCTGTTGACGAAAAGCGAAGTTGAAGATCAAAGAAAAATACATCTTCTGAGTGAATTTGTAAAACTGAGTGTTGTGAGAAGTAGATATCCATCTTTGTGAGTGATATTACTTCGGAGAGTAGGAGTTTCTAAGTGATTTCCTACTGCGCACGTGTGGCCTTTTCATTTGTTGATTGGCGCAAGCAGAGTATACTGTAAACTTTGTGATTATAGTATAACCCAAGATCTTTGTGACTTGGACGAGTGGATTAAAGGATATTTACATCCATATAACCACTATAAAAATACTTGTGTTTTTACATTGCTTTTAAAGTTGCATATTTTCAACTGCATAAAACACATAAACTTAACTTTTTGAAAAAGGACTTAAAGGAGTTTATAAAACTGGGGAAACACTTTTTAAACTGCTGAGATTACTTGAGAAAATCACTTTGAAAATCCGCTGCAAGTACTCTAAGTATTAAAACTGATTTTGACAAATCAGCTAAGTAACTATCAGACGAGTGGTCAACAAAGCTGTTCAAAGATTTGTTCGCGAACAAAATTGTAACTCACTACTCTGATCAGCTTAGTCTGCTCAGTTAGAGAAAAAGTTTTAAAGTTAAAATTTGGAAGAAAATTTTAAAGAGGTTTATTCACCCCCCACCCCCCTCTAAACCTCTTCTGACCACTTGGGACCAACAAGTGGTATCAGAGCAGGTGGTTCATTTGAATCAGCTGCCTGATCAACGAGCTTGATCCAAGTGTTTTTCAAAGGTTTTCAAACTTTTTCAAAAGAGCATATTTTTGAAAAATCAAAACTTTTTGAAAAATGGACTGTATCAGTCATGTTCCCCACATTGCTGGTATGTCCTTTGAGGACTGGAAGATTAGAATGGAAATCTTTCTAGCAGCCTACAATGACAACATGTACACATATATCATTAAAGGTCCATTCAAATTCACCAAGACCATTATAGTTGATGAAGCTGAACTGGTGGTGGAAAAAGATCTGACAGAGATGACAGCCGAAGAAATAAAGCTGTTCAACCTGGATAAAGTTGGCCGTTTCATCATGACCAAAGCCCTGGATAATGATCGGTTTGACAAGGTCAAACATTGCAAAACTGCAAAGGAAATGTGGGATAAGGTTCGTGATATGAGCGAAGGAAACGACGCCATCAAAGAGCATCAGCTCAGTGTTGCCTTGGAGAAGCTGGATAACTTCAAGATGAAATCTGGAGAGACCATTGATCAGATGGACACCAGGTTTACCAGAATATTGAACGAAGTTCTAAAGCTGGGAAAGACCTTCACTGACATGGAGATCACCGTCAGAGTTCTGAAGGCCCTGCCTCCCAAGTTCAACATGAAGGTGACAGCTATGGAAGAATCAAGAGATTTGGGAAAGATCTCTCTTACAGAGTTGTTCTCCGTACTCAAGGCGTATGAGTATAAACTGCCAAGAATGGGTGTTGAAGAAACCTCAACTTCAAGTCCCACAGCTTCACTTGTTGCTGCTGAAAATCCAAGAAGACCAGCTCACAAAAGCAAAGATGTGGACTCATCTGATGAAGCCACACTACTCAACAAAAAGGAGTACACTGCTGGAGACGTTGCATTGCTGATGAACAACTTCAAAAAGTTCTACAGACGGAAAATGAAGAACAAATATAACAATGCTTCTACTTCTAACCCTACTTCTTCTTCTCAGGATAAGGATTCTTATAAATCTAAGATGATGTGCTATAATTGCAGGAAACTGGGTCATTTCATTAGAGACTGCCCATATCCTAAAGCTGAGAAGTATACTGAAGAAGAAAAGAAAATCAGAAAAGAAAGAAAGCATCAGAAAGCTAAGGCAATGGTAGCAGAAGCAGAAAAGCCAGCTGCCGTTTACTCATCTGACTCAGATTCTGACACTTCTGATGAAGAGTCTTCTGATGAAGAGAGCCCTGCCCTTCTCTGCCTGATGGCTAAGGAATCTGATGACTCTGAGGATGAGGTAACTCCTCTCAATAATGAATTATTTAATTCATTTGAACAAATGATGCTCAACAATACTAGCATTGCTGATGCATTTAAAAAGCTTAAGGAAGAGATGATATTGCTGAAAGAGCAAAACAGTTCACTGAGACTTAAAGCTGAAAGGCCAAGAGAATCAGCTGAATATAAACAGCTTGAGCAAGAACATGAATCTCTGAAAGCTGAATGTGAAGCGCTTAAAGGAAAAATCATGGAGCTTGAAAAAGTCATTAAGTCTCATGAGAAGTCATCTGTTGCATCCACTCACATGCCTAGTAAACAGAAGACACCTTTAGAACAGGATAAGCAAGAATTGAATCATACTGAGAAATTTATATCTGCTGACAATAGTAAGGTTATTCTGTATGTTCAAACTGCTAGACCTGCTTCACCTGAGAAAGTATTAAAGGAGACGAAAACTCCTAAGGCTAAAAAGAGCAAAGAGCCTAGTGTAGGGAAACAGACTAGTAAGCCTAAACAGAAGAGTCCTAGGAAGTCATCTGATAAGGCTAAAACTAATCAGACTAGTGATAAAACTAAGTCGTCTGTTAATGAGCAAGCAAGTAGTAAGCCAAAGAAGCACCAGAATAAGAAAAATCAAAATGCTTGGTATGGAAATGAGTCTTATTATGTGCAACCTGCTGCATATCATCCTATGTATCATGCACCTCAATTTCCAACTTACTATGCACCATATCCTGCTCATCCAATGCATGCATATCCTCCTTATCATGCATCTTACTCTGCATTTGAACATTATCCTTATCATGCTGATCATCAACAATATGACAAATCTGATGAACGTGGTAAAGGCAAAGATGTTCATACTCCTGTTGAAACTCAGAAACCTAAGAAGCCTAAGACTTCATCATCTTGGGTTGTCAAAGGTGGAACTAATCCTTCAGGACCCTCTCAATAAGGGTACCTAAAACAATTTTATTTTGTTTTGTAGGCTAGGATTAGGAGTAGGAGTAATGTAGAAAAAATCTGGTACTTGGACAGTGGATGTTCAAGACACATGTGTGGAAACATACATGAGCTGACTGATGCAGTTGCTGTGGATGGTCCAAAGGTTACTTTTGGGGACAGCAAAGAAGGCAAGATTAAAGCTAAAGGGAAACTAATCAGAGGAAACATAGAGATATCTGACGTCTCATATGTCAAAGGCCTCAAATATAATCTACTAAGTATAAGTCAATTTTGTGACAAAGGATATTCAGTTATCTTCTCAACAGATAAGTGCTATGTTGAACAGATTGGTACAAAGAAGGTAATTTTATCTGGAAGACGACAAGAAAATATCTACATAGTTGACTGGAATTCTGCTGACAAGAATTCAAACGTTTGTTTGGTGGCATCAACACCAAGTGAAGTTAGTTGGCTGTGGCACAAAAGAATGAATCATTTAAACTTCAAGACCATCAACAGATTAATCAAGAATGATTTGGTAGAAGGGATTCCTAAAACAGTCATGAGCAAATATAAGCTCTGTGACGCCTGTCAGAAGGGTAAACAAATCAAGTCATCGTTCAAAAGCAAGAAGCATCAATCTTCTGGAAGAATATTGGAGCTGCTACATATGGACTTATTTGGACCCATTGATCCTGTCAGCAATGGTGGAAAGAAATACTGCCTAGCTATTGTGGATGACTATTCAAGATATACTTGGGTGATTTTCATGAAGAAGAAAAGTGAAACCAAGGAACATCTTAACAATCTGATGGAACTGATCCAGAATGAGAAGAGTATCAAAATATTAAAGATCAGATCAGATAGAGGGACAGAGTTTACAAACTCCACTGTTGAAGAGTATTGTAATATCAAAGGAATACATCATGAGTATTCAGCTGCTAGAACCCCTCAACAGAATGGTGTTGCTGAAAGGAGAAACAGAACACTGAAGGAAGCTGTCAGAACCATGATAGCTGAAGCTAAGCTGCCACAAAGATTTTGGGCAGAAGCAACAAATACAGCATGTTTTACCCAAAACAGATGCATGATCAACAAGCACCAAAACAAGACTCGATATGAAGTTTGGAACAACAGGAAGCCAAACATTCATTACTTTAAGATTTCTGGTTGTAAATGCTATGTTATAAATAATGGTAAAAATCATCTTACTGCATTTGCAGAAAAAGCTGATGAAGCTGTCTTTGTAGGATACTCAACTGTTAGTAAAGCTTATAGAGTCTTTAACAAAAGAACATTACTAATAGAAGAATCCATTCATGTAGTATTTGATGAGCCAAGTCAATCTTCTGAAAAGAATCAAAATGTTAATCAAGATCTGTCTACTGATTTACAGAAGATGAATGTTGGAAGGAATGAAGAATATGTTCCCATCATACTACCTGATCTCTACTCAGCTGATAACTCAAGTGCTGTTCAAAATCACAGAGCTGATTGTCTAACAGACGAGTTCCAAACAGCTGAAAGACCAGAGACTGTTCAACAGACAACAAATGTTCAATAGACTACTACTGGTTCTCCAACAGTAGTGTTGCAAGATCAAGACAAAGGACAACATTATGATTTGCAACCTGATCTCAGATGGCTCAGAAATCACCCACCAGAATTAGTGATTGGTGATCCTTTAGACAGAGTGAAAACAAGAAGAGCTGCTGCACAAGATGCTATGTTTGCTAGTTTTCTATCTCAAATTGAGCCTAAATAGATTGAAGAAGCTCTTAGTGACTCCAACTGGATTGAAGCTATGCAGGAGGAGCTAAATCAATTTGAAAGGAATGAAGTCTGGTACTTAGTTCCTAGACCAAGTCATCAAAGAGTCATTGGCACTAAGTGGGTATTCAGAAATAAAATGAATGAAGATGGTGAAGTCACCAGAAACAAAGCAAGATTAGTGGCCAAAGGTTACTGCCAAGAAGAAGGCATTGACTTTGATGAAACATTTGCACCAGTAGCAAGACTAGAGGCAATCAGACTCTTTCTTGCCTACGCTGCTCACAAAAATTTCACAGTCTATCAGATGGATGTGAAATCAGCTTTTCTCAATGGAGAATTGCAAGAAGAAGTTTATGTTGAACAACCTCCTGGATTTGAAGTTTATCAAGAAGAGGACAAAGTATATCGTCTGAAGAAAGCTCTTTATGGACTGAAACAGGCTCCAAGAGCATGGTATGATACTTTATCTGACTTTCTTTTAATTAAAGGATTTCGCAAAGGTAAAGTTGACAAGACCTTGTTCACTATTGAATGGGAAGAACATATTTTGCTTGTGCAAATTTATGTGGACGATATTATTTTTGGTTCAACTAATCAACAGATGTGTGATAAGTTCTCAAAGCTGATGCAGAACAAGTTTGAAATGAGCATGATGGAGAACTTAACTATTTTCTTGGTTTGCAAGTTAGACAGTTGCCTGATGGAATCTTCATCAGCCAAGCAAAATACACAAAGGATCTGTTCAAGAAATTTGGTATGGAAACTAGCTCTACTGCTACAATTCCAATGTGTTGGTCCCAAGTGGTCAGATGAGGTCTAGAGGGGGGGGTGAATAGACCTCTGAAAATTTTTGAACTTAAAAACTTTTCAGTCTTCTGTCAGCAGACTAAGCTGATGAAGAACAGTAAGCAGACTAGTCTGATCGTGAACAAATCTTGAACAGACGACTGACCACTCTTCTTACAGTAACTTAGCTGTTTTTCAGCAAAACAGTTTTTCAAAGAGTTTACTTGCAGCGGATTGTTTCAAAGTGTTTTTCACAAGTAGACTAAGTTCTTTTAAAAGATTTTATCCCCAGTTTTTACAAACTCCTTTTGTTTTAAAATCTTTTCAAATAATTCGAAGTGTTTAAATGTGCAAACTTTAAATATGCAAGAAAGCTTTAAATGCAAGATAACACAAAGAATTTTTATAGTGGTTATATGGATAAAAATCCTTTAGTCCACTCTTCAAGATCACACAGATTCTGGGTTATACTATAATCACTTAGATTACAATATTTCTCCACTTACACCTAAACAACTAATGAGAAGGCTGTAAGCTCACAATAGAAAATCACTTAGAAATTCTACTCTCTGAAGTTTGATCACTCACAAAGATGGATCACAACTCCGCACAACACTCAGCTAAATACAAGATCACTCAGATCGTATTTTTCTATTTTCTTCAACTGGGTTTCTGTCAACAGATGACTTCCACCAGACGAGTGAGCTGTTCGAGCTTTTGAGACTTAGAGAAATTCTGCTTCAAAATTTCGATCTCTGATTGTTGTTGTGTGTCTCTCTCTTCGAACTTTGCTCTATTTATACTTGGATTTGAATTTATGACCGTTGAAGGAAATCACATCTTCAAATCCAACCTTCAGCTCTTTTTGAAACGGCTCCCTGCAGCAGTCGTACAGTGTACAGTACCTTTCTGTCCATCGCATTTAATGCTGCATTTAATGCACTCTGCTGATCCGAGGATATATTCAATCATTTGCCATTACTACCCTTCTCTTTCAGCATTTATTACGCCAGGTGCATTTATTACCGTTGGACTAATCTCTTGATCTCTTCTACTCTGCTGATCAAAACGACTCTGCTGATAGATACTCTGCTGATCAAATACTGAACTCATCTGATTTGACTCGGCTGATGATCTACCCTTCTGTTCGCTGTTTCAGCAAGAGATCACTAGTCTTCTGAGCTTCGAACTTTGAACTCTTCTGATGTCTTCTTTTACTTGTTCAAAATTCTTCTAAGGGAACTAAGCTTTCCATACTTAGCTGATTATGATGTTTTGGAAATCATCAAAACCTTCCCTTAATTTCTAACTTCTTTGCACTTCATCTTCATCTTCATCCAACAATTTCCCCCTTTTTGATGATGACAAAACCTCAGCTAAGTACCTGTACCTAAACTAAAGTTTTGATCCTCAAAAATTTCTGAGATAGAAATAATCTGTTGGAGTCAAACTTGCAATTTTATAGATATTGAACTGATTACATTTTACAAGTTTTGAAGAGTAAAAGATGCAAAGTAAAAGATTACAAGGTTTTTAAAGTAAAGAAATCTAGTCTAAACTAGTCTTCTTTCTTCTTTTCTTCTTCAGCTTCCTTGTCTTCTTTTTCTGATTCATCAGCAGGTTTGGAAGTCCCAACTTCCAACTTCTGCTTCAACAGCTCTAGCTTCTTCTTTTTAGTATCAGGATCAAGCTGTTCTTCAGCTGAGTCCTTAGCAGCAGCTATCTCCTTATCTGATTTAGCTTTTGCTTCAGCTTCAGTGTCTTCAAATTCTTCAGCTATCTCCTTATCATCTTCTTCTTTTTCTGTGATCTTTTCTTCTTCTGATCTGCTTGTGCCTTCATTTGCTGCTTCATTCCTATCATTATCATCAGCAGACTCTTCTAAGACTTCTGTTCCTTCAGCATCATCTTCAGCTTCCAATTCAACAGAAGTTCCAACTCTTTTCTGCCCAAATATCCTCTCTTCCCCCTTTTTGTCATCATCAGCAGGGTCGATTTGATAGTTTGGTAAGATTGGAGTAATTAGAAGTGAATCACAGAGAAGCTTGATGTTCTCTTCCATAGCATTGATCTGAGCCTGTTGTTTAAGTTGATTGGCTTTAACAGCTTTGACTTCTTTGAGTAAGTCTTCTCCTTGATCACCCAATTGAATTTGAGATCCCAAAATCCAATTTGATGAAGCAGTGAAGTCTTTCATCATGTTACCCATGACTTCATCTTCTGCTTGGAGAGCCAATTCAACAGTTTGTTCAATCTGCTTCCAACCTTCAGTAGTGCTCTGAGTCCTTCTTCTAAGAATATCCATGTCCTGACAGATAGATTTAACATTGTGAGCAGTGTCTTCTATCAGATCTGTTGGGACAGCAGCAGCTTTCTGAACTGGTTGTTTAACAGCAGCAATCACTTCTGCAGCTAATTCTTTCTTCATATCCTTCAGAGAATTGGTGATCATTTGTTGGATGGAGTCCAACAGATTTGTCTGAACACCATGAGAGGTTGAAGGCATATCTGAAGTAGCAGCAGGTGCATCTTCCATGAGTTGCTCTGATGGTTGAGTTGTCAATGCAAGAGATTGATCTGCTGGTTCATCAGCATGGCTTGGAGTGCTTTCCTTCTCCATAGCT
Source organism: Penstemon barbatus (assembly GCA_003313485.2). Classification (NCBI taxonomy): domain Eukaryota; kingdom Viridiplantae; phylum Streptophyta; class Magnoliopsida; order Lamiales; family Plantaginaceae; genus Penstemon; species Penstemon barbatus. The sequence continues at coordinate 32,390,339 of CM064878.1, read as the reverse complement.
TGATCATCTCTTTCAGCAGCAACTTCTTTCTCCTTTAACTGATCTGCTGGAATTTCTTCTTCCTTCTTTGATTCCTCAGCAGCATCAGACTTATCATCCTGCATTTTGTCTTGATCAGATGGGTCTGATGTACCCTCAATTTGCTTTGGTTGATCAGAGGACTCTGCTCCTTCTTTCTCAGCAGGTGATATAATCTTCTTGACAGTTTCAACTGTCCTCATCAATCCTTCATTGTCCACTGCAGACCTGTTAGAAATCCAAGTAAAGTTATCAAGAGGAATAAAAGTAGATGTTGGTTCCTCAGGCAACTCTTCATAAGGTTTCAGATTTGGTCCATAGACAATATGTTTGATGTTTGGAAGTGGGACCATTGAGCTTGGTTGTCCCCTTAACTTCCTTGCTTTCTTTGCCCAAAGCTCCATTGCTTGAGCAATAGCTAACTTTATGGATCTTTCCTTGAGGTCTTCTGAGTCATCAAAATCCTCAGGAACAGATGCAAAGATCTTCTTGGCTTCTTCTTTGACTATGTGACATATTCTCATCCTTAATCTATCCAGAAAGAATTCTGAATCAAGTGCTTGAATGAGTGAATTTGTCTCAAGCCATTTAAGTATCCATTCTTCTGTAGCCTTGAATTCTTTCCATTTGGCCATTTCAGCAGGACTTTTTGTCAATCTGAATTCTCTCCATCTGTTGTATTTAATCTTCTCAGAATTGAAGAGTGTCAGACGATTGATCCTCTCACTTTCAGCATCCAATCTTTTGAGAAATTCTTCAAAAATTGCAGGATCTTCCCTGACAATTTCAAGAGATAATCTTATTTCTTCTCTTCTCTTCTCTTTTATCTTGGGTGCAGGCATAGCTGGGATTGGTTTGTTTGGATCCCTTGGTTCACCAATAGCTATCCCACCAGTGTGCTGATGTCCATGAGCATCCTTGATGCTTGCTTCAATAACAGCAGCCAACTCTGCTGCCTCAATAGCATCTTTCTGCTCTTGAGTCATTTTGCTGGCTTCTTCCTCCAGCCTTTTTAATTCTAGGCTTTTCAGCCTATCCTCTTCTGCTTTCTCTGCAGCTAACCTTTGCTTTTCAGCAGCATCTAACTTCATCTTTTCTGCAACAGTTACATAAGTTGAAGATTTCCCAGGCCTTTGTCTGATTGGATTGGGACTTTCAACTGCTTGAAGAGGAACTGCAGCAACTGGAGTAGGATGCAACAAAGGTGCATCTCCTTCAAGTGTCGAACTAGTCTGCTGTACATTTTGAACTTCAGCAGATAGTGCAGCAGATGAGTCTTCTGTTTGTACTCCAATTTCAGAGATAACTTTATCTTCAGTAGCAGCAGCTTTAGCAGCTTCAACAGCAGGTTCTTTAATTGTTAATGGCCTTTCTGCTTCTGTAGTTGTTTCTCTTACAATTGCAACAGGTTCTTCAGAGAAATTTACCTTTCTCTTTGCTTTGGACTTAGGAATTCTCTTGGCAGGAGGGTTTGCAACAGGAGGTCCCCTTGCCTCACTCCTAGTCCTCAATCTCTTCAACCTTTGAATAGGAACTTCTTCATCAGATTCTGTCTTTTCAGATGAAGATCCTGTCTTCATGTTCTAAACTTCAGCTGTGAAGTCATCTATCACCTTTTCAGGGACTTCACATTCAGGTTGTGCTGATTCAGCCACAACAGCAGACTGTGCTGTTGGCTCAGCAGATTGACTTGTCTGACCCACCTTCTTGCTCTTCTTAGAAGGGGCCTTTTTGGATTTTGCAGGGGCTTTTCTCTTAGGCTTATCCACTATTTGTCTGACTGGCTCGTAAAGTTTGAACTCTTTACTTCCATGAGTTTGCTTCCCACCACCCATAGGGCAATTTAGTGAGGCAAACAGATTACTCAGTAAAATAGCATGAGAATGCCTTTTATCACTTAACAGCTCATACAAGTGAGCAGCCCAGTTAACCTTAAATCCATAATAAATGCAAATCATTGTGCAGTACCTCTTCCTAGGTAATCCATCCAGTGAACCGGTAGCACAATCTATTATCTTTGCAATAATATCAGCAAACCTCTGATATTCACCTTTCAGCTGAGTCTTCATCAAAGACCCAGTCATCTCTTCTCCAGGTTTAGCACAAATAGCCCATAACTCTTCTTCCTTTGCTGACCCTAAACTGGTCACATCTCCTCCCTCGTTTGATAGTTTATAAATTTCACTTAAAACAGCAGCAGATACAGCAATCTTCTTACCACCAATGACAGCAGTCATAACAGTCTCATCATCATTGAATTCTCTGGTCATGTAGAAATGGTAAACATCCTCCAGGTAGACTCTATCTTCGTGAGCCTCCAAAACAGGAACCAACGATGCTTCTTTGATCTTTTCCAGTAATGAACGCATCAAATCAGTGCCAGAGAAATGAAATTTGCTGTAGTTGAAGTATCTTCCCTCAATAACCTTGTCCATTTCGGAGATTAGTGAGTAGATTCTGCAAAAGAACAGTGAACTTTCGAAGCAGTAGGGTTTGAGAGTTAGAGAGTTTGAGAGTTTTTGAGTGCGTAAGACGACTATACTGTTTAGATCGGATTTTATAGGTTTCCTTTTGATTTGGTTTCCGTGATTTATCTGAACCGTTGATCTAATCTGACAGTTTTAAATCGTATGGCTAGGAGAAGCGGATTTCAATTTTATTATTTTAATGTCAGATGGGCGGGAAACTCTATCGACACTAATCTGTTACTTATAAAAGCGTGTTTCTTAAGAATACGTTTTAATACCATGCTTATATAAGATATCAGATGAGTAGAGTTTAACTTATCTGACAGACGAGTGATCTGTTATCTGATATTACTAGAGAATGCCAATAGCTAGTAATCTTCCTCTGCTGTTTGTCAATCCAGCAAGATAAAATAATCTTCAGTCTTCAAGAATTAAGAACAGATCTTCAGATAATATAACTTTCACTAACTGACATTAACAGATTTCATCTTTAGAACAGAAGTACCGCTAGTCTTACACGTTCCCCCTGTCTTTAAGAATCCATAAGCTAACTAGTCTGTTGAAAGTTAATTCTTGAAAAGAGTAACGGATAACTAAGCTGTTGAACTCCAGTCTTCTGATGAGTTCCCCCTCAGCTTATGCATCCAAATTAAGTAGTCCTAACTCAGCTCTTAGAGTTGAGAACCTTGCTTCACTTAGAGGTTTAGTGAAGATATCAGCAATTTGATTGTCAGTATGAACATACTCTATCATAACATTGCCTTTTTCCACATGATCTCTAATGAAGTGATGCTTGATCTCTATATGTTTAGTCCTTGAATGACTTGTAGTATTCTGAGTAAGTGAGATTGCACTTGTATTGTCACAGTAGATTGGAATTCCACTGATCTTGATATTGTAGTCTTCTAGTTGATGCTTCAACCAAAGTATCTGTGCACAACAAGCTCCAGCAGCTATATATTCAGCTTCAGCAGTAGATATAGAAACTGAGGTTTGTTTCTTACTCATCCATGAGATCAGACGACTACCTAAGAACTGACAGGCACCTGTTGTGCTCTTTCTGTCAATCTTGCAGCCAGCAAGGTCTGAATCTGAATAACCAATAAGCTCAAATCCAGATTCTCTAGGATACCACAATCCCAATTCTTGAGTGCCTTTAACATATTTCAATATCCTCTTGGCAGCTAAGAGATGAGATTCTTTGGGGTTTGATTGAAATCTTGCACAGACTCCAACTGAGTACATTATGTCAGGTCTACTTGCTGTTAGATATAACAGTGACCCTATAATGCCTCTATATTTGGTTATGTCCACTGATTTGCCATCTTCATCTTTATCCAAACGAAGACTTGTAGACATAGGAATAGTAGTAGTAGAGCTAGTTTCCATACCAAATTTCTTGAACAGATCTCTTGTGTATTTTGCTTGATTTATAAAGATTCCATCAGGTAGCTGTTTGACTTGTAAACCAAGAAAATAATTAAGTTCACCCATCATGCTCATTTCAAACTTATTCTGCATCAGCTTGGAGAACTTATCACACATCTGTTGGTTAGTTGAACCAAAAATAATATCGTCCACATATATTTGCACAATCAATATATGATTCTCCCATTCAATTGTGAACAAGGTTTTATCTACCTTACCTTTATGAAATCCTTTAATTAAAAGAAAATCAGATAGGGTATCATACCATGCTCTTGGAGCCTGTTTCAGTCCATAGAGGGCTTTCTTCAGACGATATACTTTGTCCTCTTCTTGATAGACTTCAAATCCAGGAGGTTGTTCAACGTACACTTCTTCTTGCAATTCTCCATTGAGAAAAGCAGACTTCACATCCATCTGATAGACAGTGAAGTTCTTGTGAGCAGCATAGGCTAGAAACAGTCTGATTGCTTCAAGTCTTGCTACTGGTGCAAAAGTTTCATCAAAGTCAATTCCTTCTTCTTGACAATAACCCTTGGCCACTAGTCTTGCTTTGTTTCTGGTAACAATACCATCTTCATTCATCTTATTTCTGAAAACCCACTTAGTGCCAATTACCCTTTGATGACTTGGTCTAGGAACTAAGTACCAGACTTCATTCCTTTCAAATTGATTCAACTCCTCTTGCATAGCTTCTATCCAGAAGGAATCATTGAGAGCTTCTTCAATTTGTTTAGGCTCTATTTGAGATAGAAATGTGACAAACATAGCATCTTGTGCAGCAGCTCTTCTTGTTTTCACTCTATCTAATGGATCACCAATCACCAACTCTGGTGGATGGTTTCTGAGCCATCTGAGATCAGGTTGCAGGTCTGAATGTTGTCCTCTGTTTTGATCTTGCAACACTACTGTTGGAGATACAGTAGTAGTCTGTTGAACATTTGCCGTCTGTTGAACAGTCTCTGGTCTGTCAGCTGTTTGCAACTCGTCTGTTAGACAATCAGCACTGTGATTTTGAACAGCACTTGAGTTATCAGCTGAATTTAGATTAGGTAGTATGATGGGAACATATTCTTCATTTCTTCCAATGTCTAACTTCTGTAGATCAGTAGACAGATCTTGATTAACACTTTGATTCTTTTCAGAAGATTGACTTGGCTCATCAAATACTACATGGATAGATTCTTCTATTAGTAATGTTCTTTTATTGAAAACTCTATAAGCTTTACTAACAGATGAGTATCCTACAAAAACAGCTTCATCAGCCTTTTCTGCAAATGCAGTAAGGTGATTCTTCCCATTATTCAATACAAAACATTTACAACCAAAAATCTTAAAGTAATGAATGTTTGGTTTCCTGTTGTTCCAAACTTCATATGGAGTCTTGTTCTGATTTTTGTTGATCATACATCTGTTCTGGGTGAAGCATGCTGTATTTGTTGCTTCTGCCCAAAATCTTTGAGGCAGTTTAGCTTCAGCTATCATGGTTCTGACAGCTTCCTTTAGTGTTCTGTTTCTCCTTTCAGCAACACCATTCTGTTGAGGGGTTCTGGCAGCAGAGTATTCATGATGTATTCCTTTGATGTTACAGTACTCTTCAACCGTTGAGTTTGTAAACTCTGTCCCTCTATCTGATCTGATCTTCAAGATTTTGATAGTCTTCTCATTCTGGATCAGTTCCATCAGATTAGTAAGATGTTCCTTGGTTTCACTCTTTTTCTTCATGAAAATCACCCAAGTATATCTTGAATAATCATCCACAACAGCTAGGCAGTATTTCTTTCCACCATTGCTGACTGGATCAATGGGTCCAAATAAGTCCATATGTAATAGCTCCAAAATTCTTTCAGAAGATTGGTGCTTCTTGCTTTTGAAGGATGACTTGATTTGTTTACCCATCTGACAGGCGTCACAGAGCTTGTCTTTGCTCATGACTGCTTTTGGAATCTGATAGAAATAGTGTCCTGCAAGCCAGCTGTATGGCTAGCATTAATTGTAATTAATGAGGAACTATTCAATTTAGATTAATAAATGCACTTTTATTAAATGGTCAACTTTATCTTATGTAATATTTGTCTACGCATAAGGATAGAAGTCCTTAGATCACAGGGCTATGGGACAACCCGTGGACTGATCTCTAAGGCCGTGATCTAGAACATATTCAAGAGTCGTAGAATCCAATCGAGATAGGACATCGTTGGATTCGGTTAGACTCTCACTGTTGTGTATTCTCCGATGAACTGGAGGACGCTGGGGTCCACGAGCGTGACTGGGATAGTCGATACACATAAGTGGGTGGCTTGCTGGGATGGCAAGTGCACTGAATACCCCAATTAGGAAATAACTCACCATGGAAGCGGTAGTCGCATATCGGGGTTGAAGTTATTCCAATTTACAATAGTATACGAGGAACGATCCCTAACAACTTGAGATGATAGGGTTTATCTGGTGCGAGAACGTCTATGCTTTGATGTGAGTTCCGACTGACTGGGGATAGCCAGAAAGTCTCTGTGGACTCATGTTGGGTATAGAGGAACTCGTATGCAGATTCATATCATCAACAAAGGATCCATTGACCCGACTTGATAGGTTGGGAAATTCTCCTATGGATTTCTGTGAGAAATTAATTCTGGTAAAAATCCTTGGCCAAGGTATCTGACGACTTTATGTAAGTAGCTCATAAAGATTAAGTCAAAGAGAATTTATTTCAAGACCAGAGTACATAAGGTCAAGACAAAAGAAAAGGGAATCCGATAAAATACCATACCCTTAAGTCTCGACTGGGAGATTGATCGATGGAGAGATTTTGTCGTATATGGAAATTGTGAATGATAAAAGGTTCACTGAATTAATTCACCAGTGATTGGGCTCCATGGGCTTGTGACTGGACATCGACCGTGGAGTGTGGGAGAATTCCCAAATTAGCAGGGGTGCTAATTTTGGAATGATTAATCGACAGAGTGTTCGATTAATTTAGAGTATTAATTGCTCGAGTAATTAAATAATATTTAATTACAACCCACGGCCAATTATGTGGTGAACCTACGGGGGCATACACAATACACAAATAGCGAAAGCGAGGAAACAGGAACGAACCAGTCGACTGGGTCGACTGGGTCAAAATCGACTGGGTCGATTAAATGGGTGGGTCGACTGGGTCGACCCATATGGAACGAAAATGGATCCAATTGGAATTGGATCAAGATTATAAATTAAATTGGAATTTAATTTATGAGTAAATTAATTAATTAGGATTTAATTAATTAATGGAATAATTAATTTAATTAGACTTGGAGTTTAATTAATTAATTGGGAGATGATTTAATTAATTGGGCTATTTAATTGGGAGATTAAATAAAGTCCTGAATAATTAATTAATATGGGCCATGAATTAATTAGAAGACTTAGTCTTCTAATTAAAGAGGGCCATGGCCCATGTAGGAGAAAGAAGACCTAGTCCTAATAGGACTAGGATAGAAAGAAAACTATAAATAGCTTTCTTCTAGTTATTTTTCACATAACTCCTTAAGCAAAAATTGAGCAAAGAAAAATTCTCTCTCCCTCTCCCTACCAGATCGGCCGAACTGTTCTTCCCTGTGGAAGAATTTTTTCGTCTTCGTTTTGTTCCCAAATCGTTCCTAAAACCTAGATATTAATATAGCCTATGTTCTAGTCGATTAGGTATATTAATTTTCGTGATATTGTGGTGTATCAACTCGTAGAGGCGCAACACGTGGGGCGCTACCAAAAGGTGTGGGTCGATCAACCGGGGTCAGAATTCAGAGCTCATATTGCTAGCCTAGGATTTGCAAGGAGACAGGTATAAAAGAGAAAACTTATACTGTCATTAATTTATGTTCATATATATACAACTAGAGAATATCCTGGCAAGATTCTTTAAGAGGCCCTAGAAAATTTTATATTCCGCTGTGCCTAGGGCTGTGTTTCTTACCGAATCCCAACAGAATCCCTTCTACCAAATCATTCTTGATTAATCTGTTTATGGTCTTGAAGTTTAAGTGATTCATTCTCTTGTGCCACAGCCAACTAACTTCACTTGGTGCAGATGCAACCAAACAAACACTTGAATTCTTGTCAGCAGAATTCCAGTCGACTATGTAGACATTTCCTTGTCATCTTCCAGATAAAATTACCTTCTTTGTACCAATCTGTTCGACAAAACACTTATCTGTTGAGAAGATGACTGAATATCCTTTGTCACAAAATTGACTTATGCTCAGCAGATTATATTTGAGGCCTTTGACATATGAGACGTCAGATATCTCTATGTTTCCTCTGATTAATCTTCCTTTAGCTTTAATCTTGCCTTCTTTGCTGTCTCTAAATGTAACACTTGGACCATCCACAGCAACTGCATCAGTCAGCTCATGTATGTTTCCACACATGTGTCTTGAACATCCACTGTCCAAGTACCAAATCTTCTCTACTTTACTCCTACTTCTAATCCTATCCTACAAAACAAAAATTAAATTGTTTTAGGTACCCTTATTGAGAGGGTCCTGAAGGATTAGTTCCACCTTTGACAACCCAAGATGTTGAAGTCTTAGGCTTCTTAGGTTTCTGAGTTTTCACAGGAGCATGAACAGTTTCATTTTTATCATAATTATCAGATAAGTCATGTTGATGATCAGTATGATATGAATAATGTTCATAAGCAGGGTAAGGTGCATGATATGCAGGATATGCATGCATTGGATGAGCAGGGTAAGGTGCATAGTAACTAGGAAACTGAGGTGCATGATACATAGGATGATATGCAGCATGTTGCACATAATATGACTCATTTCCATACCAAGCATTTTGATTTTTCTTGTTCTTATGCTTCTTTGGCTTACTAGGTGCTTGCTCAACTTGTTTAGACTTAGCTTTACCACTAGTCTGATTGACTTTAGCTTTATCAGCAGACTTCTTAGGACTCTGCTGTTTGGTCTTACTAGTCTTATTTCCTACACTAGGCTCTTTGCTCTTTTTAGCCTTAGGAGATTTCTTCTCCTTTACCACATTCTCAGGTGAAGTAGGTCTAGCAGTTTGAACATATAGAATGACCTTGCTATTGTCAGCTGATATGAATTTTTCAGTATGGTTCAACTCTTGCTTATCCTGTTCTAAAGGCATCTTCTGTTTACTAGATGTATGCGTGGATGCAACAGATGATTTCTCATGAGACTCGATGATCTTTTCAAGTTCCATGATTTTTCCTTTATAAACTTCACATTCAGCTTTCAGAGATTCATGCTCTTGCTCAAGCTGTTTATACTCGACTGATTCTCTTGGCTTTTCAGCTTTAAGTTTCAGTGAGTTATTTTGCTCTTTTAGCAAGCTCATCTCTTCCTTAAGCTTAACAAATTCTCCAGCAATAGTAGTATTATTTAACATCATTTGCTCTAGAGAATCAAACAATTCATTATTTTGAGGAGTTACCTCATCCTCAGAGTCATCAGAGTCCTTTGCCATCAGGCACAGGAGAGCAGGCTTTTCTTCATCAGAAGATTCTTCATCAGACGAGTCTGAATCTGAATCAGATGAGCAGACAGCAGCAAGCTTTTCTGCTTCAGCCATCATTGCTTTCCCTCTCTGATACTTTCTTTCTTTTCTCACTTTCTTCTCCTCTTCAGTGTACTTCTCTGCTTTTGGATATGGGCAGTCTTTGATGAAGTGTCCCAATTTCCTGCAGTTGTAACACATCAGTTTTGATTTATAATCATCTTTATCTTGAGAAGAAAAGTTAGGTTTAGAAGTAGAAGCATTGTTGTATTTGTTCTTCATTTTTCTTTTGTAGAACTTCTTGAAATTGTTCATCAACAGTGCAACGTCTCCAGCAGTGTACTCCTTCTTGTTGAGTAGAGTGGCTTCATCAGATGAGTCCACTTCTTTGCTTTTCTGTGCTGGTCTTCTGGTGTTTTCAGCAGCAACCAGTGCAGCTGTGGGTCCTGAAGTTGAGGTTTCTTCAATACCCATCCTAGGCAGTTTATACTCATAAGCCTTGAGTACAGAAAACAGCTCTGTAAGAGAGATTTTTCCCAAATCCCTTGATTCTTCCATTGCTGTAACTTTCATGTTGAACTTTGGGGGTAGCGCCTTCAGTACTCTGTTGGTTATTTCTTTGTCTGTGAAGGTCTTTCCCAACTTTAAAACTTCATTCAGAGTTCTGGTGAATCTGGTATCCATCTGATCGATGGTTTCTCCAGTCTTCATCTTGAAGTTATCAAGTTTTTCCAATGCAACAGTGAGCTGATGCTCCTTGATAGCATCATTGCCTTCGCTCATATCTCTGACTTTGTCCCACATCTCCTTTGCAGTCTTGCAATGTTTGACCTTGTCAAACCGATCATTATCCAGGGCTTTAGTCATGATGAATCTCCCAACTTTATCTAGATTGAAAAGCTTTATCTCTTCTGGAGTCATCTCATGAAGGTCTTTTTCCACAACCGTATCTACTTCATTTATCTTTATGGTCTTTGTGAATCTGAATGGACCTTTAATGATACATGTGTACATGTTGTCATTATAAGCAGCAAGGAAAATCTCCATTCTGATTTTCCAGTCCTCAAAGGACATACCAGCGATGTGGGGAACATGGCTGATACAATCCATTTTTCAAAAAGTTTTAGCCTTTCAAAAAGATGCTCTTTTGAAAAGTTTTCAAAAACCTTTGAAAAACACTTGGATCAAGCTCGTTGATCAGGCAGCTGATTCAAATGAACCACCTGCTCTGATACCACTTGTTGGTCCCAAGTGGTCAGATGAGGTCTAGAGGGGGGGTGAATAGACCTCTGAAAATTTTTGAACTTAAAAACTTTTCAGTCTTCTGTCAGCAGACTAAGCTGATGAAGAACAGTAAGCAGACTAGTCTGATCGTGAACAAATCTTGAACAGACGACTGACCACTCTTCTTACAGTAACTTAGCTGTTTTTCAGCAAAACAGTTTTTCAAAGAGTTTACTTGCAGCGGATTGTTTCAAAGTGTTTTTCACAAGTAGACTAAGTTCTTTTAAAAGATTTTATCCCCAGTTTTTACAAACTCCTTTTGTTTTAAAATCTTTTCAAATAATTCGAAGTGTTTAAATGTGCAAACTTTAAATATGCAAGAAAGCTTTAAATGCAAGATAACACAAAGAATTTTTATAGTGGTTATATGGATAAAAATCCTTTAGTCCACTCTTCCAGATCACACAGATTCTGGGTTATACTATAATCACTTAGATTACAATATTTCTCCACTTACACCTAAACAACTAATGAGAAGGCTGTAAGCTCACAATAGAAAATCACTTAGAAATTCTACTCTCTGAAGTTTGATCACTCACAAAGATGGATCACAACTCCGCACAACACTCAGCTAAATACAAGATCACTCAGATCGTATTTTTCTATTTTCTTCAACTGGGTTTCTGTCAACAGATGACTTCCACCAGACGAGTGAGCTGTTCGAGCTTTTGAGACTTAGAGAAATTCTGCTTCGAAATTTCGATCTCTGATTGTTGTTGTGTGTCTCTCTCTTCGAACTTTGCTCTATTTATACTTGGATTTGAATTTATGACCGTTGAAGGAAATCACATCTTCAAATCCAACCTTCAGCTCTTTTTGAAACGGCTCCCTGCAGCAGTCGTACAGTGTACAGTACCTTTCTGTCCATCGCATTTAATGCTGCATTTAACGCACTCTGCTGATCCGAGGATATCTTCAATCATTTGCCATTACTACCCTTCTCTTTCAGCATTTATTACGCCAGGTGCATTTATTACCGTTGGACTAATCTCTTGATCTCTTCTACTCTGCTGATCAAAACGACTCTGCTGATAGATACTCTGCTGATCAAATACTGAACTCATCTGATTTGACTCGGCTGATGATCTACCCTTCTGTTCGCTGTTTCAGCAAGAGATCACTAGTCTTCTGAGCTTCGAACTTTGAACTCTTCTGATGTCTTCTTTTACTTGTTCAAAATTCTTCTAAGGGAACTAAGCTTTCCATACTTAGCTGATTATGATGTTTTGGAAATCATCAAAACCTTCCCTTAATTTCTAACTTCTTTGCACTTCATCTTCATCTTCATCCAACACAATGTCTACAAGTCTTCGTTTGGATAAAGATGAAGATGGCAAATCAGTGGACATAACCAATACAGAGGCATTATTGGGTCACTGTTATATCTAACAGCCAGCAGACCTGATATCATGTACTCTGTTGGGGTCTGTGCAAGATTCTAATCAAATCCCAAAGAATCTCATCTCTTAGCTGCCAAGAGAATATTGAAATATATTAAGGGCACTCAAGAATTGGGATTGTGGTACCCTAGAGAGTCTAGATTTGAGCTTATTGGATATTCAGATTCTGACCTTGCAGGCTGCAAGATTGATAGAAAGAGCACTACAGGTGCCTGTCAATTCTTAGGTAGTCGTCTGATCTCATGGATGAGTAAGAAACAGACTTCAGTATCCATATCTACTGCTGAAGCTGAATATATAGCTGCTGGAGCATGCTGTGCACAAATCTTATGGTTGAAGCATCAACTTGAAGACTACAATATCAAAATCAGTGGAATACCAATCTACTGTGACAATACAAGTGCAATCAATCTCACTCAGAATAATACAAGTCATTCAAGAACTAAACATATTGAGATCAAACATCATTTTATTAGAGATCACGTGGAGAAAGGAAATGTCATGATAGAATATGTGTTTACTGAAAATCAGATTGCTGACATCTTCACAAAACATCTAAGTGAGACAAGGTTTTCAACTCTAAGAGCTGAACTGGGTTTATTAAAATTGGATGCATAAGCTGAGGGGGAACTCATCAGAAGACTAGAGTTCAACAGCTTACTCATCATACTTATCTTCAAGGATTAACTTTCAACAGACTAGTTAACTTATGAATTCTTAAAGTCAGGGGGAACGTGTAAGACTAGCGGTACTTCTGATTAAAGGATGAAATCTGTTAATGTCAGTTAGTTGAAGTTATGTTTTCAACAGAAGATTAAAATCTTGAAGATTGAAGATTTTCTATCTAGCTGGATTGACAAACAGCTGAGGAAGGTTATCAGCTATTGGCATTCTCTGATAACAACTGTGTCATCAGGACACTAGTCCATCAGATAAGTATTTATGTTACTCATCTGATCGCTTACGTAAAAGCTGACTGTTTAAAAACGTTTTACTTCAAAACACGCTTTTACAAGTGACAGAAGGGCGGTACAAATACCCGCTCCTCATTTAATGTGATTTGAATTTGAAAGGTCGTAACTGACGCCGCACGATCAGGACTGACAAGAAACGGATCTAACGGTTGGCTGGTATCACGGAATCCAAGATACCCTAACTCTATAAATCCAGATCTGATCAGTCGTGTAGTTCTTTACGCACCCTAAATATTCAAAAGCACTTGTGAGAAATATTACCTGTAATTTTCTACAAAATTCTCTCTGTTTTCCTAACCTTCAACAGATTTACAATGGCCGCTGAAGGTATGTACCTCGTGTATGATTCCTATTACCAATCCGGCACAAATCTGATGAAAGAACTTCTGGAGAAGCTCAAATCTGCAAATTTGGTAAATTTCATGGAGTACAATGAGGGAGTGATCTGGACTGATCAAGTGATGGAGTACTACAACCCAGCGAAAGCTGATTACAACGCACTGGAGATTAAGGCTACAGTGGGAGGAAAATCTATCACCATTACCCCAGCTATACTGCACGAGACGTTTGGGCTTCCTAACAGTGGACGACATGACGTCACTGTACTGACGGAGGACAAGCACCAACAGTTCTGGGCGATCTGCGCCAAGGAGGGAGAGGTGATGTCTGGAAACATAAGGAAAAAACAACTGAAAGATGAATATCAGCGGATGGCTGATATGGTGTCTAAGCTGATTGAAAACTGCACATTCTCACTGGATGCTGTTACCATGAAAAGGTTCAGCATTATGGCTGCTATCTACTTTGGACTGGAAGTCAACTGGTCCATCATAGTTTGGTACATCTTGGCTGATTTCCTTGAAGTGAAGAAAAGAAAAGGCCCCTCCACCAACCACAGGATCACGCTCAGTTATCTGCTATTCAAACTGGGGTGTCCTATGCTGAATGGCAAGGAAATTCACAAGTCCAAAGCCATGAACAAATACATGCCTGTTTTGAAAAGAAAGGCTGATGAGCCTGAGGATGAAGATGAGGAATCAAAGGAGATTCCTGCCAAAAGGCCAAAAAGGTTAGTCAAAACAGCCAGTTTAGCTGTTGAGACTAAAAAGAAGAAGGCTACTGATGAGCCTAAAAAGAAAGAAGTCAAGCAGATGGAGAAAGTGACTTCTGCTCCTGAAGCCACTAAAATCGTAGAAGCTATAATTGCTGATGTAAGGACTGGATCCCCTGCATCACCATCAAGAACTCCATCAGCTGAAGAACCTGCTGAGAATGTTTCTCACAGGACAAGGAGTCAAATAAGGGATACTGCTGCTTCAAGACCTATTCAGGGTCTGTCAAAGAAGTCAGCAAGGAAGCAGATGACATTTTTACAGAAGGACACTGAATTGGTAGATTTGGTGAGATCAAGTCCTGAGTCTGCTGAAAGACCCCTTGAAACTGTTGGAACCTCTGTTGCTGACAAAGCTGATGCGCAACAGCTGACTCAAAGTGCACCAACAGTTGAGGTTGCCCAACCTCAAGAAGACCCAGATATCCAAATCATCCATCCTATAGCTGCTGCTCCCATCTCTTCTGCTGGTCCAGCTCCTGCTCCAGCTGATAAAGGAAAAAGAAAAATAGTGCTTAAGAGAAAGAAGATCTCTAAAGCTGACAAGAGAGCAAGAGAAGAAGCTGAACAGAGGAAGCGAGATGAAGCTGAGGAGAAGAAGGCACTTGAACTAAGCAAAGCTCAAGCTGCTAAGGATGAGGCAAGGAGAAAAATGTCTGAAGCAGAAAGACAAGTTGCAGAGGCTGCTGAACTAGCAATGGTTATTGAGAAGAGCAAGACTGATGCCTATGGACCTATCCATGGAGGTGGCATCAAGATAAATGAACCTGCTAAGGCTGAAGGAGGAGAAGAACCCCCAAAACCAAAGATGTCTGCTGCTGCAGAAAAACCGAAGGAAAAGTTTGAAGTGAAGAAAGCCTTCAAGATCATATACAACAACAAAGAGCTTTTCCAGAAGTTTGAAAAATCCTTGGCCTACTACAATCAGAAGTTAATGCTGAAGACCATGTTCACTCAAGAAAAGCCTAGATATATCAGATGGAGAGACAGTAGGCTGAACAGGTCCCTCATTGAACTTCGGAATCTGGAGGATTTAGTTGCTGAAGAAAAATGGGTACTACAGTGGCTAAAGACAGATTCTATCCAAAAAGCTTTGGATCCTCATCATGTTAGGGATGCTATGCATCACTATGCCAGGGAATTTGCCCATGAGGAAGCCAAACTGATACAGAATACCTTGCCTGAGAAAAGAAAGAAGACTGATGATGTTGAAGAAAGGGCTGTGAAGATTGTTGTTATCACTGCACTGAATAAGTGGGCAGAAAAGTCCAGATATCAGCAAGGGCATTCAAGCGAACTCCCTCAACTACCAAGTATTCAACATGTAATCTTCGGCAGGGAAATGAAAGATTTTTATGAAGTGCCAGAGGGTAACAATGCCTTTGTCAACCCTTGGATCATTGTGAGGCAAATTCGTCAGACGACCTGCTTCAATGATGATGGCACCATAACTAATCTGGTATATGATGACGTCACTGATGAACATAAGAAGACTGATGAAAAGAAAGCTGAAGAGCCTCTAGCACTTGAGTGGAATGCTAAGGCCTCTGAAGATCATCAGGAGACGAAGATGGAAGAAGTCCCTGTCCACCAGGAGACTGAAGAAAAAGAAGCTGATGCCTCTGCTTCATCAGCTGATCAACATTCATCACTGATGGAAGCTTTACAGATGCTGATGGAAAACTCAGTAAAGGAACTGGAAGAGAAGCATAATCAACAGCTACTAAAGGTCAAGGAGGAGTTGAAGAATGAGCTCAAGACAGAATTGGCAGAATCAAATAAACTTCAACTGGAAACTGTGCAACAGTCTACAGAAAAGATCATCAAGACTGAAATCACAAGCATTCCTATTCCTCAAGATCATTCCTTGCAGTTAGTGCACAGCTTAAGAGACCTGAACAAGAATGTTGAAGATGTGAAGGCTGATGTGAATCACCTTCATACTGCATTAAAAAGAGCTGAGCACAAGATAGGTGATTTAACTGCAACCTTCATCAAGGTCAGCGAAGAAGAAAAGGCAGTCAACTTAGGGATGTTGCAAGAAGTATCAAATGTTGCTCAAGGACTCCAAACTGAGATTGCAACTATAAACCTTAATATTGACTACTTCAATGATAAAACTGACGATATCAGCACAACTATTCATCATCTTACAGCAAGTCACGATGTAGTGAATCAGAATTTGAAGACTTTATGTGCTGGAATGAATATTCCAACAGTTGCACTCAACCCTACTGCTAAACCTGAAGAAGTCATCCAGTCTGATGATGACAAAAAGGGGGAAGAGAAAAGGGATGAATCAACCAAGGAAACCTCTACTGAAGCCAACAAGACTGATAAAGCTACTGAACTGACCAAACCTGCTGAAAGATCTTGGAAAGGAACAAGGCAAAGACAAGTCTGAAGAAGAGACCAAGGAAAAAGCCAAACTTGATGAAGTAATGGCTGAATCCAAAGACTCTGCTGCTGATCAATCAGAGCCTTTGACTAAGTACAAAAATACAGAATCAGCCAGGAAGGTCATGGAAGCTTTAAAGGAACAAAAACTTAAAGAGAAAATGGAAGCTGCCAAAGCAAACATGGACCTAGATGATGAAGCTGATGATGAAGAAGAAGATGACGAAGAGTCATCTTATGAGTATGAAGAAGTGCTTGAAGGATCAGATGAAGAAGCTGATAGTTAAAATTTATAAAATCTTGTAATCAGTTTACTTTTATCTATCTTTCAGACATCTCATCTGAAGAACTTGTACTTGTATTTGTAACAATCTTATCATATCAATAAAAAGTCAAGTTCATTCCAACATACTATTTTCTATCTCAGAAAATTTTTGAGGATTACATTCTTTAGCTTAGGTATTCAACAGGTACTTAGCTGAAGTTTTGTCATCATCAAAAAGGGGGAAATTGTTGGATAAGGATGAAGATGAAGGCACTAAAGACAATCAGTTAAGGGAGGTTTTGAAGGATTCCAAAACTTCAAGATTGGCTAAGTATGGAGTAACTTAGCTGATGATCCCTTAGAAGGAATTTTGACTAAGTATAGAAGACATCAGAAGAGTCAAATTTCAAGGTCCAAGACTTCTGATCTGCTGAAGGAAAAGTTATCAGACTGATGAAGATCAGCCGACTCAAATCAGATTTGTTCAAGTTTGAGATCAGCCGAGTTCGACATCAGACTTGCAATCCCGTCAGCCAAGTGGAAAGGATCATGAAGTGTTCCCAACGGTAATAAATGCCCTTTGGAGTAATAAATGCTGAAGTACAAGGTTATTAAAGACAAATGATTGAAGAAATGCTTCGCATCAGCTGGGTGCATTTAATGCTGCCTGCAGAATAGTACTGTTCACAGTACGGACAGACTGCAAAAGAGCCGTTCGCGGATTTCAAGGACCAGTACTCGAGGAATTTGAATCTTGTCTCTCTTCAACGGACATTTTTCAATCCTCAAGTATAAATAGCTGGAAGAGACGAAGAAGAAACAAGCAACACAATCTCTGAGAAATTTTCGAAGCAAAATTCTTTGAGTCTCAAGAACAGCTCACTCATCAGCTTAGTCATCTGTTGACGAAAAGCGAAGTTGAAGATCAAAGAAAAATACATCTTCTGAGTGAATTTGTAAAACTGAGTGTTGTGAGAAGTAGATATCCATCTTTGTGAGTGATATTACTTCGGAGAGTAGGAGTTTCTAAGTGATTTCCTACTTCGCACTTGTGGCCTTTTCATTTGTTGATTGGCGCAAGCAGAGTATACTGTAAACTTTGTGATTATAGTATAACCCAAGATCTTTGTGACTTGGACGAGTGGATTAAAGGATATTTACATCCATATAACCACTATAAAAATACTTGTGTTTTTACATTGCTTTTAAAGTTGCATATTTTCAACTGCATAAAACACATAAACTTAACTGTTTGAAAAAGGACTTAAAGGAGTTTATAAAACTGGGGAAACACTTTTCAAACTGCTGAGATTACTCGAGAAAAACACTTTGAAAATCCGCTACAAGTACTCTAATTAAAACTGATTTTGACAAATCAGCTAAGTAACTATCAGACGAGTGGTCAACAAAGTTGTTCAAAGATTTGTTCGCGAACAAAATTGTAACTCACTACTCTGATCAGCTTAGTCTGCTCAGTTAGAGAAAAAGTTTTAAAGTTAAAATTTGGAAGAAAATTTTAAAGAGGTTTATTCACCCCCCCCCCCCCCTCTAAACCTCTTCTGACCACTTGGGACCAACAGCTTAAACAGACAATCAAGCTTTTTTCATCTAAAAACTTATCTTTTGTTTTATATAAGTAAAATAGCTTGAGAACTAAATTGTTATTCTAAAATATCGCGATATCGTACCCTACCGAATATAAGAGTATGGTATTCAAATGTTAATTTGGTCCATGTCTTTTCAAAACCGCATTAATTGATACGGTATTAATTTCACTAAAAAAATCGTAGAACCGTACCATATGCATTCCTAATTTATATATGTTTTATTTAACTAGCCATTTTGATGGTAGCATTTGGAGTTTTGCTCTCTTGGAGTTGTTCAATCGGGAAAATTGCTTTTTTGGTACCATAGGATAGACTGACTTGCACTTTTGGTACCATTGGATATGAAAATGCAAATTTGGTACCATAGGATAGGTTTTCATTACAATTTTGGTACCAAACCCAATTTTTCTACAAAGTTAATGGCAATTTACCCCCTACTAAATGCATAATGTTCAATTTAACCCCTTGTGGTTTAAAAAAGAGCATTTTACCCCTTGAAATTTTGTAAAAATTTCACATCGCCTCCCTGATAATTTTATAGTTGGCACTTAATCCACTTTTATTATGATAATGTGATTTTTTACCCATTGTGTTATGATAAATGTGGCAATTTATCCCTCTATGTTAAATAAAATAGTATGCATGTATACTCTCAATTTCGGCAAGTGAGTTACAATCTCCGGCTGAAGGGTGTAAATTGCTTCATTAAAATTTTACAGGGGGTAAATTGATTTTTGTCAAATTATAGAGGAATAAATTGAACATTATGCATTTCATAGGGGGTGGCAATTAATAGGGGGTAAATTGCCATTAACTTTGTAGAAAAATTGGGTTTGGTACCAAAATTGCAATGAAAACATATCCTATGGTACCAAATTTGCATTTTCGTATCCAATGGTACCAAAAGTGCAAGTCAGCCTATCCTATGGTACCAAAAAAGCAATTTTCCCTTGTTCAATCACACATGACTCAAGCAATTATATAGACCTATGAATATATTCTCTAGGTGTTGTTAATATACATATAATTACTTTCCAATGTATTATATTCTCGGATTTTCTTCAGTGATATTCCTGTCTTATATATAACCTAATATCATTTAAGGCATGTCTCCCAACGGGATTTCGAACATAATGAATCGCCTTATTATGAGTACTAATTTTTTTTACTAAGTCAACTACCCGTCATATGTATAAGTGCCCAAAAAGTTGAGGCTTTTATTTATTTCTTTGTTATGAATTATAATAATAATTGCAGCATGTACATATAATCAGAAGAAAAGGCACTTATTAATCAAATCATAGACTAAATTCCATGAATAGTACATAATCTTTAATTTCTTTACATATTTTGATTGGCAGCTTTAATCCTTAAGTTATCCAAATTTTTGTGCACTCCTACAATATCCAGCTTGTAATATAACTGAAAACCAGATTAGGGAAACATATACTTTTATGCCAATTATATAGCATCAGATTATCTCTTGACTTATATTGTAATTATTACTCTTTTTGTTGTCTTTTTATTAGTATTTGACAATTAAAAAAAGGTATAGCATAGGAATCAACAAGAATTAGTGGGTGAAATTATTGCAACTTGAATAAATAATTGAATGGGTATTGCAACTCCAGGGCTTAATTTATTATTCATATATTTATATATTATGGGGAACAAATTGGGCTCATGTGTTTGATGTTTGAAGAGTAGTTTACGAGAATAATGAATATTTGTGAAATAATTTTAATTTGCGTAATATTATTTGTTTGAGTTTTGAGAAAAAAATTTGAAAAATAAATTAGATGTAGGTTTTTTTAGAAGAGCAATGTTGCAAGTATAACATGTGTAAAACTTTATGTCAAACATATTTGAGTCTATCTAAAATAAGATTTCATAGAACATAAGTGTATATGAGATACCCCATTTTAACCACTAAAAAAGTCAATAATAAATCTGAACCACAATTTATGATCAAAATGTCCAATGATGATGTGGCATCGGACATTTTAAAAAAATAAACATATGTTAAATTACATACTAACCATTTAATTAATATATTTTAAAAAAACTCTATAATCTCTAATTAATTTAAGATCTCTTTCAAAAAAAATCGAGGGAATTACACTTTTCATACCAAATTTTTGCCTACTTTATACATTTCATACCAAACTTTTAAAAAAGACAAATTTCGTACAAAAGTTGGACAACTTTTTTTACATTTCATTCAGCCGTTAGTTTTTGGACGAAAAATGTCATGCGTCAAGCACGTGTCCATTTAGTCACCATATTTATCTCTCTAGGGGATATTTGCAATTGGGGAAAATATACCTAAAAAGGTAAAAAATAAGAGTGGGTAATTGCAATTATATATTGTCCTCACCAATGCCTCTCTCTTCACCTCCGGTACCACAACTACAGCCCAACCCTTCCCCACCTGAAAACAGATCTTTACATGAGCGAAGTAGTTGGATTTGTAAGAAGTGTTGTGACTAAATTTAAAAATTCATGTGAGGGACACATGCATATTTTTCGTCGAACAAAAATTAAATAAAAATTATTTGAGGCGGTAAAGTGCTTAATTTGTAGATATGGGTGGTAAAGTGCCACAATATGTAACTTTGGGGGACAAGATTTTTGTCGATCTTTTAAAGTGGATTTTATAAATCATATGAAAGTTTTTGTCAATTTTTTTTAAAAAAAAACAGGGGGTTTATTGCTAAATATTAAATCTACGAGGGGTTATTGGTATTCTTTTAAGTTAAGGGGATTTTTTTCATCCTTTGATGGGGTAAAATTATCATTTCGAATTGAGAGGAATGTTTTTTGATAATAATAAAAAAAAGTACCTGGATTTTTTGCTAATAAAAATAACACATATTTTTTTTTAGTTAGGCAAGATTCAAGGGGTGTTGTTGAATTTAACTCATTAAAAAGGGTAAATATGTCTTGAAGAAAATAAATTATTTTAACTTAAATTTTAAGGGGACACGTGTCACTAAGATAAATGCTATCTCATATGCTCTCCATCCCTCAGAATCTCATTTTAGACGGACCCTACTTATTATGTGAGATAAGTTGTGAAAGAGATGAGTTACTTTATGTAAAATCAAAGTAAAATTTGTATTTGACTTTTATTTGAGATAATGAAATTGTTATTTGTTTTACTTTGAAAGAGTATTTGAGAACATTGATAAATAATAAGTTTATTTCAGAAAATAGAAAATACGTTTGTTTCGCTTTTCCCAAACACAAAATAATTTTAGGAAAACTCAAACAACCAAATTCATTACTCCCTCCGTCCAAATTATTTGTCATTTTATATGTCGCACATATTAAGGTATCTACTAAATAGCTTCAGTTTCAGGAGAGAAATAAATTATATACCTAAAATACCCTTATTATTTATTTATCTCACAATCAACTATTACACGTTATTAAGTTTTACACTATCTCTCTTATTTTTTCTCTTTCATCCTAAAATATGTAATTAATAGTGTATTGAAATTCTAAAATAATAAATAATTAGGAATAAAAATTTTCTTTAAAACGACAAATAATTTGAGACGGAATAATTTGAATAAACATGCCTATTAGTTTACTTTAATCAAGTCAACACCTATAAGCTATAACATATCCAATATTCAAATGCAAACAAATTTAGGAAATCTAGGTACCTTATCTGACAGATAACCAGAATCTTTTCCACTAATGCTGAAAGAAATCTAGGTACCTTATCTGACAGATAATCCAAATAAGGGGTCGTTGGATTTGAACAATAAGATCGAATTAAAAAAAAATTATGTTTATATTAATTATTCGATTTAAATATTGCGTTTTCGATATATTTGAAAAAGTGGCCAATCTCCCTTATTTAGCACAGATGTAATTGTGGCTCCTCTCGTGAATCAATAATCTTTTCAAAATAAGATTTTCGCTTTACATTTTTTCCTTATATTTGGCTTCCAACATATTTAAACAAGGTTATTTTTACCAAATCCTATAATTTTGGACATAATCATGTGAACCGAACACTTTTTTCATTAATTGACTTATCGTATTAATCTTGAATCAAATTTATAATAATACATTATTTTTAATAGTCAGTGTAATATTGTGATATTAGGTGCAATAGCACAACATGTAAAAATAAATAATTTGAAAACGAGAAAGTACAAGGTATAATACTGAATATTTTTCCCCTATTTCTTTTATTTTTGGTACTAAAAGAAACTGTAGGAGACTAAAATTTTTCCCCCTAAGCTTGATATCACGTGGAATAAAAATAATGATTATTCTATAGGGTAATTAATAGGATGAATAGTAAGAAATAAAAAATGATTATTCTGTAGGATAATTTAGTAGGATGAATTGTAAGAAAGAACACAAAATAAATACCCAAAAATCGATGGAGAGAAAAATGTCTCAAAGTTTTCAACAGATTATATATCGTATAACTAAATAATGATCAAAATCAGCTCACAAGCTGGACTACGGATGGCAAACGGTGGGATTGGGCTATGTGACACCGCACCTGAGAGCATCTTACTTTCAGATGAAGTATCATCCGTCTGCGACTTGTTTTTTTCTAATAGGAAGTTGCAGGAACATCCTAAATAAAAAAATGAACAGAGCCATATACTAATTCGTAAAGTACCTTATTAAAAAGGATTGCGTGGAACAGTGTCCGATCAATGTTATTTAGTCACCTTTACTAAATATCACATGTCAGGTCCAGACGGGACAAAATGGGCCACTTAATAATATGGGTCAAGATGACAACCTTTTATTTGCTTACTCAAGAACTAATAAACGTCCACGATATTTATAAGTAAAAATTATTTAAATATTTAAATATAACTAAACGAATTAATATTATTTAATTATATGAAGGCCTTTTCTTAAAAGCAATATTTTATATTTTATATTTATTTTAAACTTTAAATATATTATATATTGTAAAACTAGCTTTTATGATATTAGGAGATAGAAATTAAAAAATATTTTTGAGTGAAAATTATATAATAGCAAAACTAATTATTCATGTGGGAAAATAGTAGAATTCGAGTTTAACAAATGGTGTTGACAGAGTGCATTTGAGTCCAAGTGACGTGCGTGTCAAAAAGAGCTTTCCGTAACGAAGTCATGAGCGCGGTTCCAACAATTGTCGCTAACATTAGGGTCAAAATAATGGATTAATGGAATGACCAAAACTGTCTTTAATTAATAAGTGTTGTAAATAATTTAAAATTATATGGATGTCCATAACTCCCAAATAATATTCTTGTTGGTGTAATTAAATTAATGTTAGCTAATTAAATTAAATTAATTAGCCAAGTTAATTATGATTGCACCTTAATGAATGAAGTGAGAAGAGAATGATGAGTCTCACTATCCCACATGGAAAAGAAGGAGAAAGTGGAGCTACAAAAGAGTTATAAAAAG
Source organism: Penstemon barbatus (assembly GCA_003313485.2). Lineage (NCBI taxonomy): Eukaryota > Viridiplantae > Streptophyta > Magnoliopsida > Lamiales > Plantaginaceae > Penstemon > Penstemon barbatus. The sequence goes on along the minus strand of CM064878.1, from coordinate 32,366,446 downwards.
GGGCATCTAGCTTTCATAGTGGAAAGGCTTTGTGGGAATGGGCCTAGAGTAATATCTGGGCCCAATAATAATAATTAGTCCAAAAATTTTACAAAGATCCGTGAATGATCCGATTAGGATCCGCGTGTGATCCAATTAGGATCCGCATGTGATCCAAATCAGGATCCGCGAGACCTTCTAGAAGGATTTGGTTTGCCCGCCCGAATTTGAATAAAAGGGTGTGTTTGATTGGTTTTTTAACCGAATGGGTGGCACCCATTCGGACCAAACCATCACTTGGTTCAAATTCGAACCATTGTGACCCTGCAACAAGTTCTTTCAATTGCTATAAATAGGAGAGGAATCTGGCCAATTCCTCACACCATTTTATTCAGCAATTAAGTATAAATTATTCTCTACTTATCAAGTTAAATATTTTAGTCAAAGTTCTATTTGATCCAACTCGCCCGTGTCCTTTTTGTTCGTGCAAAACAACAAGGATAGACTGTTGTATCCTGGGAGACTACCGAGGAATACTGATCGCACCGTAGGCAGCCTCGGAAGTATTGTCTTAAGGAGATTGCATTTGCAGCCTCAGTCTTTTACATCTCATTTCTTCCCGGTTATTAATTAGTGAGTAAATTTAATTTTCAAATTTGCAAATTAAAATTATTTCTAAAAGCCGTGAGATTAAGTTATTCAAAATAAATTTGGTCACTTATTTGCAAAATAAATCCAACTTCAATTCAAAATTTTCATATACTGTTTTTGCTATTTTGTTCTATATACATATATACAGTACGTACATAAGTAATATATTTACTTATGATACTTTGATTATTTTATTCAAGTAAATTCATTTCAATTACTTAAACTTATTCAAATAAAGTTGTTGTATTATATAAAATACAAGTTGAAACACCAATTTCTATTTAAATACTCTTCTGTTCCAATTTATGTTTTATTTGAAAAATCTTGAATATAGTAATATAAATATACTATATTAGTTAAATAAACTATATTTAATTAAAATTATAGTTTATACTTAATTATCTTTATACGTACTACAAGAAATATAAATTGAGTATATTTCTATTACACAGATTGTTAAACACTAACAATTCTTACAATTAAGAATAATCTTGTAACCCCCAATTTTGTAATCCCCAACTTTGTAACCCCCTAATAAATTGTATATTCTCATTTATGTTATTTTGTAACTTACACTTTGTATTTGAAATTCAATGTCTATAAATAGTGTCGATGTATGATGCTTGTAATACCAATTTCATATGAATGAGAAATATTTTATCTCCTTTTTTTATTCTCTACATTGTTAGTTGTCTTATTATTTTAGAATAATTTCATAACACGTTATCAGCACGACTAGCTCTAAGTCTCAGATTCGCTTGAGGTTGTTGATTCAAGAATTCCGGTTGCATTTGAACTAAGGTAAAAATGTTTTCATAATTTGTTTAGTAGTCACATTTATCTATTTCAAACACTATTTCCTTAAGCCAAATAAAAAAAAATCCGTATTTTCCTTTTCTTAATAGTTTGTGGTTCGGCAATAATATGATGGGTAAAAGAATAAAGACAAAGATGTTTTCAATATAATATACTTAGGGTGAGTTTGGCCCAGCGATTGGAGCTCTTAGAATCACTTTTACATCTCTATTGTGATTTTTGAAGTGTTTGGCCCCGTTTATAAAAATTACTTCTGTTCAATCGTGATTTTCATGGTGTTTGGCCCCCAAAATCATAATCACTTTTGGGATCCTCAAAAGCAAAAAATAAAGTTATTTTAGAAGCAACTAAAGTGTTACTTTTACAAAAGCTATTATACAAAAGCAATTATTCTATAATTAATTATTATCATAATCAATTATTACCAAAATCAATTTTAGTAAAATTAATTATCCTATAATTGCTTTTCGAATCGCTAGGCCAAACTCACCCTTAGTCCTGACCAACGTGCTTCAATTTTTTTCAAGTAGATAATTCTATATATGTATAATTATCAAATAATAAGATGTTTGTTATAAGACAAAAGGTGAAATTTGAAGAATGATTACAATTTTTTTATTTAAGAGTTGAACAATTTTGAGAGAATTATAAACAACATATTTGTTCTGTTTTTTTTAATTAACTTTGGGTTTTGAAATTGAACATCCTTTAACGAAATTAAGAAGAGAATTGAATTTAGTTTTAAAAATAATAAGAAAAAACTAAAGATCATTCATCTTACTACACTTAGTAGGATATTTGAAGTATAAATTGGAGACATCTAAAGATATTTGGTTTATCCCTTAATACTTGTAATGCATTATTCTAACTATTTTATTTATTTGATCTAAGCTTGCATTATGTCGAATCTCACAAAACTCGAGTTCGCGGCCCTTGACATTTCGGGCAAGAATTATCTATCTTGGGTACTAGATGCTGAGATTCACCTAGACGCTAAAGGTCTAGGAGATGCAATTGTGAAAGGAAAAGAAGCATCCAATCAGGATAAGGCAAAAACAATGATTTTCCTACGTCATCATCTACATGAAGGATTAAAAGCGGAATACTTAACTGTCAAAGATCCGCTCGAACTATGGAATAATTTGAAAGAACATTACGA
>CM064878.1:31449776-31763828 GCA_003313485.2 Penstemon barbatus | reverse complement strand
GATGAATGAAGATGGTATTGTTACCAGAAACAAAGCAAGACTAGTGGCCAAGGGGTATTGTCAAGAAGAAGGAATTGACTTTGATGAAACTTTTGCACCAGTAGCAAGACTTGAAGCAATCAGACTGTTTCTAGCCTATGCTGCTTACAAGAACTTCACTGTCTATCAGATGGATGTGAAGTCTGCTTTTCTCAATGGAGAATTGCAAGAAGAAGTGTACGTTGAACAACCTCCTGGATTTGAAGTCTATCAAGAAGAGGACAAAGTATATCGTCTGAAGAAAGCCCTCTATGGACTGAAACAGGCTCCAAGAGCATGGTATGATACCCTATCTGATTTTCTTTTAATTAAAGGATTTCATAAAGGTAAGGTTGATAAAACCTTGTTCACAATTGAATGGGAAAATCATATATTGATTGTGCAAATATATGTGGACGATATTATTTTTGGTTCAACTAACCAACAGATGTGTGATAAGTTCTCCAAGCTGATGCAGAATAAGTTTGAAATGAGCATGATGGGTGAACTCAATTATTTTCTTGGTTTACAAGTCAAGCAATTGCCTGATGGAATCTTTATAAATCAAGCAAAATACACAAGAGATCTGTTCAAGAAGTTTGGTATGGAAACTAGCTCTACTGCTACTATTCCTATGTCTACAAGTCTTCGTTTGGATAAAGATGAAGATGGTAAATCAGTGGACATAACCAAATATAGAGGCATTATAGGGTCACTGTTATATCTAACAGCAAGCAGACCTGACATAATGTACTCAGTTGGAGTCTGTGCAAGATTTCAATCAAACCCCAAAGAATCTCATCTCTTAGCTGCCAAGAGGATATTGAAATATGTTAAAGGCACTCAAGAATTGGGATTGTGGTATCCTAGAGAATCTGGATTTGAGCTTATTGGTTATTCAGATTCAGACCTTGCTGGCTGCAAGATTGACAGAAAAAGCACAACAGGTGCCTGTCAGTTCTTAGGTAGTCGTCTGATCTCATGGATGAGTAAGAAACAAACCTCAGTTTCTATATCTACTGCTGAAGCTGAATATATAGCTGCTGGAGCTTGTTGTGCACAGATACTTTGGTTGAAGCATCAACTAGAAGATTACAATATCAAGATCAGTGGAATTCCAATCTACTGTGATAATACAAGTGCAATTTCACTTACTCAGAATACTACAAGTCATTCAAGGACTAAACATATAGAGATCAAGCATCACTTCATTAGAGATCATGTGGAAAAAGGCAATGTTATGATAGAGTATGTTCATACTGATAATCAAATTGCTGATATCTTCACTAAACCTCTAAGTGAAGCAAGGTTCTCAACTCTAAGAGCTGAGTTAGGACTACTTAATTTGGATGCATAAGCTGAGGGGGAACTCATCAGAAGACTGGAGTTCAACAGCTTAGTTATCCACTATTCTATTCAAGAATTAACTTTCAACAGACTAGTTAGCTTATGGATTCTTAAAGACAGGGGGAACGTGTAAGACTAGCGGTACTTCTGCTTTGAAGATGAAATCTGTTAATGTCAGTTAGTGAAAGTTATATTATCTGAAGATCTGTTCTTAATTCTTGAAGACTGAAGATTATTTTATCTTGCTGGATTGACAAACAGCAGAGGAAGATTACTAGCTATTGGCATTCTCTAGTAATATCAGATAACAGATCACTCGTCTGTCAGATAAGTTAAACTCTACTCATCTGATATCTTATATAAGCATGGTTATAAATCGTATCTTAAGAAACACGCTTTTATAAGTAACAGATTAGTGTCGATAGAGTTTCCCGCCCATCTGACATTAAAATAATAAAATTGAAATCCGCTTCTCCTAGCCATACGATTTAAAACTGTCAGATTAGATCAACGGTTCAGATAAATCACGGAAACCAAATCAAAAGGAAACCTATAAAATCCGATCTAAACAGTTCAGTCGTCTTACGCACACAAAAATTCTCAAACTCTCTAACTCTCAAACCCTATTGCTTCGAAAGTTCACTGTTCTTTTGCAGAATCCACTCACTAATCTCTGAAAATGGACAAGATTATTGAGGGAAGGTACTTCAACTACAGCAAATTCCATTTTTCGGGCACTGATCTGATGCGCTCGTTACTGGAAAAGATTAAGGAAGCTTCGTTAGTTCCTGTTTTGGAGGCTCACGAAGACAGAGTCTACTTGGAGGATGTTTACCATTTCTACACAACCAGAAAATTCATCAAGAATGACACTGTTATGACTGCCGTCATTGGTGGTAAGAATATTGCTGTATCTGCTGCTGTTCTTAGTGAAATATATAAGCTGACGAACGAGGGAGGAGATGTGACAGACCTTGGGTCTGAAAAAGAAGAGGAGTTCTGGGCTATTTGTGCTAAACCTGGAGAAGAGATGACTGGGACTTTGATGAAGACCCAGCTGAAGGGTGAATATCAGAGATTTGCTGATATTATTGCAAAGATAATAGATTGTGCTACGGGTTCCTTGGATGGATTACCTAGGAGGAGATACTGCACAATGATTTGCATTTATTATGGATTTAAGGTTAACTGGGCTGCTCACTTGTATGAGCTGTTAAGTGATAAAAGGCATTCTCATGCTATTTTGCTGAGTAATCTGTTTGCCTCACTAAATTGCCCTATGGGTGGTGGGAAGCAAACTCATGCCAGTAAAGAGTTCAAGCTCTACGAGCCTGTCAGACAAATAGTGGAGAAACCTAAGAGAAAAGCCCCAGCAAAATCCAAGAAGACCCCTTCTAAGAAGAGCAAGAAGGTGGGTCAGACAAGTCAATCTGCTGAGCCGACAGCACAGTCTGCTGTTGTGACTGAATCAGCACAACCTGAATTTGAAGTCCCTGAAAAGGTGATAGATGACTTCACAGCTGAAGTTGAGAACATGGAGACTGGATCTTCACCTGAAAAGACAGAAACAGATGAAGAAATTCCTATTCAAAGGTTGAAGAGATTGAGGACTAGGAGTGAGGCAAGGGGACCTCCTGTAAACCCTCCTGCCAAGAGAATTCCTAAGTCCAAGGCAAAGAGACAGGTACACTTCTCTGAAGAACCTGTTGAAATTGTAAGAGAAACAACTACAGAAGCAGAAAGGCCATTAACAATTAAAGAACCTGCCGTTGAAGCTGCTAAAGCTACCGCTACTGAAGAAAAAGTTGTCTCTAAAATTGGAGTACAATCAGAAGACTCATCTGTTGCACTATCTGCTGAAGTCCATAATGTACAGCAGACTAGTTCAACACTTGAAGGAGATGTACCTTTGTTGCATCCTACTCCAGTTGCTGCTGTTCCTCTTCAAACAGTTGAAAGTCCCAATCCAATCAGACAAAGACCTGGGAAATTTTCAACTTATGTAACTGTTGCTGAAAAGATGAAGTTAGATGCTGCTGAAAAGCAGAGGTTAGCTGCAGAGAAAGCAGAAGAGGATAGGCTGAAAAGCCTAGAATTAAAAAGGCTGGAGGAAGAAGCCAGCAAAATGACTCAAGAGCAGAGAGATGCTATTGAGGCAGCAGAGTTGGCTGCTGTTCTTGAAGCAAGCATCAAGGATGCTCATGGAATTCAGCAAAGTGGTGGGATAGCTATTGGTGAACCAAGGGATCCAAATAAACCAATCCCAGCTATGCCTGCACCCAAGATAAAAGAGAAGAAAAGAGAAGAAATCAGATTATCACTTGAAATTGTTAGGGAAGACCCTGCAATGTTTGAAGAATTTCTTAAAAGACTGGATGCTGAAAGTGAGAGGATTAATCGTCTGACACTCTTCCATTCTGAAAAGATCAGATACAACAGATGGAGAGAATTCAGATTGACTAAGAGTCCTGCTGAAATGGCCAAATGGAAAGAATTCAAGGCTACAGAAGAATGGATACTTAAATGGCTTGAGACAAATTCACTCATTCAAGCACTTGATTCAGAATTCTTTCTGGATAGGTTAAGGATGAGGATATGTCATATAGTCAAAGAAGAAGCCAAGAAGATCTTTGCATCTATCTCTGAGGATTTTGACAACTCAACAGACCTCAAAGACAGATTTATCAAGTTGGCTATTGCTCAAGCAATGGAGCTCTGGGCAAAGAAAGCAAGGAAGTTAAGGGGACAACCAAGCTCACTGGTCCCACTTCCTAACATCAAACATATTGTCTATGGACCTAACCTGAAACCTTATGAAGAGTTACCTGAGGATCCAACATCTACTTTTATTCCTCTTGATAACTTTACTTGGATTTCTAACAGGTCTGCAGTGGACAATGAAGGATTGATGAGGACAGTTGAAACTGTCAAGAAAATTATATCACCTGCTGAGAAAGAAAGAGCAGAGTCCTCTGATCATCCTAAGCAAATTGAGGGTACTTCAGACCCATCTGATCAAGACAAAATGCAGGATGATAAGTCTGATGCTGCTGAGGAATCAAAGAAGGAAGAAGAAATTCCAGCAGATCAGTTAAAAGAGAAAGAAGTTGCTGATGAAGGAGATGATCAAGTGATGGAGAAGGAAAGCACTCCAAGCCTTGCTGATAAACCAGCAGATCAATCTCTTGCTTTGACAAATCAACCATCAGAGCAACTCATGGAAGATTCACCTGCTGCTACTTCAGATATGCCTTCAACCTCTCATGGTGTTCAGACTAATCTGTTGGACTCCATCCAGCAAATGATCACCAATTCCTTGAAGGATATGAAGAAAGAATTAGCTGCAGAAGTGATTGCTGCTGTTAAACAACCAGTTCAGAAAGCTGCTGCTGTCCCAACAGATCTGATAGAAGACACTGCTTATAATGTTAAATCTATCTGTCAGGATATGGATATTCTTAGAAGAAGGACTCAGAGCACTACTGAAGGTTGGAAGCAGATTGAACAAACTGTTGAATTGGCTCTCCAAGCAGAAGATGAAGTCATGGGCAACATGATGAAAGACTTCACTGCTTCATCAAATTGGATTTTGGGATCTCAAATTCAGTTGGGTGATCAAGGAGAAGACTTACTAAAGGAAGTAAAAACTGTTAAGGCCAATCAACTTATTCAACAAGCTCAAATGAATGCTATGGAAGAGAACATCAAGCTTCTCTGTGATTCACTTCTAATTACTCCGATCTTACCAAACTATCAAATCAACCCTGCTGATGATGACAAAAAGGGGGAAGAGAGGATATTTGGGCAGAAAAGAGTTGGACCTTCTGTTGAAATGGAAGCTGAAGATGATGCTGAAGGAACAGAAGTCTTAGAAGAGTCTGCTGATGATAATGATAGGAATGAAGCAGCAAATGAAGGAACAAGCAGATCAGCAGAAGAAAAGATCACAGAAAAAGAAGAAGATGATAAGGAGATAGCTGAATAATGTGAAGAAACTGAAGCTGAAGCAAAAGCTAAATCAGATAAGGAGATAGCTGCTGCTAAGGATTCAGCTGAAGAACAGCTTGATCCTGACTCTAAAAAGAAGAAGCTAGAGCTGTTGAAGCAGAAGTTGGAAGTTGGAGCTTCCAAACCTGCTGATGAATCAGAAAAAGAAGACAAGGAAGCTGAAGAAGAAAAGAAAGAAGAAGACTAGCTTAGACTAGATTTCTTTACTTTAAAAAACTTGTAATCTTTTACTTTGCATCTTTTACTCTTCAAAACTTGTAAAATGTAATCAATTCAATATCTATAAAATTGCAAGTTTGACTCCAACAGATTATTTCTATCTCAGAAATTTTTGAGGATCAAAACTTTAGTTTAGGTACAGGTACTTAGCTGAGGTTTTGTCATCATCAAAAAGGGGGAAATTGTTGGATGAAGATGAAGTGTAAAGAAGTCAGAAAGTAAGGGAAGGTTTTGATGATTTCCAAAACATCATAATCAGCTAAGTATGGAAAGCTTAGTTCCCTTAGAAGAATTTTGAACAAGTAAAAGAAGACATCAGAAGAGTTCAAAGTTCGAAGCTCAGAAGACTAGTGATCTCTTGCTGAAACAGCGAACAGAAGGGTAGATCATCAGCCGAGTCAAATCAGATGAGTTCAGTATTTGATCAGCAGAGTATCTATCAGCAGAGTCGTTTTGATCAGCAGAGTAGAAGAGATCAAGAGATTAGTCCAACGGTAATAAATGCACCTGGCGTAATAAATGCTGAAAGAGAAGGGTAGTAATGGCAAATGATTGAAGATATCCTCGGATCAGCAGAGTGCATTAAATGCAGCATTAAATGCGATGGACAGAAAGGTACTGTACACTGTACGACTGCTGCAGAGAGCCGTTTCAAAATGAGCTGGAAAATGGATTTGAAGATGTGATTTTCTTCAACGGTCATAAATTCAAATCCAAGTATAAATAGAGCAAAGTTCGAAGAGAGAGACACAACAACATCTCTGAGATTTCGCAATTGAAGCAGAATTTTCTCTAAGTCTCAAGAAGCTCGAACAGCTCACTCGTCTGGTGAAGTCATCTGTTGGCTGATCCAAGTTGAAGAAAATAGAAAAATACGATCTGAGTGATCTTGTATTTAGCTGAGTGTTGTGCGGAGTTGTGATCCATCTTTGTGAGTGATCAAACTTCAGAGAGTAGAATTTCTAAGTGATTTTCTATTGTGAGCTTACAGCCTTCTCATTAGTTGTTTAGGTGTAAGTGGAGAAATATTGTAATCTAAGTGATTATAGTATAACCCAGAATCTGTGTGATCTGGAAGAGTGGACTAAAGGATTTTTATCCATATAACCACTATAAAAATTCTTTGTGTTATCTTGCATTTAAAGCTTTCTTGCATATTTAAAGTTTGCACCTTTAAACACTTAGAATTATTTGAAAAGATTTTGAAACAAAAGGAGTTTGTAAAAACTGGGGATAAAATCTTTTAAAAGAACTTAGTCTACTTGTGAAAAACACTTTGAAATAATCCGCTGCAAGTAAACTCTTTGAAAAACTGTTTTGCTGAAAAACAGCTAAGTCACTGTAAGAAGAGTGGTCAGTCGTCTGTTCAAGATTTGTTCACGATCAGACTAGTCTGCTTACTGTTCTTCATCAGCTTAGTCTGCTGACAGAAGACTGAAAAGTTTTTAAGTTCAAAAATTTTCAGAGGTCTATTCACCCCCCCCCCCTCTAGACCTCATCTGACCACTTGGGACCAACATAAGTAGCGCATGATGCGCCAAAAACTGAAGCAGCACCTGAGGCATAAAAAATTGAAGCAATGTCTGGTGTGACAAAAATTGAAGTAGGGTCTGATGCAAAAAGTTTAAGCAGCGCCTGAGGCGCAGAAGAATAAAACATCTCCTGATGCATCAAAAATTGAAGAGGTGTCTGATGCGCAAGCACCAAACTTTGAAGCAACACCTGAGGCGCCATCCATAGCACCCACAATGACTCAAGAGATGATGGATGTAATGACATCAACGATAGCCGCACGAGCAGTCGCATAATATGTGGTTGAGCAGCAACAAGTGCATGCTTCACCCATGTTCCCTCACTGGGCATCATGAGCAGCAGCGAGAGAAGAACAAAGACCGAGGGAAAAACAAAGTCCAGGCCAACCTTGGAATGATGAAGAAGTTAATAGTAAGGATCCAGCAAGAGAAGTAAGAGAACCATATGCAACCATAACCCTAACGAGAAGAAGTCAATTTGCACCAACAGTGCTTTTAGAAACCTTACCACAAGGGTCCAGGGTCCCAAGCTTCACAAAGTGCGATGGAATGGGAGATCCCAGAAGCATCCATATAAATTTGAGGCCAAGACGGATCTATATGTAATGAGCGATGCAGCCACCTACAAAAAATTTCGCACAACTTTAGCAAAGAGTGCCTTCACATGGTTTAACCAGCTGCTCACGGGTGCAATTACTAACTTTGAGCAAATGAGTAAGTGCTCCCTTCATCAATTCTCCATGAACATGAAGACACAAAAAACCACAATGCATTTGTTCATCGTGACGCAAAGATCAGAAGAACCACTAAGAGAATATATACAACACTTTACTAATGCAGTTCTGGAAGTACCTCAAGTAGATCCAGAGCTCCTCACAAGTATACTCCAGCAAACACTGCTAGATGAATGTCTGAAGGGGTCTTTGACAGGAAAACCCCCAACGACTCTTGAACACTCTTAGCAAGACCAATGAAGTTCATCAGGAGTGGTTCGGTGCAAGGAAGACATGATGACAGTTTGCTCGGAGCAGGCATTATCAACGTGATATATAGAGGAACAACTGAAGGAGATTCAACAAGTGCTAGAAAAGCTTTGTTGAGTTCAGAAAAACCATTTCCAGAACTCCCACTATAAGCGGAGCAGCATATTCAACAAGCTGAGAAGAACATCGATTCTATCACATTTGATGATAAATATTCAGCAAACGGGCAATTACCTACCCTGAATGACGCCCTCGTGATCTCTGCTATTTTTGCAAATTATTGTGTGAAAGAAATATTGATTGATACCGGAAGCTCAGTAGATATAATCTTTTACAATGCATTCAAGCAGCTGAATATTGACACTGCCGAATTCAACAAGTTAACAATGCACTATCAGGATTCGCAGGAGAAACACTAGGAGCATTAGGAGAAGTCGTGTTGCCCATCTCATTGGGAAAACTGTTCGAGAAAGGCTACAAGAATTGTGAAATTCTTGGTGGTTAAGGCACCCTCGGATGAAATTTTCCACAACGAACAAAGTGGAAGAAGTGATGTTGGATCATATAATATCTCAAGAACATCATACCAATATCCTAGAGAATTTTGGTAGATCTCAATCAAATCCTATTGACGTGAATCAATTAATAAGTGAAGATACAATTATCAAAAAGAGAAGGTCAAAAACAAGAAAAGAAAATCAGAGGATCTACAGGTGGAGGTAGTGAAAAGAAAATTATCATGCTGCATAATCGCTAAGATTCAACTATAAAAGTTGTCATGTATCGATCAATGAAAGTTTAATGAGATTTGCTGGCGGATCCTATTTTTTCACACAAGAATGTACCTGATTTTGTCTGCCACTTTGAAGAAAGATAAAAAAGAGTCAGATTTTCAATATTTGATATATCAAAAGAGAAGAGAAGAACTACACCTCTAAAAGGGGTCAGATTAAAATCCCAATAAAAGGGTATTACACCTCTAAAAAGGGGTCAGATTAAAAAAGTCCCAATAAAAAGGGCATTACACCTCTAAAAGGGGTCAGAATAAAAAAGTCCCAATAAAAGGGCATTACACCTCTAAAAAGGGGTCAGATTAAAAAAGTCCCAATAAAAGGGCATTACACCTCTAAAAAGGGGTCAGATTAAAAAAGTCCCGATAAAAGGGCATTACACCTCTAAAAGGGGTCAGATTAAAAAAGTCCCAATAAAAGGGCATTACACCTCTAAAAGGGGTCAGATTAAAAAAGTCCCAATAAAGAGCGTTACACCTCTATAAGGGTCAGATTAAAGAAGTCTCAATAAAGAACATTACACCTCTAGAAGGGGTTGAAGTCTCGATAAAAGAGAATTACACCTCTAAAAGGGGTCAGATTAAATAAGTCTCAATAGAATAGCATTACCCCCCTAAAAGGGGTCAGAATGAAGAAACACCTTCATACCGAATGTGGAATAAACAAACTCTTCAAATGAGCATCACACCTCTAAAAGAGGTCAAACAAAAATGCTTTCATAGCGAAGACAAAAAGAAACACTCCAAAAGTGCTACACCTCTAAAAGGGGTCAAAAAGAAACTCTCCAAAAGTGTAACACCTCTTAAAAGGAACAAACAAAAACTCTTTCATTTCGAAGGCATAATAATTCTTCTACAATAACAAGATGTTGTACAAACAACTCTAAATGGAAATGCAATGTATACATATGTAGGTGAAATATCACAAGTCCAAAAACAACTGAGATCAATCACAAGTTACTAACCATACATCAAAGAAAATAATCAAAACAAAAATAAAAACCAAGGTACATATAGAAAAACCCACTCCCGAAATCCAAGTACTTATTCGAAAAAAAATTTTGTCGAGCCTAGGCAAGAAAGCCTCGTTCGAACTACTGTCGAGGCAAGAACGCTTCGACAAAACTTCTGCTCAGACAAAAACTCCTCAGCAGAACTCCTGCCGAGGTAAGAACGCCTCGGCAGAACTCCTGTAGAGACAAAAATGCCTCGGCGGAACTCCTGCCAAGGCAAGAGTGCCTCGGCAGAACTAACGCCTCGGCAGAACTCCTATCGAGGCAAGAATCCTTCCGCAAAACTCCTGCCAAAACAAAAATGCCTCGGCAGAACTCCTGCCAAGGCAAGAGTGCCTCGGCAGAACTAACGCCTCGGCAGAACTCTTGTCGAGCAAGAATCCTTCCGCAAAACTCCTGCCAAAACAAAAATGCCTTGGCAGAACTCCTGCCAAGGCAAGAGTGCCTCGGCAGAACTCCTGTAGAGGCAAGAATGCTTTAGCCAAACTACTGTCAAGACAAGGATGCCACGGCTAAACTACTGGCGAGGCAAGAATGTCTCGGCCCAACAACTTCTAAAGGAAAATATCATGTTGATGTTTTGAAAACTATAAGCTGAAGAATCTATTTGAAAAGTTAACTCATGAAAGGATTCGCTCTTGAGAAGAAAAATAATTATCCTATAATAAAGTCACATCATTTTAACATGAAATGATGTTCTATTAAGTATTATTATTACTTAAATTCCACAAGTAAATATTCTTTGATATTTACATATGGAATTGGGGGGCTTATGATGTGGATATATAAATCATAAGGGTATTTTAGTAATTACCAAATTCCTGATTATTAAAATACTTAAACAAGAATTACATTTATGACGTTCATTAAAATGACCATCCTACCCCTAGTTAATTTTGGACTTAGTGGAGACTTTTCCTCTCCACCTAATTGATGGTGGACTTCTCATCTCCCCAATTTAATATGAGACTCTTCACCTCATCACTTTCACCTATAAATACTACCCTCATTTTCATTTGGAGGGGAGGTTGCCAGAAGTGCGAAGACTAGTTGAGTAGTTTCCTCAAAGTTCGTCCCGTGACGTCAGAACGAGAGGGAAAAACGATCAAGATAGAAGGAGGTCTTCTCGAAGAGACCCTTGATCATTTTCACGCAATATCACTGTGGATCATTATTTTGCTTTAATATTGGTTGAATTTTTTGATGGCAAAAAAATCTGAATGTGTCCAATTGGAGACGAAGATAGAGATGGGACGTAATATTAATAAGATTACAAAATTGACTAAATGAACTGTGAACTCATTTTATTTTTTCTAAGAAAAAAGAGAAATATTTGTTTCTGGAATTAAAAATGGTTTAAAATGTGATGATTTGCAGATAGACTATAAATAGTCTTTTGTTTGCATAAATTGTCATCTTAAAACTTAAATATTTTGAACTACAAGACTTTGTCAACATGATCCAGAACTAATATCTTAAGAATTTTTTCATTAACGATTAAAATTTAGGGCCTGTTTGTTTGGTGTTTGGGAAAGTAATTTGAGAGAGTAGTGGAGGTTTGCAAATATAAATTGACACATTTGTAATTTTATTATATATTATCGAACCTAAGTATGACACACCGATATGCAACAAAGTGCACTAGATGCATTTACCAATTCCATTTCCTAGTTTATACTTCTAGAGTAATCTTAGAACATTTCGGATCGACTATTTCACGAATACTGTTTATTATGTAAATTTGTACAAAAAATACTTTTGTATTTATGAACATGTATGCTATTTTCTTGAAACAATACGAAATAATTATAATTTTGATCATCGATTTGGAATTTAATTGACAAATAGTTTATTTACATGAGTTAGAATCCGATAAAAGTCTTATTCAGTGATACTTGGATGTTTTTTACTTTGCATCACTGAAACATGAGAAATAAGCATTATGTACCTTCGAAACTTAGATTGCACTTTGCACTCTTAAATTATAAAAAATACAACACTTTGCACCCTCGTTTATTTTCAAGCAAAAATTCAAGGGCAAAATAGGTAATTCAATAGTATTTGCACTTTGCACCCTTAAAACTTGAAATTTCGCACTTTGTACCCCCAAAATAAAATTAACACTTAGCACCCTCTAATTAAGGATAAATCAGCAACTTCCACACCCGAAACACAATAAATGAGCACTTTGCACCCTAAAACACAAAATTAACACTTAACGACCTCAAATTTAAAATAACATAACCCTTCGTTTTTTTCCGTCAAAGTTGACTATCGGAGTGAAAAAAATCTAAGGGAAAATAGGTAATTCATTTTTTTACTTAAATTTTGCAAAATACAATTACGAATACTCGAATACTCATTTCTTTCTCCATCCTTTTTTCAACAATATAACCATAAATAACTAAACAAAATACAATTAAACTTCTCGAAGACCCATTCTCTACTTCAACATAAATAATTACCTATTTTGACTTAAAATAAAATCACCTTAGTGGTCAACTTTGCCAGAAAAATGAGAGGTTTGAATGTTTTTTTTTAATTTGAGGGTGTTAGGTGTTAATTTTATATTTTGGGGTGCAAATGTCCATTTATTGTGTTTTGGGGGTGCAAGTTGTTAATTTGTTCTTAATTAGGGAGTGTTAAGTGTTAATTTTATTTTGGGGGGGTGGGGGCAAAGTGCCAAAGATTTACAATAGAATTACCTATTTTACCCTTGAGTTTTTGCTTGAAAATAAAAGAGGATGCAAAGTGTTGGTTTATATTTCGAGGGTGCAAAATGCTAAATCCAAATTTCAAAAATACAAAATGCTTATTTATTATGTTTTGGGGGTGCAAAGTCCAAAAAACCCGTGATACTTTCATGAATTGAATTCATATCCCGTCCCGTGTATACAAATCAACAACGTTATTGACCCAAATTCTAATGGACTCCACCAACTCTATTTTCTAGATTTATCATGGGCTTTTCATATGAACTGATCTGATCTGACCATGTCGGATAAACCGATTACAACATGCGATTATACTTGCACAAATTTATTTTTCTATTTCTTCAGATCCAATAAGACATGGGGTTGGATCTGGTTTGAAGGAGAGGGAGGACTTAGGTCTTAGGTGAAGAGGATAGGGAGAGGTCGATGTTGGGTTTGGGTAACCCAAATTTGATTCGTCCCGTTTTAAAATACTCGAATGGGACAAGTAAATTTTGAATTTTGGCACTTGAATTTAAAAATCAATATTTCTTTTACGGGCGTACGGATTGGGTTTGAGATTAGCCTCTTCAACCCATAATACCTCTATATCTTTTTATTATTATTATATAATTATACACTTTATTTATAAATCAATTAAATAATTAATTTAAATTATTTAATGAAGAATATTTTTACTTTACCTTAATATTTTTTAAATTGCACACTAGTTATTTATACATTAAGTTTGCCTCAGTTATAAAATCTCTCATAGTTTCTACAGTTCTACCACTTCTTCTTCTTCCCACCTATGCCACGTCACACAGTAATATTTTTTTTACAAATTAAATTACTACTACTACTTGTTTATTACATACAAAATTTTATACGATATATTGTAATTTTATATTGTTAGGTACGTGAAAAAGTTGATGGTTTAAAATGATATGAGATCCATTATCATGTCTCGTCTTCTCCCTTAATAATTCAAATACCTGAATTATTATGAAATAAGTTTTGAATAAAATTTGTTAATTTCAAATTTACTATACCCATATCTATAACCCCATATCCGTCTTAAATTCCCGGTGCCCACCCTAAATATAGGTACGCAAGTAATCAATTCATTTAGGATTGTAAGAATTAAGGCCATCTCCAACCCGTAGGGCTATTTACAGCCCTGGGGAGTCAATCTTCACCCGAGAAATCTGCACCCCCCCTGAGCATCATCTCCAACCGGTAGGGGGTTCTCTTCCAATTAATTAAAAAAAAAGTCTTCCCCACTCTCACCTATATTATCTATAATAATAATAATAATAGTAGTACCAATAATAATAATAATAATAATAATAATAATAATAATAATAATAATAATAATAATAATAATAATTTTTTTAAAAATAAGTAATATTAATTTAAATATGAAAATGCATAATAATTAATTTTAGAGACAATGATAATAAAATTAAAATATTTCAAATCAAATTTTAAATGTGGCTAAATAAATTATTGTTTCATAGACAAATATATATAATTTTAAAATTAATAATGGATAAGAATTTTGCAAATACTATAATTTTTTTGAATTTTACTTTCATGTTGCAATTTTTATATCTAATAAATGTTACATCTTTAATTTAAATTAAATTGTTATTAAACCTACAACAATTTTTATAATTAAATGTAACTTTTATTTTTAGTTAATTAAAATAAATAAGGTATTGTTAAAATTTGTAGTTAATTTTTAAAATATTTTTATTATTAATTTATTTATTAATATTAATTTAAAAATTAAATAAAAAAAATAAAAGAAACCCATCAGGTGGCGCCAAGTGGCGCCACCTGACGGCTTGTCTGCTGGGACGCGCTAACAGCAGATGGGCTGTGGGCTGGGCGATTCAGCCCTGGGTGGTCCAAATGGACCGCCCTTTGTCTTCTCCAACTCGGAATGGTTGGGCTGGCCCAAATCGACCCACCCCCCAGCCCGGGTTGGAGATGGCCTAAGAAGTCCTTTACATTGACCCGCTCATATGTGAACACAACCCGCTAGTCTTAACTTTGATTTTCGGATCCAACCCACTTATTATTGGGCCAGCCCAAACGAATTTGTGGACTTATTCTAATCTATAACTAAGATTCGTCATAATTTTAGGTCTAGCGGCCCATTTATTTATCAACAGCCCAATTTGAATTATAACATGTTAAAAACAATTTTAAACAATTAAATTTTTTTAAGAGTGAAGAACATTTTTAGTCCTCCTTATGGATCAACTTTTGTACATTTGTTTCTCATAAAATTTTGCTAACAGATTCATCTCTCCTAATTTTGATGTAGTAGATGCGTCCATTTCATAAATGTATAAAAAATACATAAAAAAGAATTGTAGTTTAGACATCGGCAAAATAGCAATTTATGTCCGTTAACTTTCACTAGTCCGGGGAATCAGGACACGTAATTTTTCAGCAAGCACTTACATCCCTAAACTTTCACTGATCTGCAGAATCAGGACACTTGATTTTTCAGCAAGCATTTTACGTCCCTTAACTTTCACTTTTCCGCAGATCAGGACACTTAATTTTTCAGCAAGCATTTTACATCCCTTAACTTTCATTGGTCCATGGAATCTGTACTCTTAATTTTTCGACAAACAAAATATGTCCTATAACTTTTCTGTACCCGTAATTTTAGTCCACTTGATAGCAATTTCAGTCAACAATTCATCGAAAATTGCATAATTTCCAACTGGACAAATAATTTGGGGAGTTGAATTAATATTGATGTTGTTAAATAATTGTGGATCGTTTGTTAAGTGATTATCAAGTGGAATTTAATGTCCTGTAACAAAAATGTGTTAAATAGGACTTATGTCAAATAGGTCATAAAATTTTGCACTTCGATGATGTCGAAGAAGACTTTATTTGCATCTGATAAATCTGATGATCAATGATGTTGAACAATACCTTCATAGAATTTGATGAATTTGATCATCAATGATACCGAACAACATTTTCTTTGATGATGTCGAACAACACTTTATACGTCGAACAACACATTTATGTTGAAGAACCCCCTTTTTGGCTTTCCTCAGCAAATTTGCTTGTTCATCGATGTGATAGTTCAAGATCTTTATGGTTGATTCATCACCTTTTGCTTTCATTTTCATCAATTATACATAAGTGTCATCGATGAGTTCCTCCAATTCTGGTCGAGTAACTTGACAAAACCTCATTCTGGTACTGAAGGTCTTTATATTTGATTGTTTCTCATCGTATATGCTTATTCGATCAACTTATATGTTGTCTCCAATCTGATCATACTCTAGCATTGCTGCTATATCCTTGATCTGATCATCGTTCTTGTTCGAGCATTGGTTAGAGGTTCCCACAAACGGCGCCAACTGATGAAGAAATTTTTTGTCTAAATGTCTGGTCCACGTCCAATGTGCCACGTAATGATGTTTTTTTCGCTCCACAGTATGGAATCCTAAGCCGGTCAGATCGAGTTGTACTCCACTTCAAGGTTCCTAACCCTGTGCTCAAAGAAACTCGTCAGGTTGTGCCGGTGGTTGACCGGGCGCTGACCCTCCAATGCCTAAGTCAGTTCAATTCAAAGCATAGCAGAATATAGCAGAAAAATAATAGTTAAGTCGAGCAGAATCTACCTTAAAATGTAACATATGCAGAGTATTTATAGGAGTGGAAAGCGGATCTTTCGGATATTTTGGGTCGGATCTTTAGTGGTTATGTCGAATAAGGCTCATATTTATCAATATGTATGGTGGGCATGTCGAATAACCATGCTTGGATGTCGAGGGACATATTTTCAAGAAAATTTGGAGATTAAGTATCTGTATGTCAATTTTTGTGTATGTCGAATAAGTCCATTTTGGTGTATGTCGAACATGTCTAGTTTGGTGTATGTTGAACAAGTCCAGTCTGGTGTATGCCGAACAAGTCCAGTCTGGTGTATGTCGAATAAGAGCAAATCTTGGTCTATGTCGAACATGTCCAGTCTGGTGTATGTCGAATAAGAGCAGATCTTGGTCTATGTCGAATAAGAGCATATTTTAGTCTTAGTTTGACTTTATTCTGACGTGTAACTTGCCATGTTATTGATTAAATATTTGGTATATCAGTTACAAATTATTTATTTTTCTTCAAATTTTCTCTCTTGTCTCTCTCATTTTTCATCTTCCCCAATCGACCTTCCTATGTTCATATTCAATGTATCTACGTACTGAATTTAGATCTAATGTGCATACTTCAATTCTTCTGTAAATTATGACTTTGGATTAGAATAAAAATCTTTTTGATACATAATTTTTGGATTTTTTAATCGAACCGGACCGTATAATTTTTTATCGAACCGAACGGAAATTTTCGGTTCGACAAACGATCTGATGTCTTAAAATTATCAAATCGGCCCGGTGTCATTCAATTGTTACTGTATGCTCAACCCTATTCGTAACATGAGAATGTTATGGCTCGGTTCGCGCGGGTGGTTGTGGTGTTTCTTGTCCTTCCATTTCCATATATATATATATTTAATGTACCTAGCTAGCTACGGCTCCTCCACTAAAATCTACACGGGAGAAAATTATGAAGGTGTTTTGAGAAGACAAGCATTTATATATATAGATGAAAAAAGGAGGAGAAAATTTATTAGTGAAAAGGGAGAAGAAAATAAGGCTATGCGTTCACCTAGATTTTGCAAAACACACACATGTTTCCCTGTACGTTTGTGTGTGATTTAGTCATGTAGGGTGGAAGAAGATTAATTAATATTTTTAAAGATTTAAGACTAAGAATGAATGTATATATATTAGTAATATTTATTAAATAGGATTGATAATATTTATTAAATATGATTAATAATATTTATAAATTTTTTTTAAAAAATTTAATATAAAATTTAATTAGTTTAAGATATTTAATATATATATATATATATATATATATATATATATATATATATATATATATATATATATGTATGAATGTATATATATGATATAATCTAATTATTTTTGTAATTGTGACTGATATGCTTCAAATTTGTGAATTGAGGGGTAAATATGTCGACCAGAAAATATGTGGGGTAAACTTTGCCAGCAATCTTTAATTATAGGATCAATTTTACAATTTTTGCATCAATTCCATCAAATTTGACATGCACTTGCTCCTCACACGTTTAATTCCGTCATTAAATTGTCGGAAGTATGAATACAACATTATATATATATATATATATATATATATATATATATATATATATATATATATATATATATATATATATATATGTATGTATGTATATTAAAATTTTACCATCAATTAAAAGAAGGTATTAGTTAATATTTCATTTATAATTTCATATTTATAAATATTCTTATCTAAAAATATGAATATTTATGAATGAAGTTCAAAACACATTAACATTTGAGATAAAATAAATGTAGTGACGTTAACAAATATGTTCTAAGAGAAATATTAGTGTGAATTTTGAAAGAGAATAATAAATCTAGAAAATATATAATATCCGACTAAATTAGGACAAATCTGAAATTAAAAAATTTAAACTTGAACAAGATCTGAAACCAACATACTAGAATTACATGATGTTGTTGATAATTGACTAATTTGTTAATTGAAATTGAAATTTATTAATTAATACTTTTGCAAACGTTCAATCAAGCATATATTCATTCATTCACTTTTGGAAATTTTATTCGAGTTGGCTAATAGTTCACAATGGCAAAATTACCAGTATTTTTCCATTCATATGTTGACATGTGGCAAAAAATCCACCTGAAACCAGCTATACCAAGTCAAATTGTCCTAATTACCCTTGTTGATATGAACTTGTAAAGCTACTGTTTTCCCTTTTTATTTTCTTCTAAAACTCCCCCCTCAATTACAAATTAAAATAATAGTATTAACAGTATTAATTTAATTTGATATTCCCTTGTAAAATTCCCCCTCAAACTTCCCATTTATTTTCCCTTCTATTTTCTTCTCAAACTTCCCCCTCAATTACAAGCTTCCCTTATACTTGTAAAATTCAATTTTTTTTTTTAAATCTAAAATTTATACAATAGTATTAATTTATTTAATATTATTAATAAATATTATAATTTAAAAAAATTCATGGGCAAATTGCAGCCTAATACAACCCTCTCTTTTTTATTCTTCTTTCTGTGGATCATTATTTTGCTTTAATATTGGTTGAATTTTTTGATGGCAAAAAAATCTGAATGTGTCCAATTGGAGACAAAGATAGAGATGGGACGTAATATTAATAATATTACAAAATTGACTAAATTAACTGTGAACTCATTTTATTTTTTCTAAGAAAAAAGAGAGATATTTGTTTCTGGAATTAAAATGGTCTAAAATGTGATGATTTGCAGATAGACTATAAATAGTCTTTTGTTTGCATAAATTTGCATAAATTTTCATCTTAAAACTTAAATATTTTGAACTACAAGACTTTGTCAACATAATCCATTACTAATATCTTAAGAATTTTTTCATTAATGATTAAAATTTAGGCATGTTTGTTTGGTGTTTGGGAAAGTAATTGGGAGAGTAGTGGAGGTTTGTAAAATAATTCCGATTTGTATAATGATGTTTGTTTGAATTTTGAGAGAGTGGTTTGAGAAATAAAGTAAGTATAGGTTATTTTTGGAAGAATTAGGTTGTAGGTGTAAGATGTGTAAGACTTTGTGTCAAATCATGTTTGTTATGCGAGATAAATTGTGTAAAAGATAGGTTACTTTATATCAAATCAGAGTATAATTTGTTTAGGTTTTGTTTAGAGATAAGAAAATTGTTGTTTGTTTGGCCTTTAAGAGAATAGTTTGAGAAAATTGAGAGATGAAAAATTTATTTCAAAAAATAGAAACCATGTTTGTTTGGCATTTCTCAAACACAAATTTTTTTTGGAAAACGCCAAACAAACATCCCTAAGTTAGTCCGACGAGTGAATTGGAGCTTTATTTTTCTTGCCTACTTTTTATGACTTGTTAGTATTAATTTTTCTAGTTGGACTTTAGCGTGAAGTGACCAATAATATTTAGGAGTACACAAAATATTTCATGTTTTCGTGTCACATGTATTATTTCTATTTTAATATAAATGACACATTTGTAATTTTCCTAGTTTATACTTCTAGAGTATAAACTATATTCATATACCAATTACATTTTCCTAGTTTATACTTCTAGAGTAATTTTCAGAATATTTCGGATCGAGTATTTCACGAATACTATTTATTATGTAAATTTATAACAAAAAATACTTTTGTATTGAACAAAAGACAAAAATATTCCCAATTCTTTGCCTAAGTCCCCAAAATTTTCCTGTGTTATTTTAACTTCCAAAAAATCTCCTATGACTTCCAAAATTTTCCTGTGTTATAAGATAGTGTGTTTCAAACGCCAAAATTGCAAGTATTTGTTCACAATTTTTTTTTGATATGACAATTTTACCCCTGACATCGCAAGACAAAAACACCCCTTATTTAACTCAAAAAAAAAAATCCCTATGTGTCATTTTAAATCCCCAAAACTCCCCTGTGTTTGATTTTATATACCACACTCGACCCAAATAGTATACTTGTTTTTTTTCTCAAAAAGAATAAATAAAATTAAGAAAAAACAAACACATAGGGGTAATCTTGTCACCCAAACTTTTCTGGTTCGCCCCAATATTCCCCACTTGTCCGACTGTTGCTGAGTAACTGAACCGGGGAAAGTATACAGAAAAAGACAGTTCTTTTCTATTAGATTAGTATTTCTGATTCTATTAGATTAGTAAATCGGGTTATTCATTGGATCTATATGAATTACTCTTTGGAGTTTTTCATCGGGCTCGTATCATGATTTTGACTTCTGCAACCACCAAAAGTCAAAAATAAAATTATAAGTATATACTACTTGGGTCGAGTATGGTATTTAAAATCAAATACAAGGGATTTTTTGGAAGTTACACAAAGCATAGGGGTATTTTTATCTTTTCCTCCTTTTGTATTTATGAACATGTATGCTATTTTCTTGAAACAATACAAAATAATAATAATTTTGATCATCAATTTCGAAGTCAATTGACAAATATTTTATTTACATGAGTTAGAATCCGACAAAAGTTTTCTTAATGATACTTTCGCTAATTGAATTCGTATCCCGTGTATACAAATCAACAACATTATGGACCCAAATTCTAATGGACCCCACCAACTCAATTTTCTGGATTTATCATGGGTTTTTCATATGAGCTGATCTGATCTAACCATGTCGGATAAACCGATTACAACATGCGGTTATACTTGCACCAGTTTATTTTTCTATTTTTTCTGATCCAATAAGACATGGGGTTGGATCGGGTTTGAAGGAGAGGGAGGACAATTAGGTCTTAGGTGATCAGGATAGGGAGAGGTCGGTGTTGGGTTTGGGTAACCCTAATTTGATCCGTCTCGTTTTTAACATACTCGAATGGGATTAGCAGTTTTTGAATTTTGGTACTCGAACTTAAAAATCAATATTTCTTATACGGGAATACGGAATGGGTTTGACATCTGCCTCTCCAACCCAGAGTACCTCTATATATTTTTAATTATTATTATATAATTATACACTTTATTTATAAATCAATTAAATAATTAATTAATATTGTCTAATGAAGAACTTTTTTACTTTACCTTAATATTTTTTAAATCGCACACTAGTTATTCATACATTAAGTTTGCCTCAGTTATAAAAATCCTCATAGTCTCTACAGCTCTACCTCTTATTCTTTTTCTTCCCACCTATGCCATGTCATACATAATTTTTTTTTTCAAATTAAATTACTACTACTACTTTTTTATTACATACAAAATTTTATACAATATATTGTAATTTTATTTTGTTAGATACGTGAAAAAAATTGATGATTTAAAATGATATGAGACCCATAATCCTGTCTCGTCCTGTCCCTCAATAATTCGAATACCTAAATTATTTTATAAATTTTGAATGAAATTTGTCAATTTCAAAATTTACTATACCCATATCTTTAACCCAAACCCGTAAACTCCCCCGTGCCCACCCTATGTATAGGTACGCAAGTAATCAATTGTGAACACAACCGGCTAGTCTAACTTTAATTTTCGGATCCGACCCACTTATTATTGGGCCAGCCCAAACGAATTTGTGGACTTATTCTAATCTATAACTAAGATTCGTCTTTTAGGTCTAGCGGCCCATTTATTTATCAACAGCCCATTTGAATTATAACATGTTAAAAATAATTTTTATACAATTAAATTTTTTTAAGAGTGAAGGGCACTTTTAGTCCTCTTTATGGATCAACTTTTGCACATTCGTTCCTCTTAAAATTTTGGTAACAAATTCATCTCACTTAATTCTGAGGTAGTAGATGCATCCATTTCATAAATGTATAAAAAAAACATAAAAAAGAACTGTAGTTTAGACATCGGCAAAATATCAATTTACGTACTTTCACTGGTCCGGAGAATCAGGACATTTAATTTTTCAGCAAGCACTTACGTCCCTTAACTTTCACTAATCCGCAGAATCAGGACACGTAATTTTCCAGCAAGCATTTTACATTCCTTAACTTTCACTGTTCTGCAGAATCAGGACACTTAATTTTCCAGCAAATATTTTACATCCCTTAATTTTCATTGGTCTGTGGAATCAGGACTCTTAATTTTCCGACCAGCAAAATATGTCCTATAACTTTTTTATACCCGCAATTTTAGTCCACTTGACAGCAATTTCAGTCCACAACTCATCGAAAATTGCATAATAGCTAACTGGACAAATAATTTGGGGACTTGAATTAATATTGATGTTGACATGTTGTTAAATAGTTGTAGATAGTTTGTCTAGTGATTATCAAGTGGAATTTAATGTCCTGTAACAAAAAAGTGTCAAATAGGACTTATGTCAGATAGGTCATAAAATTTTGCAGTTTAAAAGTTACATGTTCTGTAAAGCAATTATGAGAATTGAAGTAATAGAATGTGCACTATGCTTTTCAATTCATTCATAACAATAAGTAGTACAACTATTGAAAATAATCTACCTAAGCCGGCTAAAAATAGAGGAGTATAATGGATGTATATGTTATAAAACTTAGGATAAAATGGATGAACAAATTGTAGTAAACAAAGTAATATGTAGAGGAAACTCATCAACTCTTTTCATTCATTTCATGTTGTAATTCATCTTCTTCTCTACTACTTGTTGTTACAAAATGAGGGATGAACTCATCTATTTATAGAGTTTAAAAGTACACATGTCATACAAAGAAGATTGATGGGTGGCCTCATATGTGTCTTGCAAAGGAAAGTGATGGGTGTCTACACATGCATTGTGATACATGGTTGTACTTAAGTGCTTCCACTTGTTCATGCCTTGCCACCCTTACTTCTTCATTGCTTGACACACATTAGATGCAATGCCACTCCATTTATTGTCTTGGCACATAATGAGATATGTGTTGTTTCTTTGTTTCACCAAGTGGAAGTTTCTTGTGTTGACACCATATAACTTGAGGTTCAAATTGCAATGGGCATCCACAACATATGTATATATATCATAACACTCCCCCTTGGATGTCCATTGCTTCTGGAGTATGCCTCGTTAAAACCTTGTCAAGAAAAACCCATTGGGATAAAAACTTGAACGAAGGAAAAAGAGTACATATCCGAAAAGGGGCTTATAAGCGTGTAACACTGCCTCGTTAAGACCTTGCCAAGAAAAACCCAGTGGGACAAAAACATGGACGAAGGAAAAAGAGTACAGTGTAAGTGTCATTAATTACACACTCCCCCTGATGCCGTCATAAGATCCACAAGTCGCCGCATTCCAATGTTGTAAACCATCTTCCTGAATGTTGTAATCGGCAATGCTTTAGTGAATAAATCGACAAAGTTGTTACATGACTGAATCTGAAGAACGTCTATATCACCATTTTTCTGAAGCTCGTGGGTAAAGAAAAACTTTGGTGATATGTGCTTCGTTCTGTCTCCTTTGATATATCCATTTTTAATTTGAGCAATACAGGCGGCACTGTCTTCATATAATGATGTCGGTATATTCTTTGTTGAAGGCAATCCACAAGATTCTTGGATATATTGAACCATTGATCTCAGCCATAAGCATTCTCGACTTGCTTCATGCAATGCCAAAATTTCAGCATGATTGGAAGAAGTGGCTACTAGAGTTTGTTTAACAGATCGCCATGATATTGCAGCGCCACCACAAGTGAATACATATCCACTTTGTGATCTACCTTTGTGTGGATCAGAAAGATAACCGGCATCTGCATAACCTTCTACATGTCCATCGGGAATCTCTAGTGTAAAATAGACCCATGTCTATTGTCCCACGAAGATAGCGCAATATGTGTTTAACTCCATTCCAATGTCTTCGTGTTGGTGCGGAGCTATACCTTGCCAGTAAGTTAACCGAGAAGGCTATATCAGGTCTTGTACAATTTACAAGATACATCAAGGCTCCAATTGCACTTAGATAAGGTACTTCAGGACCAAGCAATTCTTCATTTTCCTCTCGAGGACGGAAATGATCTTTCTTTATATCCAAAGAACGAACAACCATGGGACTGCTCAATGGATGAGCTTTGTCCATATAAAATCTCTTCAAGATTTTTTCTGTATATGCCGATTGATAAATAAAGATTCCAGTTTTTTCGAGATTTTTCATCCCAAATTCTTTCATTAAATAGGTTGATGTCTTTGTGAGCTCTTCAGGAGCCCCCACAAGATTTAAGTCGTCCACATATACCGCAATAATGGAGAAACCATTCTCAAATCTTTTAATGAAAACACATGGACAAATTGGATTGTTGACAAATCCTTCCTTTATGAGATAATCATTGAGCCGATTATACCACATTCGGCCAGACTGTTTTAATCCGTACAAGAATCGTTGTAATATAATTGAATACAATCTATGAGACCTTTGATTATGAGATCCTTCAGGGATTTTCATATATATATATATCACTATCAAGTGATCCATATAAATATGCGGTAACCACATCTATGAGACGCATGTCCAGTCCTTCAGAGACTGCAAAGCTAATCAAATACCGCAACGTGATTACATCAATCACAGGGGAATATGTTTCATCATAATCAATTCCAGGTCTTTGTGAGAATCCTTGTGCAAAAAGTCATGCCTTATATCTCACAATCTCATTTTTCTCATTTCGTTTTCGTACAAATATCCATTTGTACCCGACCGGTTGCACGTTTTCGGGCGTGCGAACTATCGGTCCAAAAACTTTGCGATTTTCTAGCGAGTTCAGCTCAGCTTGAATCGCATCTTTCCATTTTGGCCAATCATTTCTATGTCGCCTTTCATCAACCGATATCGGTTTGGGATCTTCGGGATCCTTATTTATAATATATAGTGCGACCCCATACGCAAAGGCGTTGTCTACAATCACTTTCTTTCTATCCCAATTTTCTAGGGTATTTAAATAATTCAAAGAGATCTCTTCAAATATCGCCTCTTCAGGGGCATCAGTTTCATTTGCCTCTCCGGGGGCATTTCTTAATTCAGACTGATCAGTTATTTTTTCTATAGCGCTTTGTTTTGAAACAGTTTCCTCTTCAGGAGGAATACATACTTCTGGTATCTTTTTCCTTCGGGGATTCTTGTCTTTCGCACCAACCGGGCGTCCACGTTTCGTTCGTGGTTTTTCAGATTGTCCTGCAGGGACATGTCCTTCAGGGACATCAATCTGTGCTGGTGCATTAACTGCCGGTATATGAGATTTTGTTATTTTCTTTGTATCAACAAATGCATCCGGCAATTAATTTGCAATATTTTGCAAATGTATAATATTTCTTACTTCTTGCTCGCAATTATTTGTACGTGGGTCATAATGAGACAAAGATGGCACATTCCATTTAATTTCACGCCGTTCTTCAGGAACCGGCTTCTTATCTCCCCCTAACGGCGGGAAAACTGTCTCATTAAAAATACTATCAGCATATCTTGCTTTAAACATATCACCCGTTGATAACTCTATGAAAACAGTGTTATCAAGTCTATTTTCTTAACTCATTCGATTACTTTTATTAGAGTTTTGGTAGAATCTTAGGCAATTTTACTTAGTTTTGTGTTTTGTCGCTCGAGTCATTGGTTTAATTGTTTTGTGCATGAATTGAGGTATTTTCTTATATATTGTGTTCATATTTGTAGGCCTAAGCTATTTTGGATCCAAAGACATGATTGGAAGTGAAGAACAACGAATTAAAGATCAAAGGAAGTCAAGTAGTGCAAGAACGAAGAAGGAAAATGCTGTTAGAAATGTTGTTATGCACTACGAGGACCATAACTCTTTCAAGGAAGCTCCAATGAAGTTGAAATTCGACTATGATGTAGAGGAATGAGTTAGCTACACCACAGCTTTTACGGATCTTGATTTGGAGTTCGGAGTGAAAGTTATGACACTTGCAAAACTGTCGCGCAAATCTGTCGCGATTTTCAGCGGGCTTTAAAGAGAATTCTTGGGCCAAAAGTCTCCTACTTGGATTCAACTTGGTAGATCTATTTAAGAACTTCTAGGTCATGAAATTACACATCTTTGATCAGCTCTAAACATATTTCTTTCATAGAATACACATAAAACATCGAAGATCTACTTGGAGAAAGATTGAAGAAGAAAAGAGAGAAGTCCTGAAGATCACCCAAGCAAGAATAACACAATATTGAAGATCTTTATCTTGGATTCATTGTTTTGTCTATAAAACCACATGAACTCAGATTTGTTTTCCTTTATTATTTTCTTCTTATGTTTATCATGAATTAATTCTTTAGGATCTAGGGTTTTTATGAAACTACGTTACTTTGATTATTTTTATTGGATTATTCGTAGTTAGGGGCAATTCTTGTGTTTGATTTAATTTCGTTCTCTATGCTTGCAACTTGACTGATCACCTAATTGTTAGATTTAATATTCTTTTTGAACTTGGAAAAGGGAGATTAGGATTATATAGGAAATTGAATAGTAAACGACTCTTAGGATATGAATATACTTAAGGCGTTTATACCCGTTACATGAGGTTTGTGTTTAATGCTCTGTGTTATTTATGAATCACCTAGGAATATGATCGATTTGTATAATACATTAGGTTCTTACGTAATTCGGAGGATACGTAGAAATATACTTGAATCCTCGGGTAGCACTCTTGTCACCACAATAACTACGAAAATCTCAATTGAGCAATCGATAGATAACATAGTGGATTATAACCCCAGGTTTCTCTTCTCATTATTCAAACTCAATCCAAGTACTTAGGTTAGTTAATTCATTTAGTTAATCTAGTTAATTAAAACCCAAGAATATATTTGAATTTGGAATCGATTAAAAGAAAATTAGGAATTGGAATTGGTAGATATTAGTCAAGTCCCTGTGGAGACGATACTCTTATACTTACTCTTTATTACTTGTTCGATACGTGCACTTGTGTTTATTTGCGTGTATAAATTCCGCAACAAGTTTTTGGCGTCGTTGCCGGGGACGTGCAACATTTATTTGCCAATTTTTATTTTTGATTTTTCTTTTGGTTGGTTCCTAGTTAGTTATTCTTTTTCTCGTTCTCCTCATTTGGTATGAATCATATCAGTTATCATTGGCTTAATGAAGGAACGACTTGTGTGTATTGTGCAGGTGAACACTCGTACGATCGTTGTCCATTGAATTCAAATTCATGGTTATACGTGGATCAATTTCAGGATAGTCAGTATGGTCAGAATCTTCACCCCAACAACTACAATTCAGGGTGGGGGACTAACCCAAATGTTCCATGGAGCGATGATCTGGGTAGTAATCAATACACAAACTTCATGATGACCAACTCGTTCATACCTCCAAGCTACCAAGACTATTCTCAGCCACCACCAACAGAACTAAGTCCTGAAATTGTGGAGACATTCAATGCATTTATGGAGGCATTCAATGATCATGCGAAAAAGATCACAACCAAAATTGAGGAAATATCTTCATTTGTAGAAGCAATGCGCAAACATTTAAGAATGGGTAATCCACCTCAAGACTCGCTCTTGAATGAAGAGGATAATTCGATATTATCAGATAATAAGCCGAGGGAGACAAATCCTCTTATTGTTGAGAGTGAAATAGAGCAGCCACATAGCAATAAACTGACAAGTTTCGATGTTAGTCAAAACGAGGAGATCCGAGATGCAGAAGATAATATCTTAATCATTCCGAAGGACGAAAACATCAAGGGAGACACCGAACTCGAAAATTCATTGACGTTGACAGACTTGATTGAGGTAATGGAGATAGAGAAGGATACAATTGAGTTTATCATACCTCCAATTTATGAGTCAAAAGGCGATGGATCTTATTTTGGTGTGGATGAGATATTAGTGAGAGATACGCAAAAAGGAAGGGTTGATGATAAAACGAACTACAATATGCATACCCATCTTCAAAGCGTGACTTGAATAAGAGTTGGTAAAGATTACAAGAGATATGAACCTGGGGATAGAGCTTGTCGATTCGATACGAGGTTCAAATTTTCCCCAATTGAGCTTACAAGGGAAAGACCAAATTTAGGGAAATCAAAGAAAGCAAAAAGGCCCGGACTTATGCTTGATCCGGACGGGACCCTATTCGATTATTGGCCACCTTAAAAGGGAAGTATCAAAGTCAAGCTAAGGACTTAAAACTAAGCGCTTCTTGGGAGGCAACCCAAGCTTTCATTTTTTCTTTTTGTCTTGTGTCTTGTTGCGTGTTTAGTTTCTTTTTGTGTTTGTCTTGTGTGCAGATACATCGATGCTCTGGAGAATATTAAAAATTTTGATGAAAAGAAGGACGCATCAAGGTGGAGGGTAACACGAATGGAAAAATTCCAGATTCTTCAGGCCATGGCTCAAATTGAGTCAAGCCATGGCCGAATTTGGAGCAGAAAAAGTGAACAGAGACGATGGATCGACCTGATTTTGGAGCCTATTGTCCGAACTCTCTTCGCCCCAGCGAAAGATTTCTCCGCCCCAGCAATGTAGATTCTGGAATTAGAGCGAATTTTCCTATACCACTTCGCCCCAGCGAAAAATTTCTATGCCTTAGCAAAGTAGATTATGGAATTAGAGCTAATTTTCCTATATCACTTCGCCCTAGCGAAAACTTTCTCCGTCTCCGTTACTCCCACACCATCGGCGAAATAACTTAAATCCGCAACCTTGTCCAACCCACCACCATCTTCAGATCCAATCACCACCCCTATAACCATCTCCACCAATCACCACGCTGCCGCTCTGAATGGGGATTTTGATTAACAAGATGGAGCAACGAGCAATGGGCGCATACAATTTTCAGGGCGTATTCATTTTCCAATTCTCTTTTATATTGATGTATTATGTTTTCGTTTTTTTTTTTGTTTGCTTGTTCTTTTGACCTCTTTTTGCTTCTTTGTGTCACAGTGGGGACACTGCTTAGTTTAAGTTTGGGGGTGAGGTCGCATTTACTTCATGCAAGCATCGTGCATGCTAGGTCGACTTTAACTAAATTTTTTGAAATTTTATGTGTTTTTGATTGTTTTTTCTGCATATTTTAAGCACGAATACATAATCGAGAATTTAGGATGACGTTAGAGAATTATAGTTAGAATAGAGCTTAAGAAATCCTTTCTTGCCTACCTGACCTCTAGATTCAAGGGTTATAGTGCTAAGGGTCTAAGAGATAGTTTTGAATAAGTTAGGGGGGGATGATAACTTTAACAAGAACCAAATGAAGCAAATAATTGAAAAAACTATAAGTTAAATTCAAAGAAAATAACCTCACTTGTATGAGACCTGAAAAACCTCATCGCTTGAGACTTATACTTGGACTCCTCTAACTTGACTGCGATCAGATGAATGATATATGGGTGCATCGACTTAACTATTCCACTATTCTGCACTCCTCTATTTTGACTGCTTCTTTAGAACGAGTTATGAGTGTGAGTGGTGCTAAATATACTTAAGTTATGCTCGTTAATGAAGAAAGTGCTAAGTGAAAGTTCAAACTTAAAGAATTCCATAACTTCGACTGAAAGCTTTGCTAAAACTTAGTAATTAGTATGATAACCTAAGAAAATAGAGAATATGTTTGGCAATTTAGGAATTCATGCAATTAGGCTCAATGATTTTGAAGCTATAGTGATCTAGGTGATTCCGACATTCTCGTTTTATGTATATACACACACACGCAGGAACTACATGATAGAATGCATGACGTTTTGAAACTATTAGTTAATAGATTGACTTGGGATGCATGATTGTAAATGTTCGTGTCGTTGTCTGAGTTTTTGTCATTACTCGAGGACGAGTAATGGTTTAAGTTTGGGGGTGTGATAACTCTGTGAAAACAGTGTTATCAAGTCTATTTTCTTAACTCATTCGATTACTTTTATTAGAGTTTTGGTAGAATCTTAGGCAATTTTACTTAGTTTTGTGTTTTGTCGCTCGAGTCATTGGTTTAATTGTTTTGTGCAAGAATTGAGGTATTTTCTTATATATTTTGTTCATATTTGTAGGCCTAAGCTATTTTGGATCCAAAGACATGATTGGAAGTGAAGAACAACGAATTAAAGATCAAAGGAAGTCAAGTAGTGCAAGAACGAAGAAGGAAAATGCTGTTAGAAATGTTGTTATGCACTACGAGGACCATACCTCTTTCAAGGAAGCTCCAATGAAGTTAAAATTCAACTATGATGTAGAGGAATGAGTTAGCTACACCACAGATTTTACGGATCTTGATTTCGAGTTCGGAGCTGAAAGTTATGACACTTGCAAAACTGTCGCGCAAATCTGTCGCGATTTTCAGCGGGCTTTTAAGAGAATTCTTGGGCCAAAAGTCTCCTACTTGGACTCAACTTGGTAGATCTATTTAAGAACTTCTAGGTCACGAAATTACACATCTTTGATCAGCTCTAAACATATTTCTTTCATAGAATACACATACAACATCGAAGATCTACTTGGAGAAAGATTGAAGAAGAAAAGAGAGAAGTCATGAAGATCACCCAAGCAAGAAGAACACAATATTGAAGATCTTTATCTTGGATTCATTGTTTTGTCTATAAATCCACATGAACTCAGATTTGTTTTTCTTTATTATTTTCTACTTATGTTTATCATGAATTAATTCTTTAGGATCTAGGGTTTTTATGAAACTATGTTACTTTGATTATTTTTATTGGATTATTCGTAGTTAGGGGCAATTCTTGTGTTTGATTTAATTTCGTTCTCTATGCTTGCAACTTGACTGATCACCTAGTTGTTAGATTTAATATTCTTTTTGAACTTGGAAAAGGGAGATTAGGATTAGATAGGAAATTGAATAGTAAACGACTCTTAGGATAGGAATATACTTAAGGCGTTTATACCCGTTACATGAGGTTCGTGTTTAATGCTCTGTGTTATTTATGAATCACCTAGGAATAGGATCGATTTGTATAATACATTAGGTTCTTACGTAATTCGAAAGATACGTAGAAATATACTTGAATCCTCGGGTAGCACTCTTGTCACCACAATAACTACGAAAATCTCAATTAAGCAATCGATAGATAACATAGTGGATTATAACCCCAGGTTTCTCTTCTCATTATTCAAACTCAATCCAAGTACTTAGGTTAGTTAATTCATTTAGTTAATCTAGTTAATTAAAACCCAAGAATATATTTGAATTTGGAATCGATTAAAAGAAAATTAGGAATTGGAATTGGTAGATATTAGTCAAGTCCCTGTGGAGACGATACTCTTATACTTACTCTTTATTACTTGTTCGATACGTGCACTTGCGCTTATTTGCGTGTATAAATTCCGCAACACCCATCAGGGGTTCAAGATATCTGATAATAGACGGGGAATCAAAACTAATGTAGATCCCAAGTCGTCTCTTTGGACCCATTTTTGTTCGTTGTGGCGGTGATATTGGAACATAAACCGCACATCCAAAAATTTTCAAATGAGAAATATCAGGCTGCTGGCTTGTCACAAGCTGCAATGGCGAATACGCCTCGAATGAACTTGGTCTAATCCGGACCAGTGAAGCAGCATGTAATATTGCATGTCCCCAAACAGAGGTGGGTAAATTTGACCTCAAAAGTAAAGGTCTAGCAATTAATGGCAACCTCTTTATAAATGACTCAGCTAGGCTATTTTGGGTATGAACATGTGCAACAGAATGTTCAACATCAATTCCAATTGACATGCAATAATCATCAAATACCTTAGATGTAAACTCACCGGCATAATCAAGACGGATTGTCTTTATCGGATAATCAGGAAATTGTGCCCTCAATTTTATAATTTGAGCAAGAAGCTTTGCAAAAGTCATTGTACGCGTTGACAGTAGGCATACATGAGACCATCTCGAAGATGCGTCTATCAGGACCATTAAATAACGAAAAGGTCCGCAAGGTGGATCTACAGGCCCACATATATCTCCATGAATTCGTTGTAAAAACATTGAGGATTCAGTATCAATCTTCATAGGAGACGTTCTGATAATTAATTTCCCCTGTGAGCATGCCACACACACATTTTCTTGCGGCAAAAGAATCTTCAGGTTCTTTAAAGGATGCCCGCTCGAGATCTTCATTATTTGGCGCATCATAATTGCTCCCTGGTGGCCAAGTCGATCATGCCAAAGCGAGAAGAGTTTTGAATCATTGAACTTCCGGTTCAATACAACATTTGATTCAAAAACTCTTATGGTTGCATAATATAAACCCGATGAGAAAACTGGGAGTTTTTCATTTACATGCTTCTGGCATGAAATTATGGATGCGATGCAAAGATATTCC
Organism: Penstemon barbatus; assembly: GCA_003313485.2. Classification (NCBI taxonomy): domain Eukaryota; kingdom Viridiplantae; phylum Streptophyta; class Magnoliopsida; order Lamiales; family Plantaginaceae; genus Penstemon; species Penstemon barbatus. The sequence continues at coordinate 31,731,364 of CM064878.1, read as the reverse complement.
ATATTCCCCTCATTCATGGTCTCAATATGAAATCCATTCAAACGTATATCTTTGAAACTTAACAAGTTTCTTTTGGATTTCGGAGAGTACAATGCCTCTTTTATCAAAATATTTGTACCACCGGGCAACATTATATTGGCTCTTCCGGAGCCTTCAATTAATGTTATAGTACCACAAATTGTACTAACATTAGCCTTTGATAATTTCAAATTCGAGAAATATTTCTTATCTCGAAAAATCATGTGTGTGGTCCCACTGTCAACCAAACAAATATCTCCATCGTTCATGCTCACATCAACGTTATTTTTCATTTTTTTTCTTAAGCACAAAATAATAATAAGATTTTTATTAAAATATACTCAAAACTCCGAGTTTGAGTCTTTCACCCAGACTTTCTTTCAAGTCTGAAATTTACGAAGCTTTGTTACAAGCTTAAATCCTTTGAGGCTTTCTTTCAAGCTTAAAATCTTTGAAGCTTTCTTTCAAGTTTAAAATTTACTAGGATTTCTGATAACTCTGTGAAAACAGTGTTATCAAGTCTATTTCCTTAACTCATTTGATTACTTTTATTAGAGTTTTGGTAGAATCTTAGGCAATTTTAGTTAGTTTTGTGTTTTGTCGCTCGAGTCATTGGTTTGATTATTTTCTGCATGAATTGAGGTATTTACTTATATATTGTGTTCATATTTGTAGGCCTAAGCTATTTTGGATCTAAGAACATGATTGGAAGTGAAGAACAACAAATTAAAGATCAAATGAAGTCAACTAGTGCAAGAACGAAGAAGCTGTCAGAAATGTTGTTGTGCACTCCGAGGACCATAACTCTTTCAAGGAAGCTCCAATGAAGTTTAATTTCGACTATGATGTAGAGGAATGAGTTAGCTACACCACAGATTTTACGGATCTTGATTTGGAGTTCGGAGCTGGGAGTTATGACATTTGCAAAACTGTCGCACAAATCTGACGCGCTTTTCAGCTGGCTTTTTAGGGAATTCTTGGGCCCAAAGTCTCCTACTTGGAATCAACTTGGTAGATCTATATAAGGATTTCTAGGTCACGAAATTACACATCTTTGAGCAGCTCTAAACATATTTCTTTCATAGAATACACCCACAACATCAAAGATCTACTTGGAGAAAGATTGAAGAAGAAAAGAGAGAAGTCCTGAAGATCACCCAAGCAAGAAGAACGCAATATTGAAGATCTTTATCTCAGATTCATCGTTTTGTCTATAAAACCACATGAACTCATATTTGTTTTCCTTTATTATTTTCTTCTTATATTTATCATGAACTAATTCTTTAGGATCTAGGGTTTTTATGAAACTATGTTACTTTGATTATTTTCAATAGATTATTCGTAGTTAGGGGCAATTCTTGTGTTTGATTTAATTTTGTTCTCTATGCTTGCAACTTGACTGATCACCTAGTTGTTAGATTTAATATTCTTTTTGAACTTGGAAAAGGGAGATTAGGATTAGATAGGAAATTGAATAGTAAACGACTCTTAGTATAGGAATATACTTAAGGCGTTTATACCCGTTACATGAGGTTCGTGTTTAATGCTTTGTGTTATTTATGAATCACCTAGGAATAGGATCGATTTGTATAATACATTAGGTTCTTACTTAATTCGGAAGATACATAGGAATATACTTGAATCCTCGGGTAGCACTCTTGTCACCACAATAACTACGCAAATCTCAATTGAGCAATCGATAGATAACATAGTGGATTATAAACCTAGGTTTCTCTTCTCGTTATTCGAACTCAATCCAAGTACTTATTTTAGTTAATTCATTTAGTTAATTTAGTTAATTAAAACCCAAGAATATATTTGAATTTGGAACCATATTAAAAGTAAATTAGGAATTGGAATTGGTAGATATTAGTCAAGTTCTTGTGGAGACGATACTCTTATACTTACTCTTTATTACTTGTTCGATACGTGCACTTGCGTTTATTTGCGTGTGTAATTTCCGCAACAAGTTTTTGGCGCCGTTGCCGGGGACTTGCAACATTTATTTGCCAATTTTTATTTTTGATTTTTCTTTTGGTTGGTTCCTAGTTAGTTATTCTTTTTCTCGTTCTCTTCTTTTGGTATGAATCGTAGCAGTTATCATTGGCTTAATGAAGGAACGACTTGTGTGTATTGTGCAGGTGAACACTCGTACGATCGTTGCCCACTGAATTCAATTTCACGGTTATACGTGGATCAATTTCAGGATAGTCACTATGGTCAGAATCTTCACCCCAACAACTACAATTCAGGGTGGGGGACTAACCCAAATGTTCCATGGAGCGATGACCTGGGGAGTAATCAATACACAAACGTCATGATGACCAACTCGTTCATACCTCCAAGCTATCAAGAGTATTCTCAGCCACCACCAACAGAACCAAGTATTGCACTTATGATAGCATTCACCGATTGTATGGAGGAGATGAAAAAGATCGGCTCTTCATGGAGCAATAATCAGCAAGCTGGACAGGGATTAAACAATGCCACAACTCAGCAACAACAAAATCCACCAGGCTCTCAAGGTCAACAAAAACAACCACTAGTGGATAATACACTATCGCTAGAAAAAACGCTGAAGCAGTTCAAAAACCATACATCTGCATTCTTTAACCAGACAAATGCATCTATTCGAGAATTAGAAACCCAAACAAATGCAACAAATGCATCTATTCGAAACCTAGAAACCCAAATGGCTCAATTAGCTCAAGATAGACATCACATACCTCAAGACCCACTCTTGAATGAAGAGGATAATTCGATGTTATCAGATACTAAGCCGGGCGAGATAAATTCTCTTATTGTTGAGAGTGAAATAGAGCAGTCGCATAGCAATAAATGGACAAGTTTCGATGTTTGTCATAACGAGGAGATCCCGGATGCAGAAGAAAATATCTTAATCATTTCGAAGGACGAAGACATCAAGGGAGATACCGAACTCGAAATTTCAGTGACGTTGATAAATGAGATTGAGGTAATAGAGATAGAGGAGGATACAATTGAGTTTATCATACCTCCAATTTATGAGTCAAAATGCGATGAATCTTATTTTGGTGTGGATGAGATATTAATGAGAGATACGCAAAAAGGAAGGGTTGATGATAAAACGAAGTACAATATGCATACCCATCCTCAAAGCATGACTTGGATAAGAGTTGGTAAAGATTACAAGAGATTTGAACCTGGGGATAGAGCTTGTCGATTCGATACGAGGTTCAAATTTGTCCCAATTGAGCTTACAAGGGAAAGACCAAATTTCGAGACAACAAAGAAAGCAAAAAGGCCCGGACTTATGCTTGATCCTGATGGAACCCTATTTGATTATTGGCCACCTTAAAAGGGAAGTATCAAAGTCGAGCTAAGGACTTAAACCTAAGCGCTTCTTGGGAGGCAACCCAAGCTTTTATTTGTTTTTATTTTTGCATTTTTTGTTTCGTTTTGTTTTAGTTTTAGTGTGATCTGTGGTGTTTTGTCGAGTTTTGCAGGTGTATTGCGGTGCAAGTTAACGAGGAGATGAATATTTCGTGGACTGGGGCGTTTTGGAGAAGAAGAATAATCAAGTCATGGTTCAATTTTGATCAAAAAGAGTGCAAAAAAAATTCCAGAAGCTTGAGGCCATGGCTCAACTTCAAGTGCACAAAATCATGAAATTACAGATTCGGAAGGCCATGGCTCAATTTTGATCGAGTCATGGCCTAAAAAAAAAAAAAAAAAAAAAAAAAAAAAAAAAACAAAACCTTAACCACCGACCGCCGCCCCTTCAAAAACCACCAACTCCTCCTTCACCTTAACCGACCGCCGCCGCCGCCCCTTGTCTCCCTCAGATCTGACCGCGACCATCTCTCTCGCACCGAGTCGCCGCCCAGAAAACCCTACCCCAGCTGCGACCGCCATTGTCCACCGCACTCAGCCCTCCTTCAGCCACGACCGCGCCTTCACAACTGCACAGATCTGCCCCGCGACCTGCCCCTTTTCTCCCGAACATCAGCCGCGACCGCGCCTTCATCTTCCTCAGCCGCACACAGCCCTAACCCAGCCCCGATCTGCCTCTTTCTCTCCTTCAGCCGCGACCGCGAACACCAGTCCACTCAGCCGCGCCGCTGTACCCTTTTCCGCCACAAAACAGCCGCGCCCACCCTACACCACACCACCCGAAACCCTAACTCCGCCGCACCAACCGCCAGCACAGCCGTGCCGCCACAGCTCGTCCATCTCGGTTGGCCTTCTCTCAAGTGCCGGACATTGGTCACAAAATTGATTATTGCCTTTCTTCGTTCGAGTCTTGATTTTGATTTCGATTGCTAGTCGGAGGGCTTGTTATGCTATTTTTGGATTTTTGCTTGTGATTAATTGAAAAGTATGGAGGAACGGTGTCTTGAACGATTCTTGTGGTTACGATATTGTTGCTTGATTGTGTGATTGGTTGGTAAGAGTGGTTGAGATTGATTACACTTTAGTTTCGGTGTGATACCTGTGAATCGATTGTTTTGGGGGAGTGAACCAAATGGCACCACGAAGTCGAGCGGTCCCGAGGATAATGCGTAGGATGGACAGACATGCAGGAGACCGCCAGACACAGCCTCGTAGGGACTTATTCTTTTCACTGTTCTCTGTTATATTTTGTTGGTGGTTGTCTTACTGTCTGCATGTGCATATTCTCGTCTTTCCTGTTTGGTTAATCTGACATGTTTCAACTCGTGTGTTTATGTCACAGTGGGGACACTGCTTAGTTTAAGTTTGGGGGTGAGGTCGCATTTACTTCGTACATGCTAGGTCGACTTTGACTATTTTTTTTGAAATTTTATGTCTTTTTGATTGTTTTTCCTGCACATTTTAAGCACGAATACATAATCGAGAATTTAGGATGACGTTAGAGAATTATAGTAAGAATAGTGCTTAAGAAATCCTTTCTTGCCTACCTAATCTCTAGATTCGATGGTTAAAATGCTAAGGATCTAAGTGATAGTTTTGCCTAAGTTTGGGGGGAAGGATAGCTTTAACAAGAACCAAATGAAGCAAATAATTGAAAAATTATAAGTTAAATTAAAAGAAAATAACCTCACTTGTATGAGACCTGAAAAACCTCATCGCTTGAGACTTATACTTGCACTCCTCTAACTTGACTGCAATAAGATGAATGATATATGGGTGCATCGACTTAACTATTCTACTATTCTGCACTCCTCTATTTTGACTGCTTCTTTAGAACGAGTTATGAGTGTGAGTGGTGCTAAATATACTTAAGTTATGCTCATTAATGAAGAAAGTGCTAAGTGAAAGTTCAAACTTAAAGAATTCCATAACTTCGACTGAAAGCTTTGCTAGAACTTAGTAATTAGTATGATAACCTAAGAAAATAGAGAATATGCATGGCAATTTAGGATTTCATGCAATTAGGCTCAATGATTTCGAAGCTATATGGATCTAGGTGATTCCGACATTCTCGTTTTATGTATACACACACACACGCAGGAACTACATGATAGAATGCATAATGTTTTGAAATTGTTGGTTAGTAGTTTGACTTGGGATGCATGATTGTAAATGTTCGTGTCGTTGTTTAAGTTTTTGTCATTACTCGAGGAAGAGTAATAGTTTAAGTTTGGGGGTGTGATAACTCTGTGAAAACAGTGTTATCAAGTCTATTTCCTTAACTCATTTGATTACTTTTATTAGAGTTTTGGTAGAATCTTAGGCAATTTTATTTAGTTTTGGGTTTTTTCGCTCGAGTCATTGGTTTGATTATTTTGTGCATGAATTGAGGTATTTTCTTATATATTGTGTTCACATTTGTAGGCCTAAGCTATTTTGGATCTAAGAACATGATTGGAAGTGAAGAACAACAAATTAAAGATCAAATGAAGTCAACTAGTGCAAGAACGAAGAAGCTGTCAGAAATGTTGTTGTGCACTCCGAGGACCATAACTCTTTCAAGGAAGCTCCAATGAAGTTGAATTTCGACTATGACGTAGAGGAATGAGTAAGCTACACCACAGATTTTACGGATCTTGATTTGGAGTTCGGAGCTGGGAGTTATGACATTTGCAAAACTGTCGCACAAATCTGACGCGATTTTCAGCGGGCTTTTTAGGGAATTCTTGGGCCCAAAGTCTCCTACTTGGAATCAACTTGGTAGATCTATATAAGGATTTCTAGGTCACGAAATTACACATATTTGAGCAGCTCTAAACATATTTCTTTCATAGAATACACCCACAACATCAAAGATCTACTTGGAGAAAGATTGAAGAAGAAAAGAGAGAAGTCCTGAAGATCACCCAAGCAAGAAGAACGCAATATTGAAGATCTTTATCTCAAATTCATCGTTTTGTCTATAAAACCACATGAACTCATATTTGTTTTCCTTTATTATTTTCTTCTTATATTTATCATGAACTAATTCTTTAGGATCTAGGGTTTTTATGAAACTATGTTACTTTGATTATTTTCAATAGATTATTCGTAGTTAGGGGCAATTCTTGTGTTTGATTTAATTTTGTTCTCTATGCTTGCAACTTGACTGATCACCTAGTTGTTAGATTTAATATTCTTTTTGAACTTGGAAAAGGGAGATTAGGATTAGATAGGAAATTGAATAGTAAACGACTCTTAGTATAGGAATATACTTAAGGCGTTTATACCCGTTACATGAGGTTCGTGTTTAATGCTTTGTGTTATTTATGAATCACCTAGGAATAGGATCGATTTGTATAATACATTAGGTTCTTACTTAATTCGGAAGATACATAGGAATATACTTGAATCCTCGGGTAGCACTCTTGTCACCACAATAACTACGCAAATCTCAATTGAGCAATCGATAGATAACATAGTGGATTATAAACCTAGGTTTCTCTTCTCGTTATTCGAACTCAATCCAAGTACTTATTTTAGTTAATTCATTTAGTTAATTTAGTTAATTAAAACCCAAGAATATATTTGAATTTGGAACCATATTAAAAGTAAATTAGGAATTGGAATTGGTAGATATTAGTCAAGTTCTTGTGGAGACGATACTCTTATACTTACTCTTTATTACTTGTTCGATACGTGCACTTGCGTTTATTTGCGTGTGTAATTTCCGCAACAAGTTTTTGGCGCCGTTGCCGGGGACTTGCAACATTTATTTTCCAATTTTTATTTTTTATTTTTCTTTTGGTTGGTTCCTAGTTAGTTATTCTTTTTCTCGTTCTCTTCTTTTGGTATGAATCATAGCAGTTATCATTGGCTTAATGAAGGAACGACTTGTGTGTATTGTGCAGGTGAACACTCGTACGATCGTTGCCCACTGAATTCAAATTCACGGTTATACGTGGATCAATTTCAGGATAGTCAGTATGGTCAGAATCTTCACCGCAACAACTACAATTCAGGGTGGGGGACTAACCCAAATGTTCCATGGAGCGATGACCTGGGGAGTAATCAATACACAAACGTCATGATGACCAACTTGTTCATACCTCCAAGCTATCAAGAGTATTCTCAGCCACCACCAACAGAACCAAGTATTGCACTTATGATAGCATTCACCGATTGTATGGAGGAGATGAAAAAGATCGGCTCTTCATGGAGCAATAATCAGCAAGCTGGACAGGGATTAAACAATGCCACAACTCAGCAACAACAAAATCCACCAGGCTCTCAAGGTCAACAAAAACAACCACTAGTGGATAATACACTATCGCTAGAAGAAACGCTGAAGCAGTTCATAAACCATACATTTGCATTCTTTAACCAGACAAATGCATCTATTCGAGAATTAGAAACCCAAACAAATGCAACAAATGCATCTATTCGAAACCTAGAAAACCCAAATGGCTCAATTAGCTCAAGATAGACATCACATACCTCAAGACCCACTCTTGAATGAAGAGGATAATTCGATGTTATCAGATACTAAGCCGGGCGAGATAAATTCTCATATTGTTGAGAGTGAAATAGAGCAGCCGCATAGCAATAAATGGACAAGTTTCGATGTTTGTCATAACGAGGAAATCCCGGATACAGAAGAAAATATCTTAATCATTTCGAAGGACGAAGACATCAAGGGAGATACCGAACTCGAAATTTCAGTGACGTTGATAAATGAGATTGAGGTAATAGAGATAGAGGAGGATACAATTGAGTTTATCATACCTCCAATTTATGAGTCAAAATGCGATGAATCTTATTTTGGTGTGGATGAGATATTAATGAGAGATACGCAAAAAGGAAGGGTTGATGATAAAACGAAGTACAATATGCATACCCATTCTCAAAGCATGACTTGGATAAGAGTTGGTAAAGATTACAAGAGATTTGAACCTGGGGATAGAGCTTGTCGATTCGATACGAGGTTCAAATTTGTCCCAATTGAGCTTACAAGGGAAAGACCAAATTTCGGGACAACAAAGAAAGCAAAAAGGTCCGGACTTATGCTTGATCCGGATGGAACCCTATTTGATTATTCGCTACCTTAGAAGGGAAGTATCAAAGTCGAGCTAAGGACTTAAACCTAAGCGCTTCTTGGGAGGCAACCCAAGCTTTTATTTGTTTTTATTTTTGCATTTTTTGTTTCGTTTTGTTTTAGTTTTAGTGTGATCTGTGGTGTTTTGTCGAGTTTTGCAGGCGTATTGCGGTGCAAGTTAACGAGGAGATGAATATTTCGTGGACTGGGGCGTTTTGGAGAAGAAGAATAATCAAGTCATGGTTCAATTTTGATCAAAAAGAGTGCAAAAAAAATTTCAGAAGCTTGAGGCCATGGCACAACTTGAGTCAGGCCATGGCTCAACTTCAAGTGCACAAAATCATGAAATTCCAGATTCGGAAGGCCATGGCTCAATTTTGATCGAGTCATGGCCTAAAAAAAAAAAAAAAAAAAAAAAACAAAACCTTAACCACCGACCGCCGCCCCTTCAAAAATCACCAACTCCTCCTTCACCTTAACCGACCACCGCAGCACCAATTACCACCGACCGCCGCCGCCGCCCCTTGTCTCCCTTAGATCTGACCGCGACCATCTCTCTCGCACCGAGTCGCCGCCCAGAAAACCCTACCCCAGCCGCGACCGCCATTGTCCACCGCACTCAGCCCTCCTTCAGCCACGACCGTGCCTTCACAACTGCACAGATCTGCCCCGCGACCTGCCCCTTTTCTCCCCAACAACCGCGCCTTCATCTTCCTCAGCCGCACACAGCCCCAACCCAGCCCCGATCTGCCTCTTTCTCTCCTTCAGCCGCGACCGCGAACACCAGTCCACTCAGCCGCGCCGCTGTACCCTTTTCCGCCACAAAACAGCCGCGCCCACCCTACACCACACCACCCGAAACCCTAACTCCGCCGCACCAACCGCCAGCACAGCCGTGCCGCCACAGCTCGTCCATCTCGGTTGGCCTTCTCTCAAGTGCCGGACATTGGTCACAAAATTGATTATTGCCTTTCTTCGTTCGAATCTTGATTTTGATTTCGATTGCTAGTCGGAGGGCTTGTTATGCTATTTTTGGATTTTTGCTTGTGATTAATTAAAAAGTATGGAGGAACGGTGTCTTGAACGATTCTTGTGGTTACGATATTGTTGCTTGATTGTGTGATTGGTTGGTAAGAGTGGTTGAGATTGATTACACTTTAGTTTCGGTGTGATACCTGTGAATCGATTGTTTTGGGGGAGTGAACCGAATGGCACCACGAAGTCGAGCGGTCCCGAGGATAATGCGTAGGATGGACAGACATGCAGGAGACCGCCAGACACAGCCTCGTAGGGACGTATTCTTTTCACTGTTCTCTGTTATATTTTGTTGGTGGTTGTCTTACTGTCTGCATGTGCATATTCTCGTCTTTCCTGTTTGGTTAATCTGGCATGTTTCAACTCGTGTGTTTATGTCACAGTGGGGACACTGCTTAGTTTAAGTTTGGGGGTGAGGTCGCATTTACTTCGTACATGCTAGGTCGACTTTGACTATTTTTTTTGAAATTTTATGTCTTTTTGATTGTTTTTCCTGCACATTTTAAGCACGAATACATAATCGAGAATTTAGGATGACTTTAGAGAATTATAGTAAGAATAGTGCTTAAGAAATCCTTTCTTGCCTACCTAATCTCTAGATTCGATGGTTAAAATGCTAAGGATCTAAGTGATAGTTTTGCCTAAGTTTGGGGGGAAGGATAGCTTTAACAAGAACCAAATGAAGCAAATAATTGAAAAATTATAAGTTAAATTAAAAGAAAATAACCTCACTTGTATGAGACCTGAAAAACCTCATCGCTTGAGACTTATACTTGCACTCCTCTAACTTGACTGCAATAAGATGAATGATATATGGGTGCATCGACTTAACTATTCTACTATTCTGCACTTCTCTATTTTGACTGCTTCTTTAGAACGAGTTATGAGTGTGAGTGGTGCTAAATATACTTAAGTTATGCTCATTAATGAAGAAAGTGCTAAGTGAAAGTTCAAACTTAAAGAATTCCATAACTTCGACTGAAAGCTTTGCTAGAACTTAGTAATTAGTATGATAACCTAAGAAAATAGAGAATATGCATGGCAATTTAGGAATTCATGCAATTAGGCTCAATGATTTCGAAGCTATATGGATCTAGGTGATTCCGACATTCTCGTTTTATGTATACACACACACACGCAGGAACTACATGATAGAATGCATAATGTTTTGAAATTGTTGGTTAGTAGTTTGACTTGGGATGCATGATTGTAAATGTTCGTGTCGTTGTTTAAGTTTTTGTCATTACTCGAGGAAGAGTAATAGTTTAAGTTTGGGGGTGTGATAACTCTGTGAAAACAGTGTTATCAAGTCTATTTCCTTAACTCATTTGATTACTTTTATTAGAGTTTTGGTAGAATCTTAGGCAATTTTATTTAGTTTTGTGTTTTTTCGCTCGAGTCATTGGTTTGATTATTTTGTGCATGAATTGAGGTATTTTCTTATATATTGTGTTCACATTTGTAGGCCTAAGCTATTTTGGATCTAAGAACATGATTGGAAGTGAAGAACAACAAATTAAAGATCAAATGAAGTCAACTAGTGCAAGAACGAAGAAGCTGTCAGAAATGTTGTTGTGCACTCCGAGGACCATAACTCTTTCAAGGAAGCTCCAATGAAGTTGAATTTCGACTATGACGTAGAGGAATGAGTAAGCTACACCACAGATTTTACGGATCTTGATTTGGAGTTCGGAGCTGGGAGTTATGACATTTGCAAAACTGTCGCACAAATCTGACGCGATTTTCAGCGGGCTTTTTAGGGAATTCTTGGGCCCAAAGTCTCCTACTTGGAATCAACTTGGTAGATCTATATAAGGATTTCTAGGTCACGAAATTACACATATTTGAGCAGCTCTAAACATATTTCTTTCATAGAATACACCCACAACATCAAAGATCTACTTGGAGAAAGATTGAAGAAGAAAAGAGAGAAGTCCTGAAGATCACCCAAGCAAGAAGAACGCAATATTGAAGATCTTTATCTCAAATTCATCGTTTTGTCTATAAAACCACATGAACTCATATTTGTTTTCCTTTATTATTTTCTTCTTATATTTATCATGAACTAATTCTTTAGGATCTAGGGTTTTTATGAAACTATGTTACTTTGATTATTTTCAATAGATTATTCGTAGTTAGGGGCAATTCTTGTGTTTGATTTAATTTTGTTCTCTATGCTTGCAACTTGACTGATCACCTAGTTGTTAGATTTAATATTCTTTTTGAACTTGGAAAAGGGAGATTAGGATTAGATAGGAAATTGAATAGTAAACGACTCTTAGTATAGGAATATACTTAAGGCGTTTATACCCGTTACATGAGGTTCGTGTTTAATGCTTTGTGTTATTTATGAATCACCTAGGAATAGGATCGATTTGTATAATACATTAGGTTCTTACTTAATTCGGAAGATACATAGGAATATACTTGAATCCTCGGGTAGCACTCTTGTCACCACAATAACTACGCAAATCTCAATTGAGCAATCGATAGATAACATAGTGGATTATAAACCTAGGTTTCTCTTCTCGTTATTCGAACTCAATCCAAGTACTTATTTTAGTTAATTCATTTAGTTAATTTAGTTAATTAAAACCCAAGAATATATTTGAATTTGGAACCATATTAAAAGTAAATTAGGAATTGGAATTGGTAGATATTAGTCAAGTTCTTGTGGAGACGATACTCTTATACTTACTCTTTATTACTTGTTCGATACGTGCACTTGCGTTTATTTGCGTGTGTAATTTCCGCAACAAGTTTTTGGCGCCGTTGCCGGGGACTTGCAACATTTATTTGCCAATTTTTATTTTTTATTTTTCTTTTGGTTGGTTCCTAGTTAGTTATTCTTTTTCTCGTTCTCTTCTTTTGGTATGAATCATAGCAGTTATCATTGGCTTAATGAAGGAACGACTTGTGTGTATTGTGCAGGTGAACACTCGTACGATCGTTGCCCACTGAATTCAAATTCACGGTTATACGTGGATCAATTTCAGGATAGTCAGTATGGTCAGAATCTTCACCGCAACAACTACAATTCAGGGTGGGGGACTAACCCAAATGTTCCATGGAGCGATGACCTGGGGAGTAATCAATACACAAACGTCATGATGACCAACTCGTTCATACCTCCAAGCTATCAAGAGTATTCTCAGCCACCACCAACAGAACCAAGTATTGCACTTATGATAGCATTCACCGATTGTATGGAGGAGATGAAAAAGATCGGCTCTTCATGGAGCAATAATCAGCAAGTTGGACAGGGATTAAACAATGCCACAACTCAGCAACAACAAAATCCACCAGGCTCTCAAGGTCAATAAAAACAACCACTAGTGGATAATACACTATCGCTAGAAGAAACGCTGAAGCAGTTCATAAACCATACATCTGCATTCTTTAACCAGACAAATGCATCTATTCGAGAATTAGAAACCCAAACAAATGCAACAAATGCATCTATTCGAAACCTAGAAACCCAAATGGCTCAATTAGCTCAAGATAGACATCACATACCTCAAGACCCACTCTTGAATGAAGAGTGATAATTCGATGTTATCAGATACTAAGCCGGGCGAGATAAATTCTCTTTTTGTTGAGAGTGAAATAGAGCAGCCGCATAGCAATAAATGGACAAGTTTCGATGTTTGTCATAACGAGGAGATCCCGGATGCAGAAGAAAATATCTTAATCATTTCGAAGGACGAAGACATCAAGGGAGATACCGAACTCGAAATTTCAGTGACGTTGATAAATGAGATTGAGGTAATAGAGATAGAGGAGGATACAATTGAGTTTATCATACCTCCAATTTATGAGTCAAAATGCGATGAATCTTATTTTGGTGTGGATGAGATATTAATGAGAGATACGCAAAAAGGAAGGGTTGATGATAAAACGAAGTACAATATGCATACCCATCCTCAAAGCATGACTTGGATAAGAGTTGGTAAAGATTACAAGAGATTTGAAACTGGGGATAGAGCTTGTCGATTCGATACGAGGTTCAAATTTGTCCCAATTGAGCTTACAAGGGAAAGACCAAATTTCGGGACAACAAAGAAAGCAAAAAGGCCCGGACTTATGCTTGATCCGGATGGAACCCTATTTGATTATTGGCCACCTTAAAAGGGAAGTATCAAAGTCGAGCTAAGGACTTAAACCTAAGCGCTTCTTGGGAGGCAACCCAAGCTTTTATTTGTTTTTATTTTTGCATTTTTTGTTTCGTTTTGTTTTAGTTTAAGTGTGATCTGTGGTGTTTTGTCGAGTTTTGCAGGCGTATTGCGGTGCAAGTTAACGAGGAGATGAATATTTCGTGGACTGTGGCGTTTTGGAGAAGAAGAATAATCAAGTCATGGTTCAATTTTGATCAAAAAGAGTGCAAAAAAAATTTCAGAAGCTTGAGGCCATGGCACAACTTGAGTCAGGCCATGGCTCAACTTCAAGTGCACAAAATCATGAAATTCCAGATTCGGAAGGCCATGGCTCAATTTTGATCGAGTCATGGCCTAAAAAAAAAAAAAAAAAAACAAAACCTTAACCACCGACCGCCGCCCCTTCAAAAACCACCAACTCCTCCTTCACCTTAACCGACCACCGCAGCACCAATTACCACCGACCGCCGCCGCCGCCCCTTGTCTCCCTCAGATCTGACCGCGACCATCTCTCTCGCACCGAGTCGCCGCCCAGAAAACCCTACCCCAGCCGCGACCGCCATTGTCCACCGCACTCAGCCCTCCTTCAGCCACGACCGCGCCTTCACAACTGCACAGATCTGCCCCGCGACCTGCCCCTTTTCTCACCAACAACCGCACCTTCATCTTCCTCAGCCGCACACAGCCCCAACCCAGCCCCGATCTGCCTCTTTCTCTCCTTCAGCCGCGACCGCGAACACCAGTCCACTCAGCCGCGCCGCTGCACCCTTTTCCGCCACAAAACAGCCGCGCCCACCCTACACCACACCACCCGAAACCCTAACTCCGCCGCACCAACCGCCAGCACAGCCGTGCCGCCACAGCTCGTCCATCTCGGTTGGCCTTCTCTCAAGTGCCGGACATTGGTCACAAAATTGATTATTGCCTTTCTTCGTTCGAGTCTTGATTTTGATTTCGATTGCTAGTCGGAGGGCTTGTTATGCTATTTTTGGATTTTTGCTTGTGATTAATTGAAAAGTATGGAGGAACGGTGTCTTGAACGATTCTTGTGGTTACGATATTGTTGCTTGATTGTGTGATTGGTTGGTAAGAGTGGTTGAGATTGATTACACTTTAGTTTCGGTGTGATACCTGTGAATCGATTGTTTTGGGGGAGTGAACCAAATGGCACCACGAAGTCGAGCGGTCCCGAGGATAATGCGTAGGATGGACAGACATGCAGGAGACCGCCAGACACAGCCTCGTAGGGACGTATTCTTTTCACTGTTCTCTGTTATATTTTGTTGGTGGTTGTCTTACTGTCTGCATGTGCATATTCTCGTCTTTCCTGTTTGGTTAATCTGGCATGTTTCAACTCGTGTGTTTATGTCACAGTGGGGACACTGCTTAGTTTAAGTTTGGGGGTGAGGTCGCATTTACTTCGTACATGCTAGGTCGACTTTGACTATTTTTTTTGAAATTTTATGTCTTTTTGATTGTTTTTCCTGCACATTTTAAGCACGAATACATAATCGAGAATTTAGGATGACGTTAGAGAATTATAGTAAGAATAGTGCTTAAGAAATCCTTTCTTGCCTACCTAATCTCTAGATTCGATGGTTAAAATGCTAAGGATCTAAGTGATAGTTTTGCCTAAGTTTGGGGGGAAGGATAGCTTTAACAAGAACCAAATGAAGCAAATAATTGAAAAATTATAAGTTAAATTAAAAGAAAATAACCTCACTTGTATGAGACCTGAAAAACCTCATCGCTTGAGACTTATACTTGCACTCCTCTAACTTGACTGCAATAAGATGAATGATATATGGGTGCATCGACTTAACTATTCTACTATTCTGCACTCCTCTATTTTGACTGCTTCTTTAGAACGAGTTATGAGTGTGAGTGGTGCTAAATATACTTAAGTTCTGCTCATTAATGAAGAAAGTGCTAAGTGAAAGTTCAAACTTAAAGAATTCCATAACTTCGACTGAAAGCTTTGCTAGAACTTAGTAATTAATATGATAACCTAAGAAAATAGAGAATATGTATGGCAATTTAGGAATTCATGCAATTAGGCTCAATGATTTCGAAGCTATATGGATCTAGGTGATTCCGACATTCTCGTTTTATGTATACACACACACACGCAGGAACTACATGATAGAATGCATAATGTTTTGAAATTGTTGGTTAGTAGTTTGACTTGGGATGCATGATTGTAAATGTTCGTGTCGTTGTTTAAGTTTTTGTCATTACTCGAGGAAGAGTAATAGTTTAAGTTTGGGGGTGTGATAACTCTGTGAAAACAGTGTTATCAAGTCTATTTCCTTAACTCATTTGATTACTTTTATTAGAGTTTTGGTAGAATCTTAGGCAATTTTAGTTAGTTTTGTGTTTTGTCGCTCGAGTCATTGGTTTGATTATTTTGTGCATGAATTGAGGTATTTTCTTATATATTGTGTTCACATTTGTAGGCCTAAGCTATTTTGGATCTAAGAACATGATTAGAAGTGAAGAACAACAAATTAAAGATCAAATGAAGTCAACTAGTGCAAGAATGAAGAAGCTGTCAGAAATGTTGTTGTGCACTCCGAGGACCATAACTCTTTCAAGGAAGCTCCAATGAAGTTGAATTTCGACTATGATGTAGAGGAATGAGTTAGCTACACCACAGATTTTACGGATCTTGATTTGGAGGTCGGAGCTGGGAGTTATGACATTTGCAAAACTGTCGCACAAATCTGACGCGATTTTCAGCGGGCTTTTTAGGGAATTCTTTGGCCCAAAGTCTCCTACTTGGAATCAACTTGGTAGATCTATATAAGGATTTCTAGGTCACGAAATTACACATCTTTGAGCAGCTCTAAACATATTTCTTTCATAGAATACACCTACAACATCAAAGATCTGCTTGGAGAAAGATTGAAGAAGAAAAGAGAGAAGTCCTGAAGATCACCCAAGCAAGAAGAACGCAATATTGAAGATCTTTATCTCAGATTCATCGTTTTGTCTATAAAACCACATGAACTCAGATTTGTTTTCCTTTATTATTTTCTTCTTATATTTGTCATGAACTAATTCTTTAGGATCTAGGGTTTTTATGAAACTATGTTACTTTGATTATTTTCAATAGATTATTCGTAGTTAGGGGCAATTCTTGTGTTTGATTTAATTTTGTTGGATGAAGATGAAGATGAAGTGCAAAGAAGACAAGAAATTAAGGGAAGATTTTGATGATTTCCAAAACATCATAATCAGCTAAGTATGGAAGCTTAGTTCCCTTAGAAGAATTTTGAACAAGTAAAAGAAGACATCAGAAGAGTTCAAAGTTCAAAGCCCAGAAGACTAGTGATCTCATGCTGAAACAGCGAACAGAAGGGTAGGTCATCAGCCGAGTCAAATCAGATTAGTTCAATATTTGATCAACAGAGTATCTATCAGCAGAGTCGTTTTGGTCAGCAGAGTAGAAGAGATCAAGAGATTAGTCCAACGGTAATAAATGCACTTGGTGTAATAAATGCTGGAAGAGAATGGTAGTAATGGCAAATGATTGAATTTAACTCTCGGATCAGCAGAGTGCATTTAATGCAGCTACAGGAAAGTACAGCAGAAAAGGTACTGTAGCAGTAGCCGTTCTGAATTTCGGGTTAAAGCTATGGATTTGAAGATTTGATTTCCTTCAACGGTCATATTTTCAAATTCAAGTATAAAAGGAGTTGATTTCAAAGGGCGAGACACACAACAACAATCAGAGATTTTGCATTCAAAGCAGAAATTTATCTAAGTCTCAAAAGCTCAAACAGCTCACTCGTCTGGTGGAAGTCATCTGTTGACAGAAACCCAGTTGAAGAAAACAGAAAAACATTATCTGAGTGATTTTGTAATAGCTGAGTGTTGTGCGAAGTGAGAATCCATCTTTGTGAGTGATTCTACTTTAGAGGATAGGTTTTCTTTGTGAATCCCTATTGTGAGCTTATAGCCTTTTCATTTGTTGTCTAGGTATAAGTGGAGAAATATTGTAATCTTTGTGATTATAGTATAACCCAGAATCTAAGTGATCTGGAAGAGTGGACTAAAGGATTTTTATCCATATAACCACTATAAAAATTCTTTGTGTTATCTTGCATTCAAGTTTTCTTGCATATTTAAAGACTGCATATTTGAACACTTTGAATTATTTAAAAGATTTTAAAAGGAGTTTGAAAAACTGGGGATAAAATCTTTAAGAACTTAGTCTACTTGTGAAAAACACTTTAAAACAATCCGCTGCAAGTATACTCTTTAAAAACTGTTTGCTGGAAAATCAGCTAAGTATTTGTAAGAAGAGTGGTCAGTCTGCTGTTCAAGATTTGTTCACGATCAGCTGAGTCTGCTTACTGTTCTTCATCAGCTTAGTCTGCTGACAGAAGACTGAAAAGTTTTTAAGTTCAAAAATTTTCAGAGGTCTATTCACCCCCCCCCCCCCTCTAGACCTCATCTGACCACTTGGGACCAACAAGTGGTATCAGAGCAGGTGGTTCATTAGAATCAGCTGCCTGATCAACGAGCTTGATCCAAGTGTTTTTCAAAGGTTTTCAAAACTTTTTCAAAAGTGCATCTTTTTGAAAAATCTAAACTTTTTGAAAAATGGATTGTATCAGCCATGTTCCCCACATTGCTGGTATGTCTTTTGAAGACTCGAAGATTAGAATGGAAATCTTTCTAGCAGCTTATAATGACAACATGTAGACATGTATCATTAAAGGTCCATTCAAATTCACCAAGACCATTATAGTTGATGAAGCTGAACTGGTGGTGGAAAAAGACTTAACAGAGATGACAGCCGAAGAGATAAAACTGTTTAATCTGGACAAAATAGGGAGATTCATCATGACTAAAGCCCTGGACAATGATCGGTTTGACAAGATCAAACATTGCAAATCTGCAAAAGAGATGTGGGACAAAGTCAGAGACATGAGCGAAGGAAATGATGCAATAAAGGAGCATCAGCTCACTGTTGCTTTGGAGAAACTGGACAACTTCAAGATGAAGTCTGGAGAAACCATTGATCAGATGGATACCAGATTCACCAGAACTCTTAATGAAGTTTTAAAGTTGGGAAAAACCTTCACTGACAAAGAAATCACTGTCAGAGTACTAAAGGCTCTACCCCCAAAGTTCAACATGAAAGTGACAGCAATGGAAGAATCAAGGGATTTGGGAAAAATCTCTCTTACAGAGCTGTTTTCTGTACTCAAGGCATTCGAGTATAAACTGCCTAGGATGGGTATTGAAGAAACCTCAACTTCAGGACCCACAGCTGCCTTAGTTGCTGCTGAAAACACCAGGAGACCAGCACATAGAAGTCAAGATGTGGACTCATCTGATGAAGCATCACTACTCAACAAGAAGGAGTACACTGCTGGAGATGTAGCATTATTGATGAACAACTTCAAGAAGTTCTATAAGAGAAAGATGAAAAACAAATACAATCATGCTGCTTCTACTTCTAAACCTAACTCTTCTTCTCAAGAAAAAGATGATTATAAAGCAAAACTAATGTGTTATAACTGCAGGAAATTGGGACATTTCATCAGAGACTGTCCATATCCAAAAGCAGAGAAATACACTGAGGAAGAGAAGAGAATCAGAAAGGAAAGAAAGCATCAAAGAGGGAAAGCAATGGTAGCTGAAGCAGAAAAGCTTGCTGCTGTCTACTCATCTGATTCAGATTCAGACACGTCTGATGAAGAATCTTCTGATGAAGAGAAACCTGCTCTCCTCTGCCTGATGGCTAAGGAATCTGATGACTCAGAGGATGAGGTAACTCCTCAAGATAATGAACTATTTAATTCTCTAGAGCAAATGATGTTGAATAATACTACTATTGCTGGAGAATTTGTTAAGCTTAAGGAAGAGATGAACTTGCTAAAAGAGCAAAATAACTCACTGAAACTTAAAGCTGAAAAGCCTAAAGAATCAGCTGAGTATAAACAGCTTGAGCAAGAGCATGAATCTCTGAAAGCTGAATGTGAGGTCTATAAAGGAAAAATCATGGAACTTGAAAAGGTCATTGAGTCTCATGATAAGTCATCTGTTGCATTCATGCCTATATCTAGTAAACAGGAGACACCTTTAGAAAAGGATAAAATAGAATTGAATCATACTGAAAAATTCATTTCTGCTGACAATAGTAAGGTCATTCTGTATGTTCAAACTTCTAAACCTACCTCATCTGAGAAAGCATTAAAGGAGAAGAAATCTCCTAAGGCTAAAAAGAGCAAAGAGCCTAGCGTAGGAAAACAGACTAGTAAACCTAAACATAAGAGTCCTAGGAAGTCTTCTGATAAGGTTAAGACTAATCAGACTAGTGAGAAAACTAAGTCGTCTGTCAATGAGCAAGCCACTAGTAAGCCAAAGAAGCATAAGAACAAGAAAAATCAAAATGCTTGGTATGGAAATGAGTCATATTATGTGCAACCTGCTGCATATCATCCTATGTATCATGCACCTCAATTTTCGAGTTACTATGCACCTTATCCTGCTCATCCAATGCATGCATACCCTGCTTATCATGCACCTTACCCTGCTTATGAACACTATTCTTATCATACTGATCATCAACATGACTTATCGGCTAATTATGATGAAAATAAAGCTGTTCATGCTCCTGTCAAAACTCAGAAACCTAAGAAGCCTAAGACATCAACATCTTGGGTTGTCAAAGGTGGAACTAATCCTTCAGGACCCTCTCAATAAGGGTACCTAAAACAATTTTATTTTTGTTTTGTAGGTTAGGATTAGGAGTAGGAGTAAAGTAGAGAAGATATGGTACTTGGACAGTGGATGTTCAAGGCACATGTGTGGAAACATACATGAGTTGACTGATGCAGTTGCTGTGGATGGTCCAAGTATTACATTTGGAGACAGCAAAGAAGGCAAGATTAAAGCTAAATGAAGATTGATCAAGGGAAACATAGAGATATCTGACGTCTCATATGTTAGAGGCCTAAAATATAATCTGCTAAGCATAAGTCAATTTTGTGACAAAGGATATTCAGTCATCTTCTCAACAGATAAGTGCTATGTTGAACAGATTGGTACAAAGAAGGTAATTTTATCTGGAAGACGACAAGGGAATGTCTACATAGTCGACTGGAATTCTGTTGACAAGAATTCAAGTGTCTGTTTGGTTGCATCCGCACCAAGTGAAGTTAGTTGGCTATGGCACAAGAGAATGAATCATTTAAACTTCAAGACCATCAACAGATTAATCAAGAATGATTTGGTAGAAGGGATTCTAAAAACAGTCATGAGCAAAGACAAGCTCTGTGACGCCTGTCAGAAGGGTAAACAAATTAAGTCATCGTTCAAAAGCAAGAAGCACCAATCTTCTGAAAGAATCTTGGAGCTGCTACATATGGACTTATTTGGACCCATTGATCCAGTCAGTAATGGTGGAAAGAAATACTGCCTAGCTGTCGTGGATGATTATTCAAGATATACTTGGGTGATTTTCATGAAGAAGAAAAGTGAAACCAAGGAACATCTTACTAATCTGATGGAACTGATCCAGAATGAGAAGAGTATCAAAATATTGAAGATCAGATCAGATAGAGGGACAGAGTTTACAAACTCTACTGTTGAAGAGTACTGTAACATCAAAGGAATACATCATGAGTACTCATCTGCTAGAACCCCTCAACAGAATGGTGTTGCTGAAAGGAGAAACAGAACACTAAAAGAAGCTGTCAGGACCATGATAGCTGAAGCTAAGCTGCCACAAAGATTTTGGGCAGAAGCAACAAATACAGCATGCTTTACCCAAAACAGATGTATGATCAACAAAAATCAGAACAAGACTCCATATGAAGTTTGGAACAACAGGAAACCAAACGTTCATTACTTTAAGATTTTTGGTTGTAAATGTTTTGTATTGAACAATGGGAAAAATCACCTTACTGCATTTGCAGAAAAGGCTGATGAAGCTGTTTTTGTAGGATACTCTACTGTTAGTAAAGCCTATAGAGTTTTCAATAAAAGAACATTACTAATAGAAGAATCTATTCATGTAGTATTTGATGAGCCAAGTCAATCTTCTGAAAAGAATCAAAGTGCTAATCAAGATCTGTCTACTGATTTACAGAAGTTGAATGTTGGAAATAATGAAGAATATGTTCCCATCATACTACCTGACCTCAATCCAGCTAATAACTCAAGTGTTGTTCAAAATCACAGTGCTGATTGTCTAACAGACGAGTTGCAAACAGCTGAAAGACCAGAGACTGTTCAACAGACAACAAATGTTCAACAGACTACTACTGGATCTCCAACAGTAGTGCTGCAAGATCAAGACAAAGGACAACATTATGATTTGCAACCTGATCTTAGATGGCTCAGAAATCACCCACCAGAGTTAGTGATTGGTGATCCATTAGATAGAGTGAAAACAAGAAGAGCTGCTGCACAAGATGCTATGTTTGTCACCTTTCTATCTCAAATAGAGCCTAAGCAAATTGAAGAAGCTCTAAATGATTCCTTCTGGATAGAAGCTATGCAAGAAGAGTTGAATCAATTTGAAAGGAATGAAGTCTGGTACTTAGTTCCTAGACCAAGTCATCAAAGAGTTATTGGCACTAAATGGGTTTTCAGAAATAAGATGAATGAAGATGGTATTGTTACCAGAAATAAAGCAAGATTAGTGGCCAAGGGTTATTGTCAAGAAGAAGGAATTGACTTTGATGAAACTTTTGCACCAGTAGCAAGACTTGAAGAAATCAGACTGTTTCTAGCTTATGCTGCTTACAAGAACTTCACTGTCTATCAGATGGATGTGAAGTCTGCTTTTCTCAATGGAGAACTGCAAGAAGAGGTATATGTTGAGCAACCTCCTGGATTTGAAGTCTATCAAGAAGAGGACAAAGTATATCGTCTGAAGAAAGCCCTCTATGGACTGAAACAGGCTCCAAGAGCATGATATGATACCCTATCTGATTTTCTTTTAATTAAAGGATTTCATAAAGGTAAGGTAGATAAAACCTTGTTCACAATTGAATGGGAGAATCATATATTAATTGTGCAAATATATGTGGACGATATTATTTTTGGTTCAACTAACCAACAGATGTGTGATAAGTTCTCCAAGATGATGCAGAATAAGTTTGAAATGAGCATGATGGGTGAACTTAATTATTTTCTTGGTTTACAAGTCAAACAGCTGCCTGATGGAATCTTTATAAATCAAGCTAAATACACAAGAGATCTGTTCAAGAAGTTTGGTATGGAAACTAGCTCTACTGCTACTATTCTTATGTCTACAAATCTTCGTTTGGATAAAGATGAAGATGGCAAATCAGTGGACATAACCAAATATAGAGGCATTATAGGGTCACTGTTATATCTAACAGCAAGCAGACCTGACATAATGTATTCAGTTGGAGTCTGTGCAAGATTTCAATCAAACCCCAAGGAATCTCATCTCTTAGCTGCCAAGAGGATATTGAAATATGTTAAAGGCACTCAAGAATTGGGATTATGGTATCCTAGAGAATCTGGATTTGAGCTTATTGGTTATTCAGATTCAGACCTTGCTGGCTGCAAGATTGACAGAAAGAGCACAACAGGTGCTTGTCAGTTCTTAGGTAGTCGTCTGATCTCATGGATGAGTAAGAAACAAACTTCAGTTTCTATATCTACTGCTGAAGCTGAATATATAGCTGCTGGAGCCTGCTGTGCACAAATACTTTGGTTGAAGCATCAACTAGAAGACTACAATATCAAAATCAGTGGAATTCTAATCTACTGTGACAATACAAGTGCAATATCACTTACTCAGAATACTACAAGTCATTCAAGGACTAAACATATAGAGATCAAGCATCACTTCATTAGAGATCATGTGGAAAAAGGCAATGTTATGATAGAGTATGTTCATACTGACAATCAGATTGCTGATATTTTCACTAAACCTTTAAGTGAAGTAAGGTTCTCAACTCTAAGAGCTGAGCTAGGACTACTCAATTTGGATGCATAAGCTGAGGGGGAACTCATCAGAAGACTGAAGTTCAACAGCTTAGTTATCCGTTATTCTATTCAAGGATTAACTTTCAACAGACTAGTTAGCTTATGGATTCTTAAAGACAGGGGGAACGTGTAAGACTAGCGGTACTTCTGTTCTAAAGATGAAATTTGTTAATGTCAGTTAGTGGAAGTTATATTATCTGAAGATCTGTTCTTAATTCTTGAAGACTGAAGATTATTTTATCTTGCTGGATTGACAAACAGCAGAGGAAGATTACTAGCTATTGGCATTCTCTAGTAATATCAGATAACAGATCACTCGTCTGTCAGATAAGTTAAACTCTACTCATCTGATATCTTATATAAGCATGGTCATAAATCGTATCTTTAGAAACGCGCTTTTATAAGTAACAGATTAATGTCGATAGAGTTTCCCGCCCATCTGACATTAAAATAATAAAATTGAAATCCGCAACTCCCATCCACACGATTAATAAACTGTCAGATTAGATCAACGTTTCAGATTAATCACGATAACCCAAATAATAGAAACGTATAAAGTCCGATCTAAAACAGTACAGTCGTCTTACGCACCCAAATATTCTCAAATTCTCCAACTCTCAAACTCTCCTGCTTCGAAAGTATATTGCTTTTGCAGATTCCTGCTCACTAATCTCAGAGATGGATAAGATTATTGATGGAAGATACCTAAACTACAGCAAATTTCACTTTTCGGGTACTGATCTGATGCGCTCTCTTCTGAAGAAAATCCAAGAGGCATCACTTGTTCCAGTCCTGGAAGCACATGAAGACAGGGTCTACTTAGAAGACGTTTATCACTTCTATACGACCAGGGAATTCAACGATGATGAAACTGTCATGACGGCTGTCATTGGTGGTAAGAAAATCACTGTCTCTGCTGCTGTTCTTAGTGAAATTTACAAGTTAGCAAATAAGGGAGGAGATGTGACCAGCTTAGGGTCAGAAAAGGAGGATGAATTCTGGGCAATTTGTGCGAAAAAGGGAGAAGAGATGACTGGAACCCTAATGAAAACTCAGTTAAAGGATGAGTATCAAAGGTTCGCAGACATCATTGCGAAGGTACTGGAAAGCTACACAAGCTCACTAGATGGGTTACCCAGAAGAAGGTACTACACCATGGTCTGCATATACTATGGTCTGAAAGTTAACTGGGCTGCTCACGTCTATGAGCTGCTGAGTGATAAAAGGCTATCTCATGCCATCTTACTCAGTAATCTGTTTGCATCCTTGCGTTGTCCCATGGCTGGTGGGAAGACTACTCATGGAAGTAAGGAATTCAAATTGTATTAACCAGTGAAACAAGTGGTGGCAAGACCAAAAAGAAAAGCCACTGCAAAATCCAAAAAGACCCCTTCTAAGAAGAGCAAGAAGGAGGGTCAGACAAGTCAACCTGCTGAGCCAACAGCACAGTCTGCTGTTGAGGCTGGATCAGCACAACCTGGAGATGCAGTTCCAGAAAAGGTGATTGAAGAATTTACCAAGGAGATTGAACAGATGGAGACAGGTTCCTCTCCTGAAAGAACTAAATCTGAGGAAGAACCCCCTCTTCAAAGGTTGAAAAGGTTGAGAAAAAGAAGTGAGGCAAGGGGACCTCCTACTGCCAACCCCCCTGCCAAAAGATTGGCCAAATCAAAGGTCAAGAGAAGTGTAACTTTCTCTGAGGAGACAGTTGCAAAAGTAAGAGAAACAACAACATCAGCTGAGAGGCCATTATTTATTGAAGAACCTGCTAATAAGTCTACTGAAGAAGTTGTTTCCAAAATTGGAGTACCTACTACAGACTCTTCTGCTGTAGTGTCTGCTGAAGCTGGAGAAGAACATCAGACTGCCACAACAGGTGAAGGAGAAACACTCCTTCTGCATCCTACTCCTGTTGCTGCAACTCCAATTCAAGCAGTTGAAAGTCCTGAATCAAGAAGAAGACGGACTGGGAAAATTGCAACTTACCTGACTGCTGCAGAAAAGAAAAGACAAGATGATGCTGAAAAGCAAAGGATAGCTGCAGAAAAGGCAGAAGAAGATAGGCTGAAAAGCCTAGAGTTAAAAAGGCTGGAAGAAGAGGCCAGCAAGATGACTCAAGAGCAGAGAGATGCTGTTGAGGCAGCAGAATTGGCTGCTGTTATTGAAGCAAGCATCAAGGATGCTCATGGAAATCAGCATACTAGTGGGCTAGTTATTGGTGAACAGAGGGATCCAAACAAACCAATACCAGCTATGCCTGCACCAAAGATAAAGCCAAAGAGAAGAGAGGAAATTAGATTAGCTATAGAGATTGTCAGGGATGATCCTGCTATCTTTGAAGAATTTCTCAAGAGGCTAGATGCTGAAAATGAAAGAATCAACCGTCTGACATTATTCCATGCTGAAAAGATCAGATACAACAGATGGAGAGAATTCAGACTGACAAAGAGCCCTGCTGAAATGGCCAAGTGGAAAGGCTTCACTGCTGAAGAAGCCTGGGTATTGAAGTGGCTAGAGACTGGATCTTTAATTCAAGAACTTGATTCAGAATTCTTTCTGGACAGGTTAAGGCTAAGGATAAGTCACACAGTCAAGGGCGAAGCAAAGAAGATCCTTGAATCTGTTCCTGAGGATTATGGTGAATCAGAAGACTTCAAGGAAAGATCAATCAAACTGGCTATTGCTCAAGCAATGGAACTTTGGGCAAAGAAGTCAAGGAAGCTAAAGGGACAACCCAACTCATTGGTCCCTCTTCCAAATATCAAGCACATTGTCTATGGTCCAAATATCAAACAATATGAAGAGCTACCTGAGGAACCATACTCACCTTTTATTCCTCTTGACAATTTTACATGGATTTCTAACAGGTCAGCTGTAGACAATGAGGGATTGCTGAAAACAGTTGAGACTGTTAAGAAGATCATATCCCCTGCTGATAAAGACAAAGAAGAGTCCTCTGATCAACAAATGCACAATGAGGGTACATCTGACCCATCTGATCAGATCGAAGATAAGGAAGCTGCTGATGAAAAAGATGATCAGACTAAGGAGAAGGAAAGCACTCCTAGTCATGCTGATAAGGCCAAGGAAGATGAGCCCATTTCTGGTCCAGCAGATCAGTCTCTTGAACTGATAATCCAAACATCAGAGCAACCTCTCAAAGAAACTGTGCCTGCTATTCCAACAGATGTTCCTTCAACTTCTCAAAATGATCAGACAAATTTGTTGGACTCCATCCGACAAATGATTGACAAATCATTGAAGGAAATGAAGGAGGAGTTAAAAGCAGATGTGTTGGCTGATGTGAGTCAACCCAATCAGAAAGTTGCTGCTGTTCCATCAAATCTGATAGAGGATACTGCTCAAAATGTTAAGTCCATTTGTCAAGACATGGATGTTATCAGAAGAAGAACCCAAAGCACAACTGAAGGTTGGAGAGATATTACGGAAACAGTTGAAATGGCCATCCAAGCTAAGGATGAAACCTTAGATAATATGATGAAAGACTTCAAGGCATCTGCTGATTGGATTCTGGCAACTCAAATTCAGTTAGGTGACCAAGGTGAAGCTGTTCTAAAAAGAATGGATGATTTTGAAGCCAATCAACTGAATCAACAAGCTCAACTAGATGCATTCAGAGCAACTCAACTACGTCAACAAGCTCAAATGCATGCTATGGAAGAGAACATCAAGCTTCTATGTGATTCACTTCTGATCACCCCCATCTTACCAAATTATCAAGTCAACCCTGCTGATGATGACAAAAAGGGGGAAGATAAGGTACTGAGGGAAGAAAGGGAAGATAAGGCATCTTCTGCTGAAAGAACAGAAGTGTTAGAAGAATCTGCTGATGATGATGAAAAGAATGATGCAGCAAATGAAGGCACAAGCATATCAACAGATGATAAGATCACAGAAGAAGAAGGTGAAGCTGCTGAAGAAACTGAAGCTGAAGCAAAGGCTAAGTCTGATAAGGAGATAGCTGCTGCTAAGGACTCAGCTGAAGAACAGCTTGACCCTGATGTTAAAAGAAAGAAGTTAGAGCTGTTGAAGCAAAATTTGGAAGCTGAAACTTCCAAACCTGCTGAAGAAGAAAAAGAGAGCAAGTAAGATAAAGAAGACAAGCAAATAGATTAGTCTTGCTTTAATTTACTTATGTATCTCCTTGTAATTTTTTTTTTTTTTTTTTTTTTGCACGACTCATCTGAACAAACTTGTAATATGTAATCAGTTCAATATCTATAAAATTGCAAGTTTTAAATCCAACAGACTATTTCTATCTCAGAAATTTTTGAGGATCAAAACTTTAGTTTAGGTACAGGTACTTAGCTGAAGTTTTGTCATCATCAAAAAGGGGGAAATTGTTGGATGAAGATGAAGATGAAGTGCAAAGAAGACAAGAAATTAAGGGAAGGTTTTGATGATTTCCAAAACATCATAATCAGCTAAGTATGGAAGCTTAGTTCCCTTAGAAGAATTTTGAACAAGTAAAAGAAGACATCAGAAGAGTTCAAAGTTCAAAGCCCAGAAGACTAGTGATCTCATGCTGAAACAGCGAACAGAAGGGTAGGTCATCAGCCGAGTCAAATCAGATTAGTTCAGTATTTGATCAACAGAGTATCTATCAGCAGAGTCGTTTTGGTCAGCAGAGTAGAAGAGATCAAGAGATTAGTCCAACGGTAATAAATGCACTTGGTGTAATAAATGCTGGAAGAGAATGGTAGTAATGGCAAATGATTGAATTTAACTCTCGGATCAGCAGAGTGCATTTAATGCAGCTACAGGAAAGTACAGCAGAAAAGGTACTGTAGCAGTAGCCGTTCTGAATTTCGGGCTAAAGCTATGGATTTGAAGATTTGATTTCCTTCAACGGTCATATTTTCAAATTCAAGTATAAAAGGAGTTGATTTCAAAGGGCGAGACACACAACAACAATCAGAGATTTTGCATTCAAAGCAGAAATTTATCTAAGTCTCAAAAGCTCAAACAGCTCACTCGTCTGGTGGAAGTCATCTGTTGACAGAAACCCAGTTGAAGAAAACAGAAAAACATTATCTGAGTGATTTTGTAATAGCTGAGTGTTGTGCGAAGTGAGAATCCATCTTTGTGAGTGATTCTACTTTAGAGGATAGGTTTTCTTTGTGAATCCCTATTGTGAGCTTATAGCCTTTTCATTTGTTGTCTAGGTATAAGTGGAGAAATATTGTAATCTTTGTGATTATAGTATAACCCAGAATCTAAGTGATCTGGAAGAGTGGACTAAAGGATTTTTATCCATATAACCACTATAAAAATTCTTTGTGTTATCTTGCATTCAAGTTTTCTTGCATATTTAAAGACTGCATATTTGAGCACTTTGAATTATTTAAAAGATTTTAAAAGGAGTTTGAAAAACTGGGGATAAAATCTTTAAGAACTTAGTCTACTTGTGAAAAACACTTTAAAACAATCCGCTGCAAGTATACTCTTTAAAAACTGTTTGCTGGAAAATCAGCTAAGTATTTGTAAGAAGAGTGGTCAGTCTGCTGTTCAAGATTTGTTCACGATCAGCTGAGTCTGCTTACTGTTCTTCATCAGCTTAGTCTGCTGACAGAAGACTGAAAAGTTTTTAAGTTCAAAAATTTTCAGAGGTCTATTCACCCCCCCCCCCCCCTCCCTCTAGACCTCATCTGACCACTTGGGACCAACAAATTTCGTTCTCTATGCTTGCAACTTGACTGATCACCTAGTTGTTTGATTTAATATTCTTTTTGAACTTGGAAAAGGGAGATTAGGATTAGATAGGAAATTGAATAGTAAACGACTCTTAGTATAGGAATATACTTAAGGCGTTTATACCCGTTACATGAGGTTCGTGTTTAATGCTTTGTGTTATTTATGAATCACCTAGGAATAGGATCGATTTGTATAATACATTAGGTTCTTACGTAATTCGGAAGATACATAGGAATATACTTGAATCCTCGAGTAGTACTCTTGTCACCACAATAACTACGCAAATCTCAATTGAGCAATCGATAGATAACATAGTGGATTATAAACCTAGGTTTCTCTTCTCGTTATTCGAACTCAATCCAAGTACTTATTTTAGTTAATTCATTTAGTTAATTTAGTTAATTAAAACCCAAGAATATATTTGAATTTGGAACCATATTAAAAGTAAATTAGGAATTGGAATTGGTAGATATTAGTCAAGTCCCTGTGGAGACGATACTCTTATACTTACTCTTTATTACTTGTTCGATACGTGCACTTGCGTTTATTTGCGTGTGTAATTTCCGCAACAATTTCTTTCAAGTCAAGCACAAAAAATAGTAAGTTTTCTTTAAAATGTACTCAAATCTTCGGGTTTGAGTCTTTTACCCAGACTTTCTTTCAAGTCTAAAATTTACGAAGCTTTGTTACAAGCTTAAAACATTTGAGGCTTTCTTTCAAGCTTAAAATCTTTGAAGCTTTCTTTCAAGCTTAAAATTTACTAGGCTTTCTTTCAAGTCAAGCAAAAATAATAAGCTTTCTTTAAAATGTACTCAAATCTTCAGGTTTGAGTCTTTTGCCTAATGGAGGCACGCAAGTAGTAGGCTTTCTTTCAAGCCGGAAATGTTCTCAAATCTTCGGGTTTGAGTCTTTTGCCTAATGGAGGCACACAAGTAGTAGGCTTTCTTTCAAGCCGAAAATATACTCAAAACTTCGGGTTTGAGTTTTTTGCCTAGATTTTTTTTCAAGTCTAAGATTTTCGAAGCTTTCTTTCAAGCTTAACCTTTAAAGCTTTATTTCAAGCTCAAAACTTATTAGGCTTTCTTTCAAGCCGAACACAATTTGTTCATATTCGAATTTCAAGTTATTTATACTACGTCTATAGTAAAGTATGCATATTACTACGAATTTCAAGTTATTTATACTACGTATAATAAAGTATGCATATTACTTGTTTGTCGATTTTAATCCTTCCGGAGAGAGGCAATTGCTATTTTCCTCAACTCCTTTCGTCAACTTCTGGTGGATGCCGTGTCACCTACAAACGTTGTAAGGACGATCCGAACGGTCAGAATGAAGAGACTGGTGTGAGGAACCTTTGGTTAAAATTTGAGCATGATCCAACGGTTAATATAGTCGGAATGATGAAAAAACCGAAGCTGCAGTTTGCAAATCCGAGAATTTGCCTCTCAAAGGTGTTTGCCTATTTTCTCTCTTGTTTGTGGGATATATTGTGATAACTTGAAATTGAGTTATAGAGCAAACTCGTGCTGATAACGTGTTATAAAACTTAGGATAAAATGGATGAACAAATTGTAGTAAACAAAGTAATATGTAGAGGAAACTCATCAACTCTTTTCATTCATTTCATGTTGTAATTCATCTTCTTCTCTACTACTTGTTGTTACAAAATGAGGGATGAACTCATCTATTTATAGAGTTCAAAAGTACACATGTCATACAAAGAAGATTGATGGGTGGCCTCATATGTGTCTTGCAAAGGAAAGTGATGGGTGTCTACACATGCATTGTGATACATGGTTGTACTTAAGTGCTTCCACTTGTTCATGCCTTGCCACCCTTACTTCTTCATTGCTTGACACACATTAGATGCAATGCCACTCCATTTCTTGTCTTGACACATAATGAGATATGTGTTGTTTCTTTGTTTCACCAAGTGAAAGTTTCTTGTGTTGACACCATATAACTTGAGGTTCAAATTGCAATGGGCATCCACAACATATGTATATATTTCATAACAGTGTAGTTATAGACGTTTGGAAAATTTATAGGACTGAAATCGCGGTCAAGTAGACTTAAATTGTGGGCATAGAAAAGTTATAGGACGTATTTTGCTTGCCAAAAAATTAAGTGTCCTAATTTCGCGGACCAATGAAAATTAAGGGGTGTAAAATGCTTGCTGAAAAATTAAGTATCCTGATTTTGCAGACCAATGAAAATTAAGGGATGTAAAATGCTTGCTGAAAAATTAAGTATCCTGATTTTGCGGAACAGTGAAAGTTAAGGGATGTAAAATGCTTGCTGGAATTTTAAGTGTCTTGATTTTGCGGGCCAATGAAAATTAATGGACGTAAATTACTATTTTGCCTTTAGACATCACATTTGACCGTAGCAAAACAGAGAAAATTTTGGTTAAATTCATAGATTATGTGGCAACAAATGAATAACATCATTCATTATAATGAAGTCATACTCTTAATAGATGATATTTAGCCCTCAAGTCTATTTTTTTTTCCATATCTGGATAAGAAGTTCACGCAAAATAAATCAATATTTTTTAATTTAATACATTATAGAAAAGGTTGCGAGAGAAACAATCATTTAACCCTAAAAAAAGAAGCACTAAAAGAAAAGAATCTAGAAAACCATATGTTCATTCCAAAATATAAAAGAAAGTCGAAACATCAAGCAAAAATTAAACGCTAAAACAACGACTTAAATTGAAATTAAAAAATATACGAAAACAAAATTCAGAAAGTCATGAATTTAGAGTAGAAACATCGAATCAACAATCTACAAGTAAGAAAGAGCTCTCAATAGGAAAAGTATCCTGCAGCAAGCAATAAATCATATAACTGGAATAATATTAAAATATTATTTTTTTTGGTGAAAAGTTAAAATAATATTACATTATAAAGTAGATATAACTAGATAGAATTTACCCTGCTACATTTTTATACATCCACAAACAAAATTATACAAATTATCACTTATATAAATATCTGAAATTTTTATTGTCAAGGTGAAAGTTTCCTACATCATATTGACGTTTAGGTGCGAGTTTGACCCAACAACTAAAAGAATGTTTTATAAGAATTGGTTCAATTAAAATTAATTTCAATAATATTTATTCTCATATAAAATAAAATTTGCTAAAAGTGATTCAATAAAACTGAAGTTGTCACAAATATTTTTCAATTTTAAAAAAAGGTTAATTTGTGAACTAGGACAATTCCAAAATACTAAGGGGGCGTTTGGTTTATAACACCTCACTATCTATTATAGTATTATATAGTTAATTGGACTACATTGCATAATTGAGTCCATGTCTAAATCAGCTGTTTGGTTATAACTCAGAGGCCCAAATTGTGCAATTAGAAGGGAGTGCTAAATTCATTTGGTTTGTAACATTAAGGCCCAATATATTTTCTTGGACACATATGCCCCTAATCTAAACATATCTTATTAGAATTATCATTTGCCTTACACGTTTTTTTTTCTCCAGAAATCCTTATACGTATTTTTTTCTCCAGAAATTTTTTGTTCATACGTTGTCTCTCAAAGAAGAAGCTTCTATGGGTTATTTAGTGTTCTTACGCCATAAACAAAATTCCAAAGATTGCAGGTAATTATTTACTCTTTGGTGGTTCAGTTCCGTCACTTCCGCCGCCGAGGCCCAAGTCGCCGCCTGTACCCGGATTTGTACGGTAAGCAGCGGAAGTTGCCTAAGGTTCAGAGACTTATAGTGGACCCGGAGTAATTTTAATAATTATTCCAATTTGATACTTGATATCCTGTAATTATAAATTAGTGCATTCTACTCTTAAATTATACAGGGTTTGTTTGTTTGGCTTTTCTGAAATTATTTTATATTTGGGAAAATAGAAAAATATATTTTCTATCTTTTGAAATAAATTATTTCTAACTACACTCTCAAAAGTCAAATAAATTATAATTTTTTCATCTCTAAAAAGATCCTACACAAACTCTACTTTGATTTGAAATAAAGTAACGTATCTCTTACACTACTTATCTCATATAAAATATATGATTTGATATAAAGTTTTACACACTTATACATATAATCTAACTCTTATAAAAAAATATTCTGCAAATCGAAATTATTTTACAAACTTCTACAACTCTTCCAAGCACTAAACAAACAGACACTATAAAATACATTATTCATGGGATGTAAAATGCTGGTTGTTTTGCCGAAGAATTATTATTCAAGGATTAGAAAATGCTATATTTTTAATTTTAGAATGCATAGTGGCAAAAATATGTGTATTAATAAGATGCAAAATTCCCAAATACTCGAGATATAAACTTCACCTTTAATTATATTATTAGGGCTAATGACATGTGAATGCTTTCTTTCTTTGAAATCTTATGAGAATAAAATACACAAAAAGATGGCGTTTTTGTGTGTGATATTTTATTGAACTTCACAAATAATGTGGCAATTGTTTCATTCCATGCTCTACAATCTTCAAATGGAAATTTTAGACTTTTATTTTATTTTCCACATCATGGCCCATGCCATAAAAGTTATGGGCCGGCCGGCTGTGTAGATGAACTATTCATAAATGCACTTTACTTTATACATGTACCCCATTTCTTTAATGTCAAAATTGACCAAAATTAGATATTTCATTAATTTCAAAAAATTTGGTCACAATAATCAAAATATGGTAAGGCCATCTCCGGTGATATGCATTAACCTTCCTTTCATATTTCTCTTTTTATAATCATCTTCAATGATTTAATATTCTCATTCTATTTAATTTAAATTTTTATATTCCCTCACTTTTACTTAATAAAACTGATAATAATAATGATAAAAATAAATATATAATGATAGTAATAATAAAAAATAAAAAATTTAATTCCAAGGCTACGGTCGATAGCTGTATGTTGGCGTATGCATACTCTGCTGATGGAGTAGACGATATCTATCATACGTCAGAGACGACTGCATGTGAGGCCATGCGTCGATTTTGTGATACATACCATACGATATACCTTTTTTGTCCCGACGAACGCTGATCTTGTGAGGCTTCTTAAAAGCGGAGAAGCTTGTGTTTTAATCCATAAATCGTATGCAATCTTTATAAATTATTTCTAATTATATTTCTAATTAATTTCAATTCTAATATTTTTCCACTCTCACGTAATAAAAAAATAATAATAGAGATAAAAAATAATAAAAATTAATAAAATTACAATATTACAAGTAATAGAATTAAATTAATGTTAAGTTCCTTAAATATTAACACAAGTTATACAAGTAATAAAATTAAATTAAGGTTTGAAAAAAAAATTAATAATTTTCCCTAGTAAAAAATGATTTTATTAATTTTTCCTATTAATAATTAAATTATACATAAATTAAAAAAATGGGACTGGGTGCGTCACCAACTCATTAATGATGTGGCTGGGGCGGCCTGGACTGCCACCGCCCCAATATTTCAAGCGGTGGATGAACCACCGCATGATAGGAGCTCCAAAATTTCTTCCCCTTGCATCATAAATTTTTATTTTTTATCTCTTTCTCATGGACTACCCCTCCCACTCCATCAATGGAAATGCCCTAAGATTGGAACCATTGTTTGACAATAAGAGGATTGTAAAATTGGTATTGCACATTCCATGGGTTAAATATTTATTGTAATACATGAAAGAACATAACTTAAAAAAGGACGAGTATCACAATACTCAATATTTTTTCAATATTTTTAAGTATATTAAGAAAAACTCACTTAATTTAAGAAAATATTAATTTTTTTTAAAAAAATACATATTTCGTTTTGAAAATATTTCGATGAAAACATCAGCTTCTTTCTATTTTTAATAGTAATATCTTACTGATTTGACAATCAAAGGATTGTTTTTCTGAGATATAAAATTATTATACAAATCATTATTTTTTGAATAGACCAGCACCGTTACGTTAGCTTATCACAATAAATAAACAGAATTAATAATACACATAAATGCCATTTAAAAGTATTGTTTGTCTTTGAAGTACTATGCGTAAAATCATCTAAACGTTGTCTATCTCAAAAGAAATTATGTCAAAAATCTTACACCCATGAAAACAAACATGTAATGTAATATTTTTTTCATTTTTATAAAGGGTGATTGCATTAATTCGCTGGTTAAATCACATTTGTGGTCCCTAAAGTACATATTATTTTTTATTCATGTCCATCTTGCCAAAATATTTGCACTTAATGAAGTCTCTATTATATAAAATGCGTTACACTTATATTCCTCGTGCAAAAATTTTACACTTAAGTCCCTCTAATATAACATGTGTACTCCAATAGACACTTTTTCGGCAAAATGCCAAAATGCAACCACGTGCATGTCACGTGACTTTAATATGGGTATCTTCGGATTTCATGTGTTATGATATTTTTATTTGATCGGGGTAACATATTTTATTTAAGAGGAACTTAAGTAAATTTTTGACACAAAGAGTATAAATACAACATGCTTTATATAAGACAAATGGATATGAGTGTAAAATAAATTATACTTGAGGGACCATAAATGTAATTTAGCCTAATCCACCCTTCTAATTACATGCATCTCTTCTAAATTTTGCAATTTTACTATTCACAGTAAAATTGATTTAACAATCTATATCATACGGTTAAAGTGTTATCAAACCCTTCACAGGAGAAATATTTTATATATGGACACAACTGTAAAATGACTCGATATTTGTAAATTAACAAGGCCAATTTGTATATTTTTTTAATTGGTCAATCAATTGCCCTTTAATTGAAATTATAATTTTTCGTCCAATTGATTTTATTTATGTATTTGGCATCATAATCTCGTACGGCCTCATATTTAAAAAGTATTTTGGGTACAACAACTTAATAAGTAATTCAAAATTTATGGTAGGTCAATATAAATATATAATTAAGTAAAGAGTTTTTGGCACTTTGTATCCTGGAATTATACGATTTTGATACTTTGCACCCTAAAAATATAATTTATTTGGCACTTTACATCTTGAAAATATAATTTATTTGGCACTTTGAACCCTAATGTGTGTTTTAGTGAGAAAATTCATTGATAGAAGGGTAGAATAGTTATTTTTAATTTTTTTTTTTCACTTGGCACCTTGGCAATATAGATTTTACTCCCTTAAAATATAGAATGTTGGCATTTTGCACCCTAAAATTATAAAATATTAGCATTTTCACCCGAATCAAATTTTTGGCACTCTACACCCTAAAAATATTATGTGTATGACATTTTCTGTAAAGATTCACCAATCTTGATTCCTCCATAAATGACATAAGTGTATATGAGATGGTCAATCTTAAACACTAAAAAATGTCAACGAAAAATCTGAACCACATTTATTTTTCAAAATGTTCGACGAAGACATGGCATCGAACATTTGAAATAAAATAGCATTTGTTAAATTACATTATAATCTTTTAATAAAAAACCAATTCTCTTAGCCGTGATTCGGTAGATTCACGACCTCTGTTCACCGCGTTCTTTTGAATGGAGCTTTGGCCTTGGCTTTAATCTCCAACGAACGATTTTCAACTGAGATAATAATAATAATAATAATAATAATAATAATAATAATAATAATAGTAAAGAGAAAAAAATAGACTTATATATAAGGAAAATTGCTTTTTTGGTACGATATGGTAGATCTACTTGCAATTTTTGTACCATTGGATACGAAAATGCATATTTGATATCATATAGGATAGGTTTCATTGCAAAATTTGGTACCAAACCCAATTTCTTTCTCAAAGTTAATGATAATTTAACCCATGGTACTACATGAAATGTAAAATCTGGGCCTATATTGTAGAAAGAAATCATTTGGATCAAGGGTGGATGCATGATGGATCCACCATGAATCTAATATGATCCATATAAAATGTATAAATTGTTCACCCGGATCCATGGTCGATCCGCCATCAATCTGTTATAAAGTCTATACAAAATTGAAAAAATATTCAACCGGATCATATCCACACCAACACCAAATACTTTGTGTTGGATCCACTTAGGATATGATCCATTTGGGATCCTATTCATGGGGATCTAATTCGGATCCGGTCCGGTTGATCAAATTGCTACCCCTACGCAGGATCATAATTCATTTCGATTTGCAATATTTAATTCAAAGATTGCTCAATATTTTTTCAATTTTATCATTTTAACTGCTAATCTATTTCTCTTAAGAGAATCGAGTTAATGCCATGCTTTATAATGCTGTACATCAGAATACTGCAATAGGAGTAGAGGTGCTTAGAAGAATCGCATTTGGTGGACAAGTTGTGTCTGCTTCTACCATGAGCTTCGTGGCTACATCATCTGTCGCCGATATTGGCACATCTAGCATTGTTCTTCTTGGTGTTAGAAATGTCACCGGAGGAGCTTTATCGATAATTTACGGGGTAAGTATTTTTTTTGCGAAAAAATTCTTCATTTATATTTCAATTCTCTTATTTTTATTTTTTTATTTTAGTTTCTCACATTGATTTTTACAGCTATGTGTACTATATCGCGGTCGAGTCCACCAACGCGATAACTATGTAGAGACCCTCTGTAGGAGGAATAGGTGTCTGCTTCACGCAGTGGCGGCCATAGTGTCGTACCTGATATGTGGCTTACTGGCGCCATTGGTCTACGGATTGTCATTCCGTGAGAGTGACAACGCACTACAGAAGACTTTGGTAGCAGTAGGGGTTTCTATGCGGTGTATTTTATCGATGACAGCTCTGAAACATTATGTGGGAGGACCGACGAGGGATAGTACTCTTGCATATTTATTTATTGGGTCGAATGTTTTAGCTACAGTTATTTCTTATTTTATTGTTGTACTTTTAGTGTAGGACTCTGTAATTTTTTTTTGTATTTTACTAATCATATTTCACAAATATACGAGAAGTTTTCATCTTCGTAATGAAATATAATATATTCTTTTGTATATTAGTAAATACGCATTAGATTAAGATTTAACTAATTAAGATACTTTCCTAAATTTAAGTATAATTAATCTAAATATCCCAATAAAATGGAAAAATATATTCAATTTAATATATATATATACCATCTCCATTAAAAAATATATATATTGTCTGAAATGATTACATAATTTGTCACAAGATAATTTATTGAAAAATTTATTGGAAACGATCAAATAAATTGGTGACAACATGCCATCATGATTCAACTTAACCTAAGAAATTAAGGTTCATTTGTTATTTTTCAGGGTTGATTTTTGATATTTATGATAACAACTTTAAATTTTTTAGAACAACATAGTAATAATTAAAGCGATTTAATCAAAGAAACTATGTGGTATGTCATTTAGACCATAGTATGATTAAAAATGATGATATTATTCAACTAACATAATAAATTAGTTAATCACGTGCAAAATACGTGCACTTTTCTAATTTAATTAAAAGAAATTAGTTAATCACGTGCATTTTTCTTGTATAAACCAAATATCTGAATTATGCTCTATACTAATTAAGACAATCTTGTCATTTTATTTTCCTTTCGGTCATTGTTTAACATTCCAGTGAAAGATGCACTATACCTTTAGTTTTGGTTCACTTCAATAAGTGCATGCATTTTGATGGTCTCTTTTTTTTTTCTTCAAGAAGTTCAACAGGAACTAATGTCGATGTTTTTAGTGTGTTTTATGATAGATTACAAGAGGTATTTAATTTCAATTCTACATTTTTATAATGCAGTATTACATCCACAATGCCCATTTGGATAATCTACATAATCTAAATATATAATTGATGATTGTCATGTAAATCTGCTAGCTACTTTTCTCTGCTAGTTTTTATAAACCAAATATCTGAATTATGCTATCTACTAATTAAGACAATCTCTATTAATTAGGACAATTCGAAGCTTCAGGAGCAACTACATTAAAAAGACCAAAAAATACACTAGCTGG
The DNA here is from genome assembly GCA_003313485.2 of Penstemon barbatus. Taxonomy (NCBI): domain Eukaryota; kingdom Viridiplantae; phylum Streptophyta; class Magnoliopsida; order Lamiales; family Plantaginaceae; genus Penstemon; species Penstemon barbatus. The sequence goes on along the minus strand of CM064878.1, from coordinate 31,692,042 downwards.
AAAGAAAGCTCGACGATAAGGATCGTGAGTTGCAGGCTCTTAGACTGCCGATAGAAGATTCCATTTAATGTTTTTTCCTTTCTTAAATTATTATTATGTACCTGAATAATTAATTTCATTCTTTTTTATTAACTAAATGAGAAAAATTTGTTTGTATGTGACCATTTGATTGTATGATTGGCGGAAGAAGTGGAGTTGCACCTACTACCCTTGAAAACTTGTTACCGATCACCCACGGTGCAGGTAAAACAATTTATTAATTTTAAATGCATTTGTTTTTGCGAGGTTTAGGGTTTTTTCTTTAAGATGAAATTTTTATCAGTCTTCCTAAAGTAAATTTCAAGAAACAGAAGTGTATATGAGATAGTCAATCTCAATCACTAAAAATTGTCAACGAAAAATCTGAACCACAATTATTTTTCAAAATGTTCGACGATGACATGGAATCGAACATTTGAAATAAATTAGCACTTGTTAAATTACATTATAATCTTTTAATAAAAAAAACCAATTCTCTTAGCCGTAATTCGGTAGCTTCACGACCTTTGTTCATTGCGTTCTTTTGAATGGATCTTTGGCCTTGGCCTTGATCTCCATCGAACGATTTTCAACTGAGATAATAATAATAATAATAATAATAATAATAATAATAATAATAATAATAATAATAATAATAGTAAAGAGAAAAAATAATAGACTTATATATAAGGAAAATTGCTTTTTTGGTACCATATGGTAGATCTACTTGCAATTTTTGTACCATTAAATACGAAAATGCAAATTTGATATCATATAGGATAGGTTTCATTGCAAATTTGGTACCAAACCCAATTTCTTTCTCAAAGTTAATGATAATTTAATCCATGGTACTACATGAAATGTAAAATCTGGGCCTATATCCTAGAAAGAAATCATTTGGATTAAGGGTGGATGCATGATGGATCCACAATTAATCCAATATGATCCATATAGAATGTGTAAATTGCTCACCCGGATCCATGGTCGATCCCCCATCAATCTTTTATAAAGTCCATAAAAAATTGAAAAAAATATTCAACCGGATCATATCCACACCAACACCAAATCCTTTGTGTTGGATCCACTTAGGATATGATCCATTTGGATCCTATTCATGGGGATCCAATTTGGATCCGATCCGGTTGATCAAATTGCTGCCCCTACGCAGGATCATAATTCATTTTCGATTTGCAATATTTAATTCAAAGATTGCTCAATATTTTTTCAATTTTATCATTTTAACTGCTAATCTATTTCTCTTAAGAGAATCGAATTAATGTCATGCATTATAATGCATTACATCAGAATACTGCACTAGGAGTAGAGGTGCTTAGAAGAATCGCATTTGGTGGACAAGTTGTTTCTGCTTCTAGGATGAGCTTCGTGGCTACATCATCTGTCGCCGATATTGGCACAACTAGCATTGTTTTCTTGGTGTTGGAAATGTCACCGGAGGAGCTTTATCGATAATTTACGGGTAAGTATTTTTTTGCGAAAAAACTCTTCATTTATATTTCAACTCTCTTATTTATTTATTTATTTTTATTTTAATTTCTCATATTGATTTTTACAGCTATGTGTATTATATCGGGGTCGCGTCGACCAACGCGATACCTATGTAGAGACCCTCGGTATGAGGGATAGTTGTCTGCTTCACGCAGTGGCGGCCATAGTGTTGTACCTGATATGTGGCTTTCTAGCGCCATTGGTCTAGGGATTGTCATTCCATGAGAGTGACAACGCACTACAGAAGACTTTGGTAACAGTAGGGGTTTCGATGCTGTGTATTTTATCAATGACGGCATTGAAACATTATGTGGGAGAACCGCCGAGTGATAGTACTCTTGCATATTTATTTATTGGGTCGAATGTTCTAGCTACAGTTATTTCTTATTTATTGTTGTACTTTTTGGGTAGAACTCTGAAATTTTTTTTGTATTTAACTAATCATATTTCACAAATATACGAGAAGTTTTCATCTTCGTAATGAAATATAATAGATTCTTTTGTATATTAGTAAATGCGCATTAGATTAAGATTTAAATAATTAAGATACTTTCCTTAATTTAAATATAATTAATCTAAATATCCAAATAAAATGGAAAAATAGATTCAATTTAAAATATATATATTGTCTGAAATGTTTACATAATTTGTCACAAAATAATTTATTGAAAAATTTATTGGAAACGATCAAATAAATTGGTGACAACATGCCATCATGATTCAACTTAATCTAAGAAATTAAGGTTCATTTGTTATTTTCAAGGGTTGATTTTAGATATTTATGATAACAACTTTAAATTTATTAGAACAACATACTAATAATTAAAGCGATTTAATCAAAGAAATTATGTTGTATGTCATTTAGACCATAGTATGATTAAAAATGATGATATTATTCAACTAACATAATAAATTAGTTAATCACGTGCAAAACACGTGCACTTTTCTAATTTAATTAAAAGAAATTAGTTAATCACGTGCAAAGCACGTGCATTTTTCCAGTATAAACCAAATATCTGAATTATGCTCTCTTCTAATTAAGACAATCTCTATTAATTAGGACAATTCGAAGCCTCAGGAGCAACTACATGAAAAAGACCAAAAAATACACGAGCTGGAAAGAAAGCTCGACGATAAGGATCGTGAGTTGCAGGCTCTTAGACTGCCGATAGAAGCTTCCATGTTTTTTCCTTTCTTCAATTATTATTATTATGTACCTGAATAATTAATTTCATTTTTTTTATTAACTAAATGAGAAAAATATTTGTTTGTATGTGACCATTTGATTGTAGGATTGGCAGAAGAAGTGGAGTTGCACCTACTACCCATGGGAACTTGTTACCGATCACCAACGGTGCAGCTAAAATAATTTATTAATTTTAAATGCTTTTGGTTTTGCGAGGTTTAGGATTTTTTCTTTAAGATGAAATTTTTATCGGTCTTCCTAAAATAAAATTTCACGAAACAGAAGTGTATATGAGATAGTCAATCTCAATCACTAAAAAATGTCAACGAAAAATCTGAACCACAATTATTTTTCAAATTGTTCGACGATGACATGGCATCGAACATTTGAAATAAATTAGCATTTGTTAAATTACATTATAATCTTTTAATAATAAAAACCAATTCTCTTAGCCGTGATTCGGTAGCTTCACGACTTTTGTTCATCGCGTTCTTTTGAATGGAGCTTTGGCCTTGGCCTTGATCTCCACCGAACGATTTTCAACTGAGATAATAATAAAAATAATAATAGTAATAATAGTAAAGAGAAAAAAAATAGACTTATATATAAGGAAAATGGCTTTTTTGGTACCATATGGTAGATCTACTTGCAATTTTTGTACCATTAGATACGAAAATGCAAATTTGATATCATATAGGATAGGTTTCATTGCAAATTTGGTACCAAACCCAATTTCTTTCTCAAAGTTAATGATAATTTAACCCATGGTACTACATGAAATGTAAAATCTGGGCCTATATCGTAGAAATTAAGAAATCATTTGGATCAAGGGTGGATGCATGATGGATCCACCATGAATCCAATATGATCCATATAAAATGTATAAATTATTCGCCCGGATCCATGGTCGACCGGCCATCAATATGTTAAAAAGTCCATACAAAATTGAAAAAATATTCAACCGGATCATATCCACACCAACACCAAATACTTTGTGTTGGATCCACTTAGGATATGATCCATTTGGGATCCTATTCATGGGGATCCAATTTGGATCCGGTCCGGTTGATCAAATTGCTGCCCCTACTCAGGATCATAATTTATTTTCGATTTGCAATATTTAATTCAAAGATTGCTCAATATTTTTTCAATTTTATCATTTTAACTTCTAATCTATTTCTCTTAAGAGAATCGAGTTAATGCCATGCATTATAATACAGTACATCATAATACAGCACTAGGAGTAGAGGTGCTTAGAAGAATCGCATTTGGTGGACAAGCTGTGTCTGCTTCTACCATGAGCTTCGTGGCTACATCATCTGTCGCCGATATTGGCACATCTAGCATTGTTCTTCTTGGTGTTGGAAATGTCACCGGAGGAGCTTTATCGATAATTTACGGGGTAAGTATTTTTTTTGCGAAAAAACTCTTCCTTTATATTTCAACTCTCTTATTTTTATTTTTTTATTTTAATTTCTCACATTTATTTTTACAGCTATGTGTACTATATCGCGGTCACGTCGACCAACGCGATAACTATGTAGAGACCCTCTGTAGGAGGGATAGGTGGCTCCTTCACGCAGTGGGGGCCATAGTGTCGTACCTGATATGTGGCTTACTGGCGCCATTGGTCTACGGATTGTCAATCCGTGAGAGTGACAACACACTACAGAAGACTTTGGTAGCAGTAAGGGTTTCTATGCTGTGTATTTTATCGATGACGGCATTGAAACATTATGTGGGAGGACCGCCGAGGGATAGTACTCTTGCATATTTATTTATTGGGTCGAATGTTCTCACTACAGTTATTTCTTATTTTATTGTTGTACTTTTAGGGTAGGACTCTGTAATTTTTTTTTGTATTTTACTAATCATATTTCACAAATATACGATAAGTTTTCATCTTCGTAATGAAATATAATAGATTCTTTTGTATATTAGTAAATACGCATTAGATTAAGATTTAACTAATTAAGATACTTTCCTAGATTTAAATATAATTAATCTAAATATCCCAATAAAATGAAAAAATAGATTCAATTTAAAATATATATATATATATATATATATATATATATATATATATACCATCTCCATTAAAAAATATATATATTGTCTGAAATGATTACATAATTTGTCACAAGATAATTTATTGAAAAATTTATTGGAAACGATCAAATAAATTGGTGACAACATGCCATCATGATTCAACTTAATCTAAGAAATTAAGGTTCATTTGTTATTTTCAAGGGTTGATTTTAGATATTTATGATAACAACTTTAAATTTTTTAGAACAACATAGTAATAATTAAAGCGATTTAATCAAAGAAATTATGTGGTATGTCATTGAGACCATAGTATGATTAAAAATGATGATATTATTCAACTAACATAATAAATTAGTTAATCACGTGCAAAACACGTGCACTTTTCTAATTTAATAAAATGAAATTAGTTAATCACGTGCAAAGCACGTGCATTTTTCTAGTATAAACCAAATATCTGAATTATGCTCTCTACTAATTAAGACAATCTCTATTAATCGAAGCTTCAGGAGCAACTACATGAAAAAGACCAAAAAATACACGAGCTGGAAAGAAAGCTCGACGATAAGGATCGTGAGTTGCAGTCTCTTAGACTGCCGATAGAAGCTTCCATGTAGGACTGCCAATCGGACCTTGTGAGCCGAGCTTTAAATAGCTCAAACTCAAATATTATCGGGCTTCATAGTTATATGCTCAAGCTTGGCTCATAAATTTTTTAATTATTTTGGCTCAAACTCAGCTCATGTAACGTTTCGGGCCTATATCGTAGAAAGAAATCATTTGGATCAAGGGTGGATGCATGATGGATCCACCATGAATCCAATATGATCCATATAAAATGTGTAAATTGTTCACCCGGATCCATGGTCGATCCGCCATCAATCTGTTATAAAGTTCATACAAAATTGAAAAAATATTCAACCGGATCATATCCATACCAACACCAAATCCTTTGTGTTGGATCCACTTAAGATATGATCCATCACAACCGCCATTACGATAGACATATTGGTTCACCATAAGAGATGAATTTGTTAACAAAAATTAATCAACAAAACTATATATGAGATGAACTTGTTTACTCCATTAGAAGTGTCTTTAGTTGAAGATAAATAATGATCAACCTCCTCAGATCACTTTATTATAAAAAAATAACCAATTTAAAAGTTTTAATTTTGGGCAGATTTTAACTCCAATGTTGGGTCGAATTTAGTGTTCTTTTTATACAATTGGAATTGGACAATTGGAGCTCTTTAGCCATGCCTCTTTATCCTCAGCTCAACTACACTGCCATTTTCCCATTATATCCTTTAGTTTTAACACTAAATTACACACATGCCATTAAAATCTCATCAACAGCAGAAAACAAAAATACCTCTTTCATCGGCTTTTTGGCATGCATCCTGGAATTATAGGATTTCGGCATTTTATACTCTAATTTAAAAGTTTTGTACTTTGCACTCTAAAAATATAATTTATTTGGCAGTTTTCACTCTAGTGTGTGTTTTAGTGAGAAAATTCATTGGTAGAAGGGTAGAATAGTTATTTTCAATTTTTTTTTTTTCACATTGCACCTTATCAATATAGATTTTGCACCTTTAAAATATAGAATATTAGCATTTTGCATCCTAGAATTATAAAATATTAGCATTTTCACTCCCATTTAAATTTTTTGGCACTTTGCACCCAAAATATAATTTGTATGACATTTTGCATCCTAATATATTTTTCTTAAAAAAAAAAAAACTCATGAATGTCGACGATGTAGAGATAAAATGGTCATTTCTATGCACAACAATCATAAACTTGTTGTTCTAAATTTACTTTACTTTATAATAACTTATTTTAACAATTTCTCTCTGTAAAATTTAGATTAAAAAAAAGACATTGTCTTCATTTTATTTTCAAGTATCCTCAAGATTATTTACTTTATAACTAAACTACACATTTACATATCTAACATATTATTATATTACATATTATTTACATAATTAAGATTATAATATCAAGTCGGGGTTGAAAATACTAGAAATCATATTTTTTGGGTGCAAAGTGTCAATATTCAATATTTCAAAGTGCAAAATATCAAAATTTATACCTATAGGGTTTAAAATACCAAAATTATTCGAAAATAACTATTATACTCTTCAATCAACTAATTTTTTTCTCAAAACACATACTAGGGTGCAAAGTGTCAATTAAATTATATTTTCAGAATACAAAGTGCCAGAATTTTTAAGTTAGAGTGTAAAATGCCTAAATCCTATAATTTCAGGGTGCAAAGTGACAAAAACTCATTAAGTGAAACAAATTCAGTTTCGAACATTCGAGAAATAAGAAAACAATGAAGAAGTGTTGGTAAAGTGGGCCCCGCAGGACAAATTTTGTAATTGTCCATAATATTTATGGGGTCAAACTGTAAATATTTTAAGAGAAACAGTAAATTTGGGTATTTATATAAATTAATCCGATATTCATTCATGCACTGTAAGTGTTTGGCGAAGAACCCAAGAGAGAGGAAAAAGATCTAAGATTTCGTTCAACTTTCTCTCGCGTAAGTCTTTTTATTGAATATTCTTCTGATTCCGCCTTTTCGTTTACATAATTGATTTTTTTTTTCTTTTCGATGATATGATCGTATATTCTGTATTGATTTTGCAGATATTTCGTTTTAATCGGTGATTATTTGAAGGAAGAAATGGCGTCAGATCCGAAAGTTCACGTATTTGAGGATGTCTCTAAGCATAACAAGACTAAGGATTGTTGGCTTATTATTAATGGAAAGGTTAGATCTTAATCTTTTAATTTATGTTTTTTCTTCTTCTTCCTGTATTATATCTATGACGTGTTTGGATCCGCAGAATTGAGCTTATGAAACTGGAATTTGATGAATAGTTAGTTCATTCATTAGTTTACTCATGTAGAGTTGAATTTGTTGATGATTTTTTAGGGATGAACTTTGACTCAATTTCTGTGTAATTGTGAACTGATTTCCTCAATCTTAATCTAGATCAATTTAATTTTCCTAACTCGGATTGATGTTTGAAATTCGAAAGGTCCTTTTCGTGGTTTTAATGTAAATCAGTCATTCTAGTTTGGTTTTTTAAATTATGGATAGGGAAAATGGTTTTGTTTGAAAATTGGATGCTATGTTTATTTAGTTTAAGCTTTGATTTTGATTTAAATAAGAATCAAAGTGAATCTAAAAAGTTTATATTGAGATTTTTCTTTGAATTTGTTGAAGTCGAAAGGTGATTTTCTTTTTGTGCGTGTTTATTGGGAAATTCTTACCTTGATTTTGGCCGGCTGAACCAAAAGTAATGGCAAGTTGCTCTAGGATTGGAAGAAATTTTCAATAGAGTGATCAATCACAAAGCAAGTACAATACACTTGCCATGTGGTTGGAACGGGTTTGGCTGCCATACCTGGATAAGAATTTTCGCGATAAATGTTTAAAATGGCACTTGGAGACATTGAAGGTTTGGTGAACACATTCAAAATATTTAATGTTAAAGGTTCTCCCACATAATTTAATTAAGATTCCTCTTGAAATCTTACCACTAATTATAACTTTTTGCTGGAAAAAGTTGTTACAGTAGGTAAGCATTTACTTAATTTTGTTTCCATTAACAAGTATTAATTAAATAGTTATTGAAATTTTAATACACTTATTAGGACAGCCCAGTCATTTATTACCTCTTTGTTGACCAAATCCTAAAAGTATAGCTTAGAAGAGGCAATTTAGTTTTGTTGATTGAAGTGTTTTCTTTAAAAGCAGTCTAGCCACACCAAATTAAAGACTTATGTGTTAAATCTTTAACTATATTTGGAACTGGGTAGAATTTGGGATAGGAAAAAATATCTCAAACCATTTTCCATAAAAATTACATTTTTTTTAGTCCCACGGCAGTTTTGGTTCCGCATTAATGAAGTCCTAACATTTTGAAAATGTTTTGCACTTTCTGTCCTATAGTCTCCATTCAATCTAATCTGAGATCAAAACTGCAAAATACATGGCCAAATGTGCATAACGGAAACCATTTTATGAGACCAAAATTGGAAACATTGATCAGAATATTCTACATCTTTCTTTAAGAGAAGTAACATTTTGTATATAGTGTGGTATCAGAAGTGTTGAGTGCCCCAATCTCGTGCGACAAAAAAGGCAATATTTCTGCTGTATTTGTAGTTCATTTATGTGATTTCTTTGCCTTTTTGTTTCTTTTTCTCAAAAGGTATACATTTGTTTACCCCTTAATTTACATTATATTTTCAGGTTTATGATGTAACCCCATTCATGGATGATCATCCCGGAGGTGATGAAGTTTTGCTATCCGCAACTGGTAATGTCTTGCGAAAATCTCGCATACTACTCTTAACTCCTTTGGTAGCAAAAAGTGGAGATCGAAGTTTTTTATCAGCCTTTTATCTCTTGTTTGGTAGAGTTGATAAATTAAAGACACGTGTACAATTGAATACTAGACCTAAGTTCGACTCCTACATTTGTTGGCAATTTTCAGGGAAAGATGCAACTAACGACTTCGAAGACGTTGGGCACAGTGATTCAGCTAGGGAAATGATGGACAAATATTACATCGGAGAGGTAGACATGGCTACGGTTCCTTCTAAACGTGTTTACGTTCCTCCGCAGCAAGCCACGTACAATCCGGACAAGACTTCCGAATTTGTGGTTAAGATTTTGCAGTTTCTTGTGCCTCTTGTGATCTTGGGGTTGGCTTTTGCTGTTAGGCAATACACCAAGGAGAAATGATTCTCGGATAATAAGAATTTAAGTACCTTTAATATGGTTAATTGCTGATGAACAAAACTATCCTTTTCTTTTATATTGAAAATGCGTGTACTCAAATAACTATCGAGGAGTAGTTGAATTATTGATTATTGCAATGATCTTATGAATTGTTAGGAGAGACGTGTTGTTTTTCATGGGTTTTTATTTATGTGTTTTTCGTGAGTCAGTAGTTCACATTGTTTCAGAATATTTTGATGTTATATTTATGTCTGTGATGAAATTAAGTCTAGATCTGGTTGGTTTGGTCATGCTTATTTCAATCTCATTCTGATTACAAATTAATTTCTCAAATGGAAAATTCTTATATAGATTAATCCAAGATTTTTAATTTTATTTTATTTTTATTTTTTTAATTTAAGTGGATAGGAGTGTCTTATTACGTTGTGGAAGGATAACTTCCCAACAATCAAAAAAAATAATGTGATTCACCATATGTGATTGATGTAATGGATGATTAGTTAGCGAACACATGTTCGAATTTTTGTTGGGATAGACTATCATGTGATCGACGCTCATCAAAAAGAAAAAAAATGTGGTGAATTCTTGAACACTAAGTCTAAATAATTCCATTTTGCATCCTCGAATTAGATCACTTTTGCACTTTGCATCTTAAAATGTTAATTATCTCTCTTGAAAAATTCTTGTATAGACTTGGTCTATGAGCTTTTTATAGACCTTGTGACTGTAAATACGCCACATCATACATTGCGAGAGCATGGCATCATCAAAATATATGATGTTATGTATTTATAACCACAAGATCTATAAGAATTTCATAGACCAGGTCTATGCAAGAATTTTCCTTTATGAAAAAAATTCTATCTTTTTCTTTACAAGTCATTTTTCATCTCAATTGATTGTTGAACGAGTTTGAAAATATTTTGATAAAAATTCGGTACGTCTCCACCAAAATAACAAGAAAAATTATTGGTATCAGTCGTGAAGAAACTATAGATTAGTTTATATTCAATATTATTCTTTGATTTACTTTTTTTTAGATTTTTTTTTAAGAAAAAAATTCTAATATTTTACCATAGAAAATATACGAATAATATTTTAATACATGGTCTCAATATAGTGAAAAGCTTATTGTGTGGTCTGAGTGGGAGACGATGTTTCTAAGTTCTCTATGTGTCATTCCAGATGTAAACAATATATGACTTTTGCACGAAAACTAAAATTCTTTTCCATCTTTCATTGAGAGAAATGTTATCATACTCATTTAATACTAACGAGCAATGTTTTTAAAACCGGATCGGTTATTGAATCGAAAACTCTACTAGTTACTGGTTCGATCGGTTAGATCGGATCGACCACTGGTTCGATCGATATAACCAGTGTGACTATATTATTATGTAATATTTTTATATATATTTTTAGATTATCTAAAATACAATTATAATTCAAAAAAAAATTCATTATTTGTCAATATAATTTTTTTTGTTTCATGCAAATAATCAAAATGTCTTAAAAATTAAGATCAATGTCAAAAATATAAATCTCAAGTATCCCTCAAAGATACATACATTCAAAACAAGACAACAAAATTAAAAGTTCATCTCATTTTCAAAATTTTGGATTGTTCATTTGGGTTTTATTGTTGTAAGTTGATGTTTATATGGTAATTGATTTGCATAATTTCATACAAAAAATAATATTATTCACAATGATGAGAAAATGGCTATATACTTCATTATGTAAAAAAAGTGTAATATTACATTGATTGTTAAAACACTAAAATAATGAATGTTATTCCAATTAAAATATATAAATGTAATCCTATTAAATGTTAAACAAGAGTTCAAATAAATAATAATAACCAAAAAAACTCTAAATTTAAAAAAAAAAAAAAAAAGAAATTAAGTGAACCACTAGTTCACTGATTTTATCGATTTTGGAGCTGATTTTACTGGTTCACACTGGTTAATTTGAGAACTGGTTTTTAGGGATAAATCGAACCGGATTGGAGACCGGTTAACGGTTGAACCGAACTAACCGGCCGGTCCAGTCCGGTTTTCAAAACAATGCTTACGGGAGGATAAATGACTAATTCATTAAAAAATAAAGGCAAAATTATCATAAATATCGAATCTAATCTTCCTAGCAGCTGAAATAGCTTATCCCGGCTACATTAGGGTGATTGAAGACATTGAGGGTGCAAAGTGAAGTCATAAAGGTATTTTAAGGGTGCAAATTTATTTTTCGAGAGTGCAAAATGCAAAAGTTAGGTACTAATCTAGAGGTGCAAAGTGAAATTGAGCCAATTCTTCTTTCTTTTTTTGTAAATGATCTAGAGCATAAAGAAATATTCAGGTGGATATTTGGGTACACTTGAAATCGAACCTAGACCCAGGGGCTAAAATTATTTGATCTTTTTGGAAATTGTTATTCAATTGCCAGATAACTGCAACTTTGAATGCGAGCGAACATCTAAAAGTTATAATTATATGTCAACTAACTCTTGGGTGCAATCAATCCCTCTACATGGTAAAATTAGCCTAGAGTGGTTTTGAGTCCGATCCAACCTCGCCTGAGCTAGTAACGCCCTCGGGTACGGCCAAACATGCCGAATGAAGCTTTCTTGGTTTTACTTGTATACACTACTACCCTTTCCGCTTTTACGGCTAGGGGGTTTTCTTCCGGGACATGAGAGCATCTCGTGTACAAGACCTCAATGGAAAAGATGAAATGCCTACTTGGCTACTTCGTTCATTTCAATGGATCATTAAGCGAGTCAATCGAATTCCCCAGCTGAACTGACCCGATATAGCAGTGGACTTGATTATACCAAAGATTATAGGAACAAGGTATCAAATCTACAAATAATTTTATGTGGTTTTGATATATTGAGATATATCATTATACATATTATAAAGTGACACAAAATTAATGCAAGGAAGACTATAACTTTATAAATCCCTTAAAGAATGTCACAAATTTGATCAAAAGAGACGGTAAGTTCAAATCTTGACAAATACGCCTTCCCAAATTAAACTAAATATGTTCATAATTGAGTCTCAATTTTATCATGGAGTGTAACTACTAACCCGTGTGCATCGTCAAGTAGCTTCCACACATCAAGATGCCCAGCCATTGCATTACACTCACGTAAAATCTCATCCATACTGCTATACTTCTCTATAATTTGTTTCCTTCTTTGCAACACAGAAGCCGCAATTGCATAAAGCAGTAGATCATCAGTCGGAGGTGCACGCTGCCTTATCCTGCTCCAAGCAGATTTCCCAATTCCAGCCCTAATTGCAGCTTGATCGGCCCACATAACTTCCCAAAGGCACAAAGTTTGCTCAAAAGTCAATTCCCTACGAAAAAGCACAACCACCATTCGGTAAACGAAAAAGCAATCCTCAGCCTCGAGTTTCTCCAGGTGCCTGTACAGATGTGAGTCTTTATACTTAATGATCTTTGCAACAGTGCTGAGTTGTCTTCTGATACCCACTTCATCTAGTCTGAAATTATGACGAGCTTTCTTCATGAAACCTACGAAGCACCAGAAGGCTTCGTGGTCCTCGGTTATAACGGAAATTAGTGGAGAAAGTAGATCGCTCATTCCCTGGCAATAGCCGATTTCTGGGTCGTAAAGTGCGTAGGCTTCAAGAATGGCTACTAGACGGGCAGCATGGAAAATTCGGGCAGGGTCAAGATGGTCATAATCCTTTAGTCCTACTACCTCAGCTAAATGACGTGCTTTGGCATCTGATATTGTTGACTGTACGGAGGAGTACCCTATCCATTCTCCATTTGCTCGAATGGCGTCTAGGCGAATAATCCGTTGCCATGTGGCAAAATCTTCAGTAGTGTGAGGTTTTGATTGGACTTCTGTATTTGAGGGTGGGTCATGATCATTGTCTTCTGTGGTTTCTGTGAAGGTGAAAGTTTGACTCAGTTCGGGGTCGTCTGAAGAGTCGGAGGAGTCTGAGTCAGAGGTAATGTTTGAGCCCGTGATCCGTTTCGAATTAGTATTACTATCCATCATTGGGGTGGTATGGTGGTCTGTATCACAGTGGAGCCCTTCTTCACTAGAAAGGGATTCTCTGGCACTTATAACATCTTCAGATTCCGGGGAATCTAGGCTTTCAGAGAAACTTTCATTTAACTTAAAAAGTTCGCTATTTTGTTTAAGAAGCCGGCGACACTGTTTTCTTAATTTCTCATATTCCTTTCTGCATGCATTATTATAATGTCAAGGAAGTTGATAAAAAATATAGAAATTAAACGTCATATTATATAAATTGTACGAGGGAGAAAATGAAAAGTATGTTGACAAGACATTTGTTCTTTTTTATTTAGAGAAGAAGAAGTGAAGTTTGTGACGGCACCTTTTCTGAGTTCTTATAACATCTCTTTCTTCTTTGGAACTTGTTAGGTCATACCTGCAGAGAGAAATGAAGCAGGACCATAGCTAAAAGAGAATGTGCATTTGAATCTTCCTTGAATACATGGTAACGGATTCAATTTAAACAAATGATGAGAGCAGACAGCCAAATTAAAAGATGTCAATACATCCATACGAGTACAAGGTTTCCCTCGAACTTGAAAAAAATTAATGAAAATTTTGACCTTTAATTAGTATAGAGAGCAAATGATCTTTGTCCTTTAACGGAAAACACATACTCCACTAAAAATGAATAAGAGGGGAAGACAAAGGTGTTATGGATGAGGTTTGATGGGAAGAACTTATGATGGACCAACATGAGATAAGAATACCATGTGGGTAATATCGATAATGTGAATGAGTTTGCTTACAAGAAAGTATGAAAATTGAAAAAAAAAAGAAATCTCTCCTTAGAACTCAAGGTTACAGAGGTACGGACCTATATAACAGATCCTGTTCAAGTAAGGTCGTAAAAAAAAAAATCAGAAATTTTAAATGAAACCTTGGACAATATATAAGAGACCTAAATATAGTAAACTAATTCCTTTTCGACACAATGGTGGTGGGTTGAAACAATTATTTTCCTCAATAGTTCTGAATTATAGGAACTTCTTTAAGACATTCTCTCCTGGGTGAAATTATAATAGAAAATTCTGATAGCTTGATTAGGCACATCAATGACATTTTCAGTTACATATTCCAAAAAGTTAATGAACTTACACTCCAAGGAGAAATGGCCAAACCTCTGCCCTAATACTCGGATCAACACCCTACATAAGACAGTAAAAGAATCAAATTCAAATGGTTTTTCTTTAAATAATTTCAAATTCATAGATAGCATGATTTAAAGACAGAGAAAACTTCAAGATGCATGAAAATGTGACTCACTCCACTTCGAACTTTCTTTAGAAATTTAACTCCATTGTCTCGAAGTTTTCCATCTGGTGTGAATAAAGTTCTCCACTGTTGAGGTGAGAGTATGTGTTTTCTTTTTCTTCTAGACCATGGAGATTTCAGACGGCCCCTGGAAATGGACGACACTTGATTAATTTGTACTACTAGAGCAATGTAAACTACAGTACACCCTGTTTTCAAATTAAAACATTGGAAGGACAAATATTTCGAGGGTGAAAAAAGGCTGCAAGCATAAGACAACAGAAAGTCATGTCCCTCTTCAGGAAACTCAGACTCGTACAATCATGAAGATAGAAAGAAAAGTCAAATAACTTGGCAATGGGATAGAAGATCAAGGAATGATAGAAGGAACCATATACTTCATATTGAAAAAATGGAAGGAAATCCATAGTCTTAAGTATATGAAATTCTTGACACACTGATAGCACCTATTACCCAAATTTAAGACTGTAGCATGGGTACTTCAAAAATATGATCTCAAATAATATGTAATAATGTTTAAACATTCATTCATTTTCTTTCCAATGACATCTAATACTTAGAAATATAAAAAAGGCCTCAATTTCTTGACCTAGAGCAGGACAATATACAGGCGAAGGTAGACCATGCCAAAATCAACAGTATTTATGGCCATAGATAATTCAATTCAATCACTAGTGTGAACTTGACTATCTTCAATTAATTAGCTAATTTAATACTGAAAAAACCGACTTTTTGAATTATTAACCAAGACATACATTGGAAACTTACTGTCAACACAAATGTTTTCTATGGTCTGTAATACCTGATTTTCCTACAAACATCCCCAGTCTAAACTCACATTTTTACCTGTAAAGCATGACATTATGCGAAACTTCTAACCTCCACTTGCTTATGGAAAGTAGGGGGAAATGAGAGTAAAAAAGTCTACTCTAAAAATGGTCAACCAATAATCTCAACTGCAAGCAAGAATTTCCCTTTCACATCTTATCATCTTTCCTTGTTGGATTAATTCTGATATATAAACATCTTGACTCCATCAATGGATATATCAAAAATCATATTACAGAAAGACAAAAGGAAGATAGGTCGGCTCACTTATCAAAACTTATAGAATAAAATACAACAAATTAATGGAGTATATATCAAAGTCTTTAGGCCCATAATTACCTAACAAAATAAAATAAAAAAATAGCAAATTAGTTAACTAGTCAATTCACATTATTTATTCCAATCAACTCCCAAAAACAACTGAAAAAAATGAAGGGTAACACCTAATACGAAGTGACAAAAAAGAAGGTATGTTTTAGAAGATTGAGCCGCATGAAGTAATGGATTGAAATGCGATAGGATTGAGCTGTGATGAAGCAGTGGATTGAGCTGGATCAAAGAAAACATTTCTCCTAAGTGTAAAATCGAGATCTCAACTTTAATCAACTAAAATATTTACAAAAGTGTGAGTATTAGAAAAACAGAAATTGATAGTGACTCACCGATCAGAAGAAGAAGAAGACGGTGAGGAGTTGGATGAGGATACTATGAAAAGAGCCGATCTCAAATGAATCCACGGCGAAGATGATGGTGAAGATGACAACGAATTTGAGGATGATTTTGACGATGCAGAAGTCTGACTTCGTCTAAGAGCTTTCATCAATTTTTTTTTCTTTTTAAAATTAAATTATCACACTCCCTAGGGTTTCACTTTCAACACCTGATTTTAGAATTCCTTTTTTTGTTTTATCTTTATTACCTAGTGGAGTAGAACACCGCGGCGGCTACTGCGACACCAGCAAACGCCGTGAAAGCGAGAATTACGCCGCCATTCTCCGCCGCGTGCTTCCATAACCCGCCTCCTCCTCCTCCAATAAACAAAACTCTGCTTATGGCCTCACCCGCCGCGCCGCCGCCTCCGGTGAGCATGGGTTTGAGGTACGGAATGACGATTTTGCCCCTGGGATTCCGTAATACACCGAGAGGATTTTCCACCATTAACTAGATACACACACAGCACATGCTTTAATTTCTTTTTATTTTTCTTTTTTCTCACTTTATTTATTGGTTTCCTTTGTGTTGATCTATTTACTGATTTCTCTCTCTAAAATCGAGCTGAGTAGAGAAGACTGGAAATAACTCGGCGCGTATATGTATACAAGAAATATTGGGATAGTGATACGTCGTCGTATTCTAAATCAAGTTTAAGAATTTGTTGATGATAATGCCATTTGGTATCTAACGAACAATTACTTGTAAATTACGTTTTTTTATTATGTTAATCTCACTTATTAAGGATTTTACTTTAGACATCCAAAAAATACTCTTTGATTTTTTGTGATCTAATAAATAATTTTATAGTTTATCATTGATTATTTATTCTTTCAACAATCCAAAAATCCATTTTTCATACCATAGGATTAAGTAGATTTAACTTTTTATACCAAACTCACAAAAAAATATATCAATTCTTGACAAACATTAAAAAGTGATACTTTCGTTAGTTTTGTTGAGTGAATTAGACCATGGAGGTCGAAGTCCAGGTCCAAAGGAGTAAGATGATGAAAAAAAAAAAAAAAAAAACCTAAAAGAAGTGATGAAACAAGGCAGTAATCGCGATTTCAAATTTGTGAGGAAAATGGTTTAGATATTTAGATTTTCAAATGCAAAAATTGAATGATTCACTCAACATAATATGAGAGTTACTATACGTATGTGTTCACTGTGAAGAGACGAACAAAACCCCTATCATATTTTCGACGAGCAAATACTAAAGGACGATGGTTTTGCATTAGGAAAGATACATGGGTCAATTCACAAAATTGCCAGAAAGCAGGAGACAATCCGTAAAATCGTCAGAGTTTAATCATTTTTATTAATCTTAATATTATAAAAATATTTGTAGTTTTACTTTTTATACAATTTCCATAAATATTTTTGTTAGTATAAATCCGACTTTGCAAAATTGTTAATACTATTATTGGTCTGACTTCAAATAACAAACAAAATGAAACTTACCGAGTAATAAGTATTTATGAATTAATCATGACAAATATAATCATTTTAATTGAAAATGAAATTCAACTCCGTCTAAAAGAAAAGTAAATTAAAACCCATGTTGTTGCAATATGTGTACTTTACACTCAACCTTTAGAATGCGCCAGAAGTTATTGTATGATTCCAACTCCATATCACACGTTAAGTAAAATAAGAGTAATAACAGAAGTTATAAATTAAATTAGTTATTTAAATTAAGAGTGAAATACAAAAAATTAACTAATACCTTGAGTTTTTAATTACGAAAATACTCACCTTATGTTTATTAGTAACTAGCAAAAGAAATGTGAAATATAAAAATTGTTATAGTATATACACAACAAAATTTGAAGGGGCTACACATAAAAGAAATTACTAATAAAAGTTTTCCTAGTGTTTTCGAAAAAATCTCAATTTTTTTTAATATTTAACTGACCAAAACATACACTCGAAATAAAATTTTGATCCATGATTAAGATTGGATAATTCTTTCGTTATTTGTAAACTATGTATAGTTATTTGATGACTTGTCTTTTAATATTAAATGTTAAAGAAATCGAGCTTTTTATACTACTTTGGACAAAATTATTTTGAAGATAATCATTGCTTGTTCAAATACACTCATTTTCTTGAAATTAAAGCAAACAATCAATAATACTATATTAGGATGTGTTGATCATCTTTTGGCAGCACTCTTATGTACCTCATTATGAAATTTCAAATGAATGCTATTGAAAATACGGTGTTATTTATTTGGTAATTTAATAGAGAGGAGATACAAACAATTTCTCTTTACTCACGTTTCTCAATGTTTTGAAGGTAATTTATCATAATTGTTAGTTGACCAACTAACTTTCATAAAATTCTGAAATTTGATGATTGCTATTGTCTTTTTCACTTGAATCTACAAAGTTTTAGTTTTTGGTGAATCCTCAAAATATGGGAGATATTAAAATATTCATCTTTTTATAAACAAATAAAATAGTAAAATTAGCAAAAGAGTTGTTTCAGTTTATAATAGGGTATCCCATAATAAAAAAATAAAATAGATAAAGATGAAGGTAAAAAGAGGATCAACAAAGTTCGAACGAAACGCCCAAACGGCCAAATTGTTAGCAGCCTTGTTTGCATTTCTAAAAATAAATTTAAATCTCCACTTGGGTCCTCTTGATTTTGTTTTCCCACTAGTCACTTTCAAATTGGACAAAGCAAGCTCCACCTATGATTGCAGCAAAACAGGCTTCCAAAAGGGCACGAGCTTCATCATCACAGACATTTAGGCAAGGGAGGACAACCGCTTTAGTAAACTAAATGGAGCCGAGGTGATTTTGGAAAACAATCGCCCACACGACTTTCCCGTCTTTGAAAGAAGCATCAATATTAGCTGAAAAAATATTCAATACCACAGTATCTCATGTTATGTTTGAATTTATTTTTTCATTATGGGTCTGTTTCTGTGTTTCAAGATCATAAATATTATCACTACGTCGAATTGGCTAAAAGTTGGCCTAGAATCTTGAGATTCCTAAGTTGGGCGAAGTCCAAACGAAGTTAAATAAAAATTGATTTGAAATATAATAAGTAAAATATATTTGAATTACTGAAATTTTATCTAACAGCTTTTATTTTTGTTTCCCAAGAGTTTAATTCCTTTCGAGGCAGGTTGTACACATTAATGTGGGTACCTCTCCCAACAATGGTTTTGAATCTAAGTCCACTACTTTATAGTGACTAGTCCTTCCACTAGACCAATCACCTATTGATATTTAATCTAATAGCTAGTATAAGGTTATGATGATTATTCTTGTAGAAAAAAAATCTTACCTCAACCATCTTTTACCCAATTCAACCCAACTTTTTTTTCTATACATGGAATTCAAACCACCAAAATGCCACCACTATCTTCAAGCAAAGTAAACATTATAGGAAAATTTACTAGTGCATCACATAAACATTTAAGGAGAATTATTCAGAATATCCTTGAGATTTAGTGTAAATACACTGATCATTCTCTATTTTTTTAAAATAACTCAAATTATCAACGAGGCATTAAATTCATTACAGTTATCCTTTGAACATTGTGGTTTCTTAAATGGTATCTACGTGTATTTCCGATTTTTTTCCCCGATGATATTTAACGTTTTGTGGGTGGGTGGGTGGGAGGTGGGGTTAAATGTAATGAGTCAATTACTTCAGGGAAAGTTTGAATAATTTACCCAACATGGAGAGTGGTTAACGTAATTACACCAAACCTTAGAGATAATTTGAGTAATTCTCCAAAACATTTCACATATAACTATGAGATGATTAAAAAAGAAGTTGCAACTTGCAAAATACTTATTAGATCCTCTTTTATTAGAGCACCAACCCATTACTCCAAAAAAGTTATGGGTTCGAGTGGTGGTGCTCAATGGTAGAAAAATCAAACCTTATTACTCGAGAAAACCAAACCATGGTCTACATAAACCTTATTGTTGAATTTATACCTATTCATCATAATACATTTCATTCACATTTTTGAAGCAGCATCCTTGTCCAAGAACCATACAAGTTCTTTCTCAGCCGAAACTTCCGCAGCAGGCAAGGGAGTCGAACCCGAACCATGCCCATCATCACCCAATACTATCTTTACGGTATCGGCTAATTCAGCCCCAGTGACGACCATTGCGATCTCCGAAGCTGAATTGATAACTGGAAACGTAAACGTGATCCTTGGTGGAGGTGGTTTAGGAGAGTCGATGATAAATGTAACCCACTTTTGCTTCTCGTGGCGGTGATGGCGTGTCGGGAATAGAGAGGCCACGTGCCCGTCGGGCCCCATTCCGAGTAGCATGAGATCGAACTGGGGGCAGCCTGTAGTGTCGCAAACGGGTATTATTTTGTTTTCGACTAAATGTTTTACACGTTCTTCGTAATCATTGGCTGCATCTTCAGGGGATTTTTTGTCATTGATTGCGTATATGTTGGATGAAGGAATGGGTACCTGTTAGAATAGAGAGAAGTTGTGCATTTTCAAATGGCTGTGGAATCAAGAGAGATAACATGTTACTAAAAACACTGGTTATTAGCAAAATACACCCCGATTTTCACTCTAATTAGCAAATACATCCCTATGTTATATGTATTCGCTAATATCCTCTCGTGCTAATAGCTAATTACCCCCTAACACATATTACAAATTTAATGAAATATGCAACCACCCAGTGTAAAATATCATTATTTTATTGAGTTGAATTGGGAAGAAAAAAATAGATAATATTATGACTCCATTTTGAAGAAAGAAATTTGCTAATTTTCTTTCTCAGGGTTAAGTAAATAAAGTTATGTCAGCATAACTAAACAAACTAACAGTCTAATGCTCATTGACAACACAATCTAGATACTTGCACAAGAAATTGATGGGCCATCAATCGTGTTCATCGGGCATTTCATGCAGATGTGTCTCATAGATACATGTTTATGAATAAGAGGGATATATTTTTACGAACACGAGGGTATATATGCTATTTAATAGTATAACAATAGGGTGTATTTGCCGATTCAAATAAACACTAGGTGTTTTGCAAATAACTCAACGGGATTGAAAATTGAACCTGCATTTTCCATTGAGAATTCATTTTATCTCTTTATTTCTCAAATACTACTCCTGTGACAGTAACCATGCCGAAAATTGCAAACTACACATTGGAAAACAAAAGCACAATTTGTTCCCCCTATTTTTGAAAACCTTTTCCACAACAAAAATATGAGTTCTGCGGGAAATAGTAGAGAGCATATTCTTGCGGTTTGGGTATTTTCAATTAAAAAACTTAAAACATTATTGGAACTGATATTAAAATCTCCCAAACAAAATCGAGTACAATGTTTCCATTTTTTCAATTTCATTTCGAACTGCGAATGAAACAAGAATAATTCATATATCAACATAAAGACTTAATTACATTTCACCTAAATTTGAATTTGAGACCATACCTTGCATAGAAAACCTCGCCAAGCAAGCAAGTAATTGCTGTCTTCATGATCAAGAGGAACAACTCTCTCATCAACCCAAAATATCAGCCACTTCGACCAATCCACCGATTCCAGGTACGGTGGCTCCACCAGCTTCCTACAATATTATAAAGGAATTAAAATGAGTAAAATGCAAAAATACCCCCTTCGATTTTCCTAATTGCTAGAAAACATTTTGAGTTGTTTTTATCAGCATACACCTGCATTAACAAGCCAAAGACATTTACCCCATCTTAAACCGTAGCATGTTTCACTTGTTGTAAGTGCGAGTATTCTTCGTGATTCGAAGGGAAAGTGACTTATACTCTTAAGTATTACCTTTTTTATCACAGTTTACTCCTCAGTAACTTAAAAAATGGCAAAAAAGCAATAATAGTCCTTTAACTTTGAAAGGGACGCGGAAATGGGACACTTTTTGTTCCGGCAAGCAATTTACTTACATCATTTATGCTTTAAGTTGTCACAACTTTAGTCCTCTTAGCAGCAATTTTAATCCTAGATTCGCCGAAATTAAATTTAGTGCTCATGAATTGCCACATAAGTAAATAAATTGAGTTATTATAACATTTTTGCCCTAATAATTAGTAGGTAGGGAAATAAAGTGTTACTTTTCCTCCAATTTAAAATAATTTAACAAGGCGAGGTAGTGGATTACTCCGACGATTAGGATTAAAATTGCGGATAAGAGGACTAATATTGCAGGAATTAAAAATATAACGGAGGTAAATTGCTAGTCGAAACCACAAGAGTCCCATTTTTAAGTCCCTGCCAAAGTTAAGGGACTAAAATTGCTTATTTACCCTTATAGAATTTGCAATAAACATCTGCCGTCAGCTCTTAATTTTGCAAGTGGATTGACTTGCTAATAAAATATTAACACATGAATTTTTTTATTATAAAAAAAACGAGGAATTTTCTGTCAATTAACAAACACAGGGGCATTTTTGCATTTTAACTCAATTATAATTACTGATTTACATCACTCATAAACCGTTTCAAATTGCATGCGAAAACACTCAAAATTCACATCTAATTCGAACGAATCAAATAATAAAAAGGAAAATTGATAAGCACATCGTTCATCCTACTGAAAATTCAGAAGAAAAGAATGAAATAAATCAATTTACCTGAGGGTATCTATCAATGTGCCGCCGGAGAGAACAACAGAGAATGAACCTTTTTCTTTTATGTACTTTTCGGAGAGATCGGCGGTGTATTTTGCTACAGCCACGGCCACATCTTCCTCGGAATCGAATTTTAGTACTTTCGGTTTGGATTTTGCTGGAGTGGAGGTAGCCATTGGAGAATAGTTTAGCCAAATGAATGATAGAAGAAGTGTCGTACTATCAAATATGATTATGATATAAATATTGGACTCCATATTAAACTTCAATTTTGAGTTAATCAATTGCCCAATGGCCCAATATTTATAGGCCCATTTGAATTTAGAGTTAATCAATAAATATTATAATAATTAGTTTTAGACTTTTTTGAAAAACCTAATAAAATTTATTTTAGAACAATACAACAATCTTTTAGGTTCTTTTGAATATGTATTTCTATACATAACATATTATTTCGATATGACAGTGGGTTGCCCAGGATTCGAATTCGGAACTAGTCGCTACTCTTCAGTTTATTGTCGAGGTTTATTCTATGGAGGTACTCAAATTTCAAATTGGATCAATTTCGTCGTAAACCTAATTAGTTACTTTCAGTTTAACGTAAATCATAGTTAAAACCGCACTCAAAAGTAGGGCATTTCCCATTATTTGTCATTTTTTATAGTGGCACACGAATTTAAACCATATCAAATGACCATCATATAAAAATAAAAATTCTAAATTATCTTTACTGAGCAGTAATAATTATATTTCTATCATCTCTTAATGAGGAGGTAAATAAATTAATTTTCTATTGAACTATAAAACGATAAATAGCATGGAGTCATTTTTTCTTTTAAAACGACAAATAATGTGAAACGAAAGGAGTATTAATAATCATTTTTTTACATAAGATAATAAAAATTTATTGAAACACGTTCAATGAATAAAATAATTGCTTGGTGAAGGAGGTTTTCCAAACATGGATATGGGATCTCTTGAGCAATTTGTAAGGTATCGCAAGTAATTTTTTCGGCCAAATGAACAAGCAAAATTGTAACACTTTTGTTTGACAAAAGACATTTTAAAAATAATTACATTAAGGAGAGAAAAACACTTTTGATACTAAATTTTAGTCCAAAAAATATATTTGATATTAAACTGTTTGGAAAAACACATTTCATATCATGATTCACATCATCTTGACACATTTACATTTTCTGTTAATTTTCAGATGGAATTCAGCAAGTTCCATCAATTGTATGTCTTTAAAACTTGTGCATGTTTTCCTACCATTATCAATTTAACAGGCATATGAGCAGTATGTGTTGAATTTCATGCGAAAATTGATGACAAAACTAAATTTATCAAAATTGTGTGAATCATGGTATGAAATATGTTTTTTCAACAAGTTTGGTACCAAGTATGTTTTTTAAACTAAATTTTAGTATCAAAAGTGTTTTTTCCTCTTACATTAAGTGTAGCAAAGATTCAATTGCAGACGCTCTTGCCAAGATGAATCATGATTTAGGTAAATACTCAAAGATTTTGGAGAAGTCGTCGAGTGTTCTTCTAGAATTGCTTTCAGAGGATAGCATAGTTTAATTAAAAAAAACAAGAAAGACACTAAAAAAAGACAATAATAGGAGCATGTAAAATGTTCATTATTTGTTATTTTTTATAAATATTTTACATTCTTCCATTTTTACTTTATGAATCATAATCTTTTCATGTTGTTCGCTTCGATCGTTCTTTCTTTCTTCCTCTCTTTTCTTTATATAATTTGATAGAGGCAATTTATGGTATAGATACTAACAGGTGATTGGTCTAGTAGAAGGGACTAGTCACTACAAAGTAGCGGACTCAGATTCGAATCCCTATTGGGAGATGTTCTCACTTTATGTGCTCGACGCGCCTCGAAAGGGATTAAACCCTTGGGAAACCAACATTTTTTTTTTATGGTATAGAGGTATTTTAGTAATTTCCTAATTAAGAAATTAATAATGAAGAATTATATTTATATCAATCGTCAAATAATCGTTCTGTCCCTATTTAATTCATTGACATTTATGGGACAAAACTCTTCATTTCCCAAATTTTCCTATAAATTGCTCATCTAATAACATAGAAAAGACAAAGATCACAGTTCTCAGCCGTCCCGCACAAATCAATGCTTATAGTTTTTGGAGAAGGATCAAAAAAGGAAAAAATATCGAAGATGTCATTTAATCATTTTTACCCAACATCATTACTAAAATTAAAAATATAAACAACGACCAAATACTTCAAAGCTTATCTAATTAACTCTATCATTTATTTGAGAAATTTTATTCAATAAGGGTTTTTCCAACATTCAATTAATCAGATAAAACACGACCTCACAATTAATAAATTAATATGTACATAGTGATTTATTGCAATAATATTAAATGAATTAATGGCAATATACTCCCATATTCAATTTATCTATATATGAAAAAGAACACTTTATCGCCTGTAATTTATAAAAAATTTACACCCCCTCCTTGACATTTTTATATATGGCAGTTTATCACCATTAGTTATGAAAATATGACAGTGTGTTATGATAAATGACAAAATTTATCCCTTCCCCCATCTCTCGTGTTATGATAGATGTGGCAATTTACCCCCTATGTTACAAGAACATTTTTATGCTCACTCTAATTTTTGGCAAGTTACATTCTCTGACCGGAGGAGGGGTAAAGTGATTCGTTAAAGTTTTCATAGAAAGGTAAAATGTTCTTTTTCAAATTATATGGAATAAATTAAACATTATGCATTTTTTATGGAAGTAAACTAACATTAACTCAATAATAAATGGGAAAAGTAAATATGATCAAATTCACAACTTGGAAGCACTAGCGTTATCCAAGAACCATGTCAATTAATCTTCAGCCGAAACTTCAGCAGCGGCAGTGGACCCGAACCCGAATCCGAATCACCCAATATTATCTTCACAGCATAGGCCAAATCCGATCCAATCAGCACCATTACGATCTCCGAAGCACAATTTACTATCGGAAAAGTGCAAGCGAGTCTTGATGGCGGCGGTTTGTGCGAGTCTGTAATTCAAGTCAACGTTTTTTTTCATGCCGATGTCACCATCTATGAAAAGTTCTATACATTATCACCAAAAATATTAAAGATATTATGTTTTAAGTCAATCGAAATTTAGATATGATGCATATTTCTTCAATTTACAATTTTTTCAAATGTTTCTCGAATTTTTTAAAAAAGTTTCTAGTTTTTAACTGATCTAAAAACATACTTCGAAAACGAAACTATAATCCATAGACGTCACATGTCCATTTAGACCCATTCCGAGCAGCTCTAGATCGAACTTGGAAGTGTTTAGTACTAAGTTTTTAATACGCTTTTCGTAATCAACAGCATCGGCCTCTATTGTTATTATCACGGATGGCATAAATGTTGCTCGAAGAAATTTGTACACGTATTCAAGATAGAAAAATAAAAGATTGTTGGATTGAAAATGTTGTTTTACTTCGTGTACATATGTCTATCTCTACAAAATATAAACTCTAGAAATTGAATCTGGGGACAATAAAACTTGTTTCGATTCATAATATTTTTTTATTAATACTAGCAATCATGACTCGCGTCTCTGCGTGCAGAATCTTTATATAATTGTAACCAAATATTCGAGTGACAACATTTTTGTCAGAAAAAATTCAATTTTCATACCATAGAATATAACAAAGTCCATTTTTCATACAAATCAAACGAAATACAAAGCCATGCTTCCGTAAGTTTTTAACGGAAATGTCACGTTTCCGTTAAGTTGACTTGAAACTAAAGTATGATTTTCGTTCACTTGGTATAAAAAATGGACTTTGACTTATTCTATGGTATGAAAATTGAATTTTTGCCTCACTTTCAATTTTAACTGTAATTAACTTTAATTTGTTTGTTCTTGACCATACCTTTTAATCTAAACAAATATTGCGAAGTATATTTACCAAAGGGGCATACCACCTTTAGTAGATATTATATTTTAAGTGTAGGTCTCACATTAGAATGAAGTTTTGATCAATGAAATCAATCAACATTCAATAGTTAGCAAATGTGTGTACGGGGAAAAAAAATTATTAGGTCTCGTCAAAGTTGATCCTAGCAAATATCATTCAATGTTTAAGTTGGATCATAATAAAAATGTAACACGCGAGTATTTGAGTCATTTGAAATGTATATTTGGTACTATTATAGAAGATGAAATACAAAATTTCAAATTGGGTTGGTTTGTAATTCAAGTCAAATTTTTTTCTACTCAAAATAAAGGTTGAAAAATATTTCTCAATCAAATAATTTTACTTGGTGAGACTGGATAACAAATGTTGAGTGGTTAATAAAAGAAATTGAATGAACATATATCTATGTCTAATTAAATAAAATGTAATAGGTAAAAATTCATTTTTCATACCATAGAACAGGACAATTTTTATTTTTCATACCACACGTGCTGCGCAAGTGAGTTTTTTCCCGTTCAAGATGACTTAACAGACCACGTGGTAATTCCGTTAAAAAACTTGACGGAAGTATGATTCCTTTATTCTACTGTATGATTTTTGTTCAATTGGTATGAAAAATGGACTTTGACCTATTCAATTCTATGGTATGAAAATTGAATTTTTGCCCATCTTTTTCTATAGGAGAGAAAATACAACACATTTTAAAGATTTGGACGTTCTAACTAAAACTTATAAAAAATTATAGCTAATTTGGTTGTAATGTGTGATTCGAACTGACAATACATTTTTCAAAAAACAAATATTACATATGGTCTAAGTAAAATTGATTAATAACAGTTGATTTGGTAAAAGCCTATGACTATGAGTCTATTAGTAAAAATATGTAAAATATTACATAATAAGTTGTTCCATTAAAGCTCCAAAGCGTACATGTAAAATTGATATTAGCCGATTGTACTATAAACAATATTCTTTAAAATTTGTATTAAGATTTCTTCAAAATTGGAGTGAGAACCATGTAAATTAATCATGGAACATTATAATCCAAATCAAATTTGGCTAAATTCATTCAATCATAAAGTATGTGTAGTACACGTATTTTATGATTGATAGAGTGTTATCCAATATCCAAATAACAGACCAAGATTTGATTGGTCTAGTGGAAGAGACTAGTCACTACAAAGTAGCGGACTCAGATTCGAATCCTGTTGGGAGAGGTACCCACTAAATGTGCCCAACCCGCCTCGAAAGAGATTAAACCCTTGGAAAACAAAAAAAATCTCCAAACAAACTATATTGCACTTGCTACGTGAGTGTTTTAGGTAGGATCAAACCCGATTTGAGCAATAATTTCCCATTATTAATCATTTGAAAGGAACACCAATTTTAACGGGCTTAGCATGTTATATATTAATTTCCAAGTTTCATCTTTGACTTTTGTACATACATATTTGGAGTGAGAAATGTTTTGAAAGGAAATATAAACATAAATCCCTATTCATGTAATTGAAATTTTAATACTTCTCTTTTGAACAATGATCCAAATAATTTAGATAAAATACAAATTAAAAGTCATATTAAATCAATAGAGATTTCATCACATTAAAATTCATATTACAAAAAAATTTAAAAAATTTCATTGTTCAAAATTCAAAAACTAACATCTATAACGTTGGTAGTGCATATTTTACAATTAAGCCCTAAATACTGAGCGAAACAACTCTTCACTATATTTGAAAAGGCTCCAGATCCTCTGTACCATTAATGTGTACCACTTCTATGTACCACCAATTGAGAGTTAACACATGGACATATTAATTGTAGAGGTAACTCAAACTTTAACTAAACTTAACCTCAGTTAATAATTAAAAAAAATTATAATTTATATCTCCCACTTTCTCATGACTCTTCATCTTCTCTAGTCTTTTACAATTAGAAATTATTTATTTATTTATTTTTTAAATTCCCATCTTTGACACTGGCATATGAACGATTACTTTTCTAGATACGAAATAAGAAGGGCAATTCTTGTATAAAAGCCTAAAAAAAAAAAAAAACCTGGGTTTTGTGAGATAAAACACACTTTCTTTTTATTTAGTAGTATAGATACATAAATTTTTTTGATTTAGTTTTGTATCTTATTAACTTATCAGCTTAAATGGATTTGTCGACATGGATGGTTCAAAGCCAATGCATATATAATTTCCTTTTTCAAAGAGCTAATTAATATTGGGCTTTTTGGAACTTTGCACCCTGAAATCATAGGATTTTGGCTATGTGCACCTTAATTTAAAAGTTTTGGCACTTTGCAAGTGTGTGTTTTGAAGAAAAAATTAATTGATTGAAGAGTATAATAGTTATTTTTTGAATATTTTTGGCACTTTAAACCTTAAAAGTATTAGATTTTGACAGTTTGCACTCTGAAATATAGAATATTGACACTTTACACCCAAGAAATATAATTTCTAGCATTTTCAACCTCCACTTAATATGATAATCTAAATTATGTAAATAACATGCAATATAATAATATGTTAGATATGTAAACATCTATTTTAGATATAAAGTAAATAATCTTGAGGATACTTGAAAATAAAATGAAGACAATGTCTTTTTTTTTAATCTATATTTTACAAAGAGAAAATGTTAAAATAAGTTATTATAAAATAAAATAAATTTAGAATAACAAGTTTATGATTGTTGTGCATAGAAATGACCATTTTATCTCTACATCGCCGACATTCATGAGTCTGTTTTTTTAAGAAAAATACATTAGGGTGCAAATGTCATACAAATTATATTTTAGGGTGCATAGTGCCAAAAAATTTAAGTCGGGGTGAAAAATGATAACATTTTATAATTTTAGGGTGCAACATCTATATTGCCAAGGTGCAAAGTGAAAAATAAAATTGAAAATAACTATTCTACCCTTCTCTAAATGAATTTTCTCACTAAGACATACGCTAGGGTGCAAAGTGCCAAAACTTGTAAGTCAGGGTCAAAAACCCTGTAATTTTAGAATGTAAAATGTCAAAAACCCAATTAATATTTTCCTTCTTTATATAAGTAAATAGTTAAATTTCATTATTTAGACAATAAATACATCATTGAACCCAAAAATCATACAATCGAATCATGTTATAAACTATTCGATTAAAATCTAAATATTTATTCCTTCAACATGTATATGTGAGTACATTTTTCACCGTAATAATCTTAACTTTTAACTAATGGAAATTGGAAACAAACAATGGCTAATATCAATCGAGCACTTGAATTCTTTCTTGTTTAACGGGCAACCATCTTGGCACTGCCTTGGTCCGTTTATGTTTCCACGATTGACACCAATAAGCGGGCGCGTGTCTCCATTCTTTCAGACAAGGCCCGCCCACCTCGATAGTCCAGTCACAACGTTTCCCACATTTGTTGTAAATGTTATCATCGTAAACTGCATACTCACCCCATCCATAGGGGGACGAAAATTGACAATAGAACGTTGTGAAGCCCCAAGGACCGATACGAAAAGCTCCGAATCTAAACGAGAAAGTCTGGCCATAAGTAAGACGTTTTAATCCGAAGTCAGTTTTGTCGCCTGCAGAATAACAGTAAGCGTAAATCTGGCGGCGTGTTTCTAATTTATTAGTAATGGTAACTACATTATTTGATTTCTTTATTGATGCTTGATGAGACAAGGTAAAGAACAATAAAAATGAAAGAATAAAAGTTGTAATATGGGTATTCATCTTTGAAAAGACGATTTTGTTTGTTTTGTAAAAAGAATGGGGTATACCTTAAGCTATTTATAGAGGAACAAGAAATGATAATGTCCCTTATGACTCGTTTGTTTAACTGAGAATGACATAAAATAAGAAATTTAATTGTTTGGTATTAATTATTTGCTCTGGCACCAATTGATGCTTTGATTTAATAGTACACACTAACGGTATTGCCATAACACTAATTATTGATTCCAGAACAAATTTAATTGCTTTCCGAATTTGCCTCCAAAAACTAATTAGGTAATTTTTTTGTAATTGATAAAGTTGACTTAAATCAAATTCTTTAATTGATGCAAGTTTTTCTCTTTATTAATTAATGTATATATTTGCTTTCTTAATTAGTATTTTTATTTTGGTTTCTCAAAATTTTGATAGTATTTTTCTTCGAGACCTCTAGCATGGTCATGTTTTTAATTTTTAATTTCTAATTTTTATCCAGGATTCATCTCAGTTTTTAATTTCTTGAAATCAAATAGGTTTTACCTTTTGTTTCTTTCGATTTTGTTATGTCAATTTGAGTAGTGTTATCTCATCAAGGCCAAAAAAAGTAAAAATGTCATTTCGATTATCATCTATAAAAGCTTATTCAAATTCAATTTGTTAACATGTCAAATCAGATTTACATAATTTTTTTCGTTGGCTAAATTTTTGAAGTTAAATTGAAGCTCAACTCGATGATCTTAAATAATTAAAATACATGTAAAAATATTAACCTATTCGAATTTAACTCAATTAGAATTTGTTTGAGTCATTTCATTAAAATCCAGTATAATCTCAAAACTCAATATAAAAATCAAATCAATATTGAGTAGTGTGTTGTTCGTTTATATTTTACTCTTTTACACCTCTATTTTTTTCAGTAGTCTACATTAACAAATCAATGACCTTGGAATTTTTTTTTTGGAAAATCAAAACACGTAAAAATACTAGTTATTTAATATTATTTTGTTATGTCAATTTTATAGATGTTTTGGGAATATTTGGTAAAGTCATAAGTTAATCAATTTAGGAAATGTAAATAGAGATAATATAGTTATTATGATTATCCTTTTTAACTCATATACCATATTAAACAATTGAAGTAAAATTAGGCATACTAAAATATTTGCTCTGGAAATGTAAATAGAGATAATATAGTTATTGTGATTATCCTTTTTAACTCATATACCATATTAAACAATTGAAGTAAAATTAGGCATACTAAAATATTTGTTCTGGCACCAACAATTGATGTTCTGACAATATCGTCAGTCATAGCTGTTATGAAATATATACATATGTTGTGGATGCCTATTGCAATTTAAACTTCAAGTTATATGGTGTCAACACAAGACTCTTCCACTTGGTTGCATAAGGAGATAACAAATGCTTTATGTGTCAAAGCTAGAATAAGTGTGGCAAGGCAAAGAACATATGGATGCTTCTAAGTATAGCCATGTATCACAATGCATGAGAAGCCACCCATCACTTTCTTTTGCAAGACATGTATGAAGCCACTCATCACTCTTCTTTGTATGACATGTGTACTCTTGAACTCTATAAATAGAAGAGTTCATCCCCCATTTTGAAACAAGAATAAGAACAACTACATAATCTTATATCCTCCTTTACATATTACCTTGCTTACACAAGAAGTTCATCACTTTTATCCTAAGTTTTATAACACGTTATCAGCACGAGTTTGCTCCATAACTTGATTTCCCGACGTTTAGCTTGACCACTAAAATATATCACACGAACAAGGAAGAAACGAGGCAAAAACTTCGAAAGGCAGATTTTCGGATTTGCACAATATAGCTTATGTTTTGCACTCGTTCCGACCATTTCCACCGTTGGATCATCCTCAAATTTTAACCAAAAGTTCCTCACACCAGCCTCTTCATTCTGACCGTTCGGATCGTCCTTAAAATGTTTGTAGGTGACAAGGCATCCATCATAAGTTGACGAAAGGAGTTGAGGAAAATAGCAATTACTTCTATCCGGAAGGATTAAAATCGACAAACAAGTAATATGCATACTATATTATACGTAGTATAAATAACTCGAAATTCGAATTAATATGCATACTTATTATACGAAGCATAAATAACTTGAAATTCAAATACGAACAAATTGTTTTCGGCTTGAAAGATAGCCTAATAAGTTTTGAGCTTGAAATAAAGCTTTAAAGTTTAAGCTTGAAAGAAAGCTTCGAAAATCTTAGACTTGAAAGAAAGTTTAGGCGAAAAACTCAAACCCGAAGTTTTGAGTATATTTTCGGCTTGGGTCTACTATATTTTTGCCGTAGAAAAATGGCAAATATCACCAAGCTCGAGTTCGCTGCCCTTGACATTTCCGAAAAGAATTATTTGACATGGGTTCTTGATGTTGGCATTTATTTGAGTGCAATGAACCTCGGAAATGCTATCAAAAATGGAAATGAGGCAACCGAACAAGAAAAGGCAAAGGCTATGATTTTCATTCGCCATCACATCCATGAAGGGCTTAAATCTGAATATCTTGGGATGAAAGATCCCGCTGCCCTATGGGAAAGCCTGGAGGAAAGATATGATCACCAAAAGAGTGTGATACTCCTAAAAGCTCGATATGAGTGGATGCACCTGAGGCTGCAAGATTTTAAAACAGTGAATGAGTATAACTCCGCAATGTTCAAAATTATATCTCAATTAAGATTGTGCGGAGATAATAGGCAAAAATTCAATTTTGGTACCATAGAATAGGCCCAAGTCCATTTTTCATACCAAAATATCAAAAATCATACTACCGTTGGTTTTTTAACTGAAGTAAAAAAAGAGGTGAGAAATGCAATTATTAAAAATTAGGCAGGGGTTTTTTACAATTATCTTCTTCTTCTTCCTCCTCCCGTAAGACCGCCGGCTCCGGTGAGTTTTGGTCGAAATTGGTTGAGGGTTTTTTTTCCCCTTGTCGTGGAGAACTCGTACATATAAAGATCTTTTCAATCCATTGAGTAATCTATTCGAATTTTAAGTTCTAATTTTCGAATTGTATGTCAAAATTTTCGAAATTTCAAATCGTGATTTCTTCTTCGATTCTTAACCAAACTTCGTGATTCTTGTTGCAATAGTTTCCCCTCACCGTGGGCATCATTTTCCATAGGTTTATTGTAGCTGCCGTAGACGGTTGAGCTCCGCCCAAGCGGCGGCGCGTTTTAGGGTTTAAACGCGAAAAAACCTCCTTTGCTCCACCGTCGACGGCCGCTGCAATTACCACATGGAAAATGTTGCCCATGACAAGTGGAACAAAAACCCTCAACCAATTTTGACAAACGGCCACCGGAAACGGCGATTGAATGGGAGGAGGAAGAAGGCAATAATTGCAAAAAGACCCTGCTCAAATTTAGACAATTGCATTTCCCCCCTATTTTGTTAGTTCCGTAAAGTAAACTAACGGAAGTATGATTTTTGAAACGTCTATTTATTCTACGGTATGATTTTCAATTGATTGGTATGAAAAATGGACTTGGGCATATTCTATGGTATGAAAATTGAATTTTTGCCGGAGATAATATCACTGATGAAGATATGTTAGAAAAAACATATACTACTTTTCATGCCTCTAATATGCTCCTGCAGCAGCAATATCGTGAGAGGAATTTTAAGAAATACTCTCAATTGATTTCGTGCCTTCTTGTGGCCGAACAAAATAATGAATTATTGATGAAAAATCACAACTCCCACCCCGTCGGTTCCCAAGCATTTCCAGAAGTAAATGTAAATACTTCATTCCCAGAAGAGAATGCAAGTTATTATGGAAACAATCGTGGATGTGGTCGTGGTCGTAGTTGTGGACGCGGCCGTGGTTATAGTGGCGGCTCTGGAAGGAACCGAGGTGGTCCTAATAAAAGGATTGCACCGTACCACTCAAAGAGAAACAATAGTGGTGTTAAATATGAAAAAGCGAATGGTACTAAAAGGTACAAAGATGATATTTGCTATATGTGTGGAGTTAAAGGACATTGGTCTCGTACTTGTCGTACGCCAAAACATCTTGTTGATCTTTATCAAGACTCTATAAAAGAAAAAGAGAAAGAGGCTAATTTTATCAATACAATTGATAAAATAGGACAATTTGAAACCCCTCATTTGGATGTTGCCAATTTTCTCATTGAGCCCAGCAGTGCTTACGACGACAATGAAAGGGTTCAGAATGAATCACTTAATGGCAATGGAAAATGAATTTGTCGCTTTGTATTATGTATCTTATAATTTTTGTTATATATATATGTGTGTTTATATATATATATATATATATATATATATATAGATATATATACCAACAGGTGATTGGTCTAGTGGAAGGGACTAGTCACTACAAAGTAGCGGACTCAGGTTCGAATCCCTGTTGGAAGAGGTTCCCACTTTATGTGCCCGACGCGCCTCGAAAGGGATTAAACCCTTGGGAAACCAAAATATATATATATATATATATATATATATATATATATATATATATATATATATATATATATATATATATATATATATATATATTTTGACCAATGTATAAAATGCATGTTTTCTAACTTATATCTCGTTATCTTTATGATATAGAAGAAAATGAAAAATGACGTTGATGTGAGCATGCACAATGGAGATATTTGTTTGGTTGACAGTAGAACCAGACACACGATTCTTCGAGAGAAGAAATATTTCTCGAATTTGAAATTAACAAAGGCTAATGTAAGTACAATTTGTGGTACTACAACATTAATTGAAGGCTCTGGAAGAGCCAATATAATGTTGTTCGGTGGTACAAATATTTCAATAAAAGAGGCGTTGTACTCTCCGAAATCCAAAAGAAACTTGTTAAGTTTCAAAGATATACGTTTGAATGGATTTCATATTAAGACCATGAATGAGGGGAATATGGAATATCTTTGTATCACATCCATGATTTCATGCCAGAAGCATTTAAATGAAAAACTCCCAGTTTTCTCATCGGATTTATATTATGCGACCATAAGAGTTTTTGAATCAAATGTTGTATTGAACCGGAAGTTCAATGATTCAAAATTGTTCTCCCTTTGACATGACAGACTTGGCCACCCAGGAGCAATTATGATGCGCCGAATAATAAAGAATTCGAGCGGACATCCTTTAAAGAACCAGAAAATTCTTTTGCCACATGAAAATGTGTGTGTGGCATGCTCACAGGGGAAATTAATTATCAGACCGTCTCCTATGAAATTTGATACTGAATCCCCAATGTTTTTACAACGAAATCATGGAGATATATGTGGGCCTGCAAATCCACCTTGCGGACCTTTTCGTTATTTTATGGTCCTGATAGACGCATCTTCGAGATGGTCTCATGTATGCCTACTGTCAACGCGTACAATGGCTTTGCAAAGCTTCTTGCTCAAATTATAAAATTGAGGGCACAATTTCCTAATTATCCGATAAAGACAATCCGTCTTGATAATACCGGTGAGTTTACATCTTAGGCATTTGATGATTATTGCATGTCAATTGGAATTGATGTTGAACATTCTGTTGCATATATTCATAACCAAAATGACCTAGCCGAGTCATTTATAAAGAGGTTGCAATTAATTGCTAGACCTTTACTTTTGAGGTCAAATTTACCCACCTCTGTTTGGGGACATGCAATATTACATGCTGCTTCACTGGTCCGGATTAGACCAAGTTCATTCAAGGCATATTCACCAATGCAGCTTGTGACAAGCCAGCAACCTGATATTTCTTATTTGAAATTTTTTGGATGTGCCGTTTATGTTCCAATATCACCGCCACAACGAACAAAAATGGGTCCTCAGAGACGACTTGGGATCTACATTGGTTTTGATTCACCGTCTATTATCAGATATCTTGAGCCCCTGACGGGTGATATGTTTAAAGCAAGATATGCTGATAGTATTTTTAATGAGATAGTTTTCCCCGCGTTAGGGGGAGATAAGAAGCCGGTTCCTGAAGAACGGCGTGAAATTAACTGGAACGTGCCATCTTTGTCTCATTATGACCCACGTACAAATAATTGTGAGCAAAAAGTAAGAAAGATTATACATTTACAAAATGTTGCAAATAAATTGCCGGATGCATTTGTTGATACAAAGAAAATAATAAAATCTCATATACCGGCTGTTAATGCACCAGCATGGATTGCCATCCCTGAAGGACATGTCCCTGCAGGACAATCTGAAAAACCACGAACAAACCGTGGACGCCCGATTGGTGCGAAAGACAAGAATCCCCGAAGGAAAAAGATACCAGAAGTATGTACTCCTCCTGAAGAGGAAACTGTTTCAAAACAAAGCGCTATAGAAAAATTAACTGATCAGTTTGAATTAAAAAATGCCCCGAAAAAGGCAAATGAAATTGATGCCCCTGAAGAGGCGATATTGATAGAATAGTATCCTGAAAGCCAACTGTTTTGGTCGCATTTAATTTAAAAGGACCATTTAATTGGATTAATAAATGTATTTTTATTAAATGGTCATCTTTATCTTATGTAATAATTATCTACGCATAATGATAGAAGTCCTTAGATCACAGGGCTATGGGACAACCCGTGGACTGATCTCCAAGGCCGTGATCTAGAACATATTCAAGAGTGGTGGAATTCAATCGAGATAGGACATCGTTGGATTCGGATAGACTCTCACTATTGTGTATACTCCGATGAACTGGAGAACGCTGGGGTCCACGAGCGTGACTGGGATAGTCGATACACATAAGTGGGTGGTTTGCTGGGATGGCAAGCGCACTGAATATCCCAATTAGAAAATAACTCACAATGGAAGCGGTAGTCGCATATCGAGGTTGAAGTTATTTTGATTTACAACAGTATACGAGGAACGATCCCTTATTACTTGAGATGATAGAGTTTGTCTGGTGCGAGAACGTCTATGCTTTGATATGAGTTCCTACTGACTGGAGATCACCAGAAAGTCTCTGTGAACTCATGTTGGGTATAGAGGAACTCGTATGCAGGTTCATATCATCAACAAAGGATCCATTGACCCGACTTGATAGGTTGGGAAATTCTCCTATGGATTTCTGTGAGAAATTAATTCTGGTAAAATCCTCGGCCGGACGGCTTTATGTAAGTAGCTCATAAAGATTAAGTCAAAGAGAATTATTTCGAGACCAAAATGCATAAGGTCATGACAAAAGAAAAAGGGGAACCGACGAAAGACCATACCCTTAAGTCTCGACTGGGAGATTGGTTGATGGAGATATTATGTCGTATATAGTAATTGTAAATGATTAAAAGGTTCACTGAATTAATTCACCAGTGATTGGGCTCCATGGGCTTGTGGCCAGACATCGACCGTGGAGTGTGGGAGAATTCCTAAATTGACAGGGGTGCTAATTTTGGAATGATCAGTCGACAGAGTGTTCGACTGATTTAAAGTATTTAATAATTGAATAATTAAATTAATATTTAATTATAACCCACGACCAATTATGTGGTGAACCTATGGGGGCATACACAATACACATGAAGCAAAAGCAAAGGAAAAGGAAACAACTGGGTCGACCAAATCGACTGGGTTGCTTGTTATGGAATCTTGGTAAATCTTCGATTGATCTTAGAGATCTAGTTAACAAGGAAACTTAGAGTTTCATTTGTGATAAGACATTTAATTAAAATTAATGTCTTCTAGTAAGTTACCAAGATTCAAGATCTTAGAGATTTTATTAAACAAGGAAACTTAGAGTTTCAATTGTGATAAGAGATTTAATTAAAATTAATCTCTTCTAGTAAGTTACCAAGATCAAAGATCTTAGAGATCTTATTAAATTAGGAAACTTGGAGTTTTGGATAAGGTAAACATCTTGGTGGATTTGGACACTGCCTTAGTTAACTAATCTAGTCAAAATAGGATTATCTTGAGAATCTTGGAGATTAGTAAAATTGGAAAATTTGGAGTTTTGGATAAGGTAGGAATCTTTGAGATTTGGACTACCTTAATTAACCGTTTTAAATCAAGATAAGAATAATAGATTACTTAGAACTCAAGTAAGAGTTAATTAATCTTGGAGATTAATTGTTAATTCAAAATTTAATTAACTTGGATAATTTTTGTGAATTAAAATTAAAGGAGCTGATAAATTTACATTTATGCCCTTATGTGAATTTATGCATGTTCTTGAGTGAATATGTGGATTGGTCGATTTTGCCCTTAAGCCCTGTGTAGTTTTGGTTTATTTATTTTATGGGTTGTAATTAAATGGGCCTGATTGGTGCCCTTGCTTGCGCAAACGAATGTAATAGAATAGGACCATTTATTTTATAAGTTAGACTTAGATTAGGCTTGGAGCCGATAAGACCTCATGAAGACTTGGAGATCCGCATGGAGGCCCATAACCTTGGAGGACGTGGAGGCCCAATTCATTACATGGAGGCCCAATCAAGGTGGATATTACAAGAAGGCCCATGATGTATGAGTTTGAAAATTGTAATAGTTAGGACATTTAATTTCCACCCTAGACTGACCAATTGATCCATCACATGGCTCGTGATGGATCGCATAGGATGGGCAATCGATCAATCATATCCTGCTAGGTGATGTATATTTACTTATATTCTTTGATGTATGTCTTGCATGCTTAGAATAGATTCTTTGATGTATGTCTTGCATGCTTAGAATAGATCACATAAACAAGATAAAGCATGATCTGATGAGACCTCGCACAAGAAAAACTTAAAACCTCCAATTGAACTTAAAACTCAATTAGAATATTAATTCGAATAACGGGCGCATATGAATGGTGTCTATGATCCGAGCCTATCCAATTAGTAGGTCTTAGGCATATTGTATGAATATATCTCGATGTCTCACGAGTCGTGGGTCGAGCTATAGGAAGATGATAGGTCTATTGCCTCGATGCATGAGATTAGTGCCAAGGGAGGGGATAGCAAGGTTCTAGGCGCTGTCTCACGAGTCGTGGGGCGTCTAGGATTGAACTATTTCTCTTCACGAGTATTGGACATGATTTAACGCAAGTAAGTATGGATGTCTCACGAGTCGTGGGTCCATAACGAAAAACGAGGCTAAATGATCTCAAGGGTTAGCTGCGATGGTTAATCGGCGACGTGATCGCCCACCAAGTGGATCAATTGATATGACCAACGAGTCGTGAGTACTGAGCGATCGCATTTGGGCCTTGAGCCCATTAGGAAATTCTTATTTCCCGAAGCTTATGTGGGGGCATAAGTATTCGATAAAAATAGTGGGAGTAATTTACAAATGAAAACCATGTTTTTAAATTATGCATTGATATTAATCTGTCGCGTATTTATCGTCATGTTTACGATAGTTTTTCATAAGTAATGTATCCTTGAATATTTACCATCATACTTGAATCAAATAAATTGACTGAATCCATGAATGACTTCAAAACTTGAGAAATTATTCTCGAGTCCAAGCAAGAACTAATCTCCTTACAAAGATTTCATTGGTTTTCCTTTCGAAGTTACACTTCGACTGGAATGGTGATAGGTTTCACCAAGCTGCCTTGTTCGAAGTTACACTTCAAATAAGAAAGGTGAAAAGTTTCACCAAAGGGTTGAGGATGGTACTCAAGCCCAAATTTTCTTGAAGGCAAACATGAAGTCTCCCATAAATGGGAAGTAACATCTCGTTGAAAAGCTCAAAAGACTTATGAGATGGAAGAAGAGGAATGAATCCTCTCTGAAGGCAAATAACCTTAGAGGTTTTTCTGTAAGGATGATAAGTTGTAAAGTCAATCAAAATGGTTCTTCCATCGATTAAGATCAAGGGAAAGAAGGAATTGAACCTATTCATCCCAAAAGGGATGATTAAATTTTATTGAACTTAACCTTATGGTTAAAGTAATGCATAAGGGTGTTGGATGCCCGATGAAGTACTCATTGATGAATTCAATGCATCTAAAGCCATGAATTATTTAGATCATTAGAATTTGCTTATACCGTCCCTTGTCTTAAGGGATGTGATAGTTCCATAATGGTTGGAACTGATTGCGTTTTATACGCAAAATATGTACGTAAGAAAATGAGTATGAATACTCATATAATGACTAAATATAATATGCATAATCAATAAAATATAAATAATCAAGATTCCACACACTTAAGTCGTTGTAAAAACCGAAAGGCGATACACGAGCACTAAAACATATTTCCGAATTAAAGATTCAAAGAATGAGCTCGACTAGGTCGAGCTTGACTGGGATGCTATAAATAGTAACCGACTTTAGAATCTTGCTTAACGAAAATTGAATTTAGTAGTTGGTTGCTAGGCAACCAAGAGGGATAAACAATTGCAATTGATTTAATCCATTTAAAGTGTGTAGAAACACTAAAGCATTAGTGGGGAAATAAGGCGTCTCTTGTACCCTCATAAGAAAAAGTACGTTGTGGTGTACAATTCCAAATTACTTTAGGAATAAAGAAGAGAGCCTAATCAATGAAAGCATGTAAGAGATTTTGATCGATTCAAAATCGAACATGCATTGGCAATATGCCATTGAATATTTGATAGAGAATTAGATTCTCGAAATGTAAGACCCGCTCGAAACATTTTCTGTTGTCGAGCATTTTGGACATGTAAATGTCCATTAAGAAATCTTACATGAAATTCCTTATTCAATCAAATAGAACTTGATCGAGAAAATCGAAGATACTGAGCTAAGTATCTCTGAAGCCAGTTACAAAACATATCACGTGATATAAGTTTTGGTATTGTACCTTCATATGCATTCATGCGCATATGGGGTCTCCCGCTTATGTGAATAAGCTAGTGGGAGATAAGCTGAACATAAAGTCCATCTTATGCAATTCGTGGGGTATCCGGAAAACTCAACGCACACTTCTTGGAGAAGGATTTCTTGTTAGACAAGAAGGAACATAACGTAGAACTGGATGAGGTCACTGGAGTTGAAAAGGCCAAAGAGGTCAAATCAAGCCGACCTATCACCACAGTCAGTGGGAGAACAAGAGCATGAAAGTGCACCAGAAAGTACACCGATACTTCGTAGGTCAGAAGGACAACGAAGAGAACCCGAGAGGTACTACGGTCTGCTACACGAGACTGGACAGTCTCTAACCGACCCAAGGACTTACGAAGAGGCTATGCTAGACATAGACTCGGGAAAGTGGCACGAAGCCATGAAATCCGAATTGGACTCCATGCACTCGAACAAGGTCTGGGCCTTGGTAGATCCACCAGTGGGAGTGACTCCCGTGGGTTGCTAGTGGATCTATAAGCGAAAGCTTGGAGTGAACGGAGAGGTAATAACCTACAAGGTGCTACTAGTGGCAAAAGGATACACTCAAAGGCCATGCATCGACTTTGAGGAGACCTTCTCGCCCGTCGCAATGCCTAAATCCATTCGAATCTTGCTGGCCATAGCTGCGTGGTATAACTACGAGATATGGCAGATGGATGTAAAGACTGCCTTTCTCAATGGAGACATTGACAAGGTGATCTACATGGAGCAACCAAAAGGATATGCATCCAAAGGAGATGAACACAAGGTGTGCAAACTCCGGAGGTCCATTTATGGACTGTAGCAAGCTTCCCGAAGTTGGAACATCCGTTTCGATGAATCAATTCAAACTTTTGGATTCATAAAAAACGTGTTCGAACCTTGCGTGTACAAGAAGATCAGTGGGAGTACAGTTGAATTTTTGGTGCTTTACATTGACGACATTCTCCTCATTGGAAATAATGTGAAAGTATTGTCCGAAACTAAAGCATGGTTATCTATACAATTCTCAATGAAGGATTTGGGAGAAGCATCCTTTGTACTATGTATAAGGATCTACCGAGATAGATCAAAAGGACTGCTGGGCCTCTCCCAATCCCAGTACATAGATAAAATCTTGAAAAGATTTAATATGGAAGAATTCAAAAGAGGATTGCTTCCAATGAGACATGGAATTGCATTCTCTAAGTCTATTGCCCCAAAGACGCCTGAAGAGAGAATCAATATGTCTCGAGTACCATATGCATCCGCGAAAGGAAGCATAATGTATGGTATGTTATGTACTAGACCAGACGTAGCGTATGCTTTAAGCGTTACAAGTCGCTACCAGTCTGATCCAGGAGAGCAGCACTGGATAGCCGTAAAGGCAATTCTGAAGTACCTGAGAAGGACTAAGGAATTGTTCTTGGTATACTG
This sequence comes from Penstemon barbatus, assembly GCA_003313485.2. NCBI lineage: Eukaryota > Viridiplantae > Streptophyta > Magnoliopsida > Lamiales > Plantaginaceae > Penstemon > Penstemon barbatus. Next base: position 31,649,110 of record CM064878.1, on the reverse strand, counting down.
TGGAGGAGAATTGAAATTGGAAGGCTATACTGATTCTAGCTTCCAATGTGACGTAGATGATTTCGAGTCAATATTTGGATATAATTGCCTCAGTGGTGATGCGGTGAGCTGGATATTACCGTAAATTCAACCACCGAGGCACAAAATATTGTAGCATGTGAAGCTACAAAGGAATGTGTTTGGATGAAAAGCTTCGTCCAAGAATTGGGCGTCGTACCTAGTATTGTCGAGCCATTACTATCTTATGTGATAATAATGGAGCTATCTCACAAGCAAAGGAGTCGAGATCTCATCAGAAAATCCAAGCACGTACTAAGACGATACCATTTGATATATTATATCATTGGTAGAGGAGACATAAAGATGGAACGTGTCACCTCGAAGGATAATACGGCGGACCCGCTAACTAAGCCATTGCCTCAAAGGCATTCGGAAAACATCTGTCTAAGATGGGAATCAGAAGTATAAAAAGTTGTCTTTAGTACAAGTGGGAGATTGATAGAATAGTGTCCTGCAAGCCAACTGTTTTGGTTGCATTTAATTTAAAAGGACCATTCAATTGTATTAATAAATGCATTTTTATTAAATGGTCATCTTTATCTTATGTAATAATTATCTACGCATAAGGATAGAAGTCCTTAGATCACAGGGCTATGGGACAACCCGTGGACTGAACTACAAGGTCGTGATCTAGAACATATTCAAGAGTCGTAGAATCCAATCGAGATAGGACATCGTTGGATTCGGATAGACTCTCACTATTGTGTATACTCCGATGAACTGGAGAATGCTGGGGTCCACGGGCGTGACTGGGATAGTCGATACACATAAGTGGGTGGCTTTCTGGGATGAAAAGCTCATTGAATACCCCAACTAGAAAATAACTCATCATGGAAGCGGTAGTCGCATATCGGGGTTGAAGTTATTTCGATTTACAACAGTATACGAGGAACCATCCCTAATTACTTGAGATGATAGGGTTTGTCTGGTGCGAGAACGTCTATGCTTTGATATGAGTTCCGACTGACTGGAGATCACCAGAAAGTCTCTGTGAACTCATGTTGGGTATAGAGGAACTCGTATGCAGGTTCATATCATCAACAAAAGATCCATTGACCCGACTTGATAGGTTGGAAAATTCTCCTATGGATTTATGTGAGAAATTAATTCTGGTAAAATCCTCGGCCAAGGTATCTGACGGCTTTATGTAAGTAGCTCATAAAGATTAAGTCAAAGAGAATTATTTCGAGACCAGAATGCATAAGGTCAAGACAAAAGAAAAAGGGGAACCGATGAAAGACCATACCCTTAAGTCTCGACTGGGAGATTGGTTGATGGACAGATTATGTCGTATATGGTAATTGTAAATGATTAAAAGGTTCACTGAATTAATTCACCAGTTATTGGGCTCCATGGGCTTGTGGCCAGACATCGATCGTGGAGTGTTGGAGAATTCTTAAATTGACAGGGGTGCTAATTTTGGAATGATCAGTCGACAGAGCGTTCGACTGATTTAAAGTATTTAATACTTGAATAATTAAATTAATATTTAATTATAACCCACGACCAATTATATGGTGAATCTATGGGGGCATACACAATACACATGAAGCGAAAGCGAAAGAAAAGGAAACAACTGGGTCGACCAAATCGACTGGGTCGATTGGGTCGACTGGGTCGATTGAGTGACTGGGTCGACCCAATTGGAACTAATTGGATCCGATTGGAATTGGATCAAGATTATAAATTAAATTGGAATTTAATTTGTGAGTTAATTAATTAAGTTGAATTTAATTAATTGTAGGAAGATTTAATTAAATAGACTTGGAGTCTAATTTAATTAATATGGAGAGTAATTAATTAATTGGGCTATTTAATTGAGTAATTAAATAAAGCCTGATTAAATCAATTATGTGGGCCATGAATTACTTGGAAGACTTGGTCTTCTAATTAAAAGGGCCATGACCCATGTATGAGACTTAGAGTCCTAGTCCTAGGAGGATTAGGAGAGTTTGACACCTATAAATAAGTGGCTAGGTGTCATAACACATATACAACTTAGAGAGCCAAAATTCCATGTCAAGCAAAAACACTCTCCCTCTCCCATTCTAGAAATTGGCCGAACACTCCCACCCTGTGGAGGAGTTCGATTTTTCGTTCTTGTTCCAATCTCGCTTCCTAGTCCTAGATCTTAATATATCTTGTGTTCTAGCCGATCAAGATATATTATTTTCGTGTAATTGTGGTGTATCAACCCATAGAGGTGCAACACGTGGGGCACTATAGCAGGGCTTGGATCGACTTTGCTGGAGGAGAAATTCGACTTCGATTTGCTGACTAAGGATTTGCAAGGAGACAGGTATAATGTGTAAACTGTTTATACTTTCATTATTTTAATATTCATATATATACACCTAGAGATTATCCTGGCAAGATTTCGTAAGAGGTCCTATAAAATTTTAATTTTCGCTGTGCCTAGGGCTGTTTATCTTACCGAATCCCAACAGATATTTGAAGAGATCTCTTTGAATTATTTAAATACTCGAGAAAACTGAGATAGAAAGAAAGTAATTGTAGACAATGTCTTTGCTTATGGGGTCGCACTAGATATTATAGGTAAGGATCCCGGAGATCCCGAACTGATATCGGTTGATGAATGTTGACATAGAAATGATTGGCCAAAATGGAAAGATGCAATTCAAGCTGAACTTAACTCGCTAGAAAGTCGTAAAGTTTTTGGACCGATAGTTCACATGCTCGAAAACGTGCAACCGGTCAGGTTCAAATGGGTATTTGTACGAAAACGGAATTAGAAAAATGAGATTGTGAGATACAAGGCACGAGTTGTTGCACAAGGATTCTCACAAAGACCTGAAATTGATTATGATGAAACATATTCCCCTGTGATTGATGTAATCACGTTGTGGTATGTAGTATTTGAAGGACTGGACATACGTCTCATGGATGTGGTTACCGCATATTTATATGGATCACTTATAGTGATATATATATATATATATATATATATATATATATATATATATATATATATATATATATGAAAATTCCTGAAGGATTCAAAATCCCTGAAGGATCTCATAATCAAAGGTCTCATGGATTGTATTCAATCAAATTGCAACGATCCTTGTACGGATTAAAACAGTCTGGCCGGATGTGGTATAATCGGCTAGTGATTATCTCATAAAGGAAGTATTTATTAACAATCCAATTTGTCCATGTGTTTTCATTAAAAGATTTGAGAATGGTTTTTCCATTATTGCAGTATACGTGGACGACTTAAATCTTGAGGGGACTCCTGAAGAGCTCACAAAGACTGCAAACTATCTAATGAAAGAATTTGAGATGAAAAATCTCGAAAAAACAAAGTTTTGTCTCGGCCTGCAGATCGAACATTTATCAACGGGAATCTTTATCCATCAATCGGCATATACAGAAAAGGTTATGAAGAGATTTTATATGGACAAAGCTCATCCATTGAGCAGACCTATGGTTGTCTGATCTTTGGATATAAAGAAGGATCCTTTTCATCATCGGGAGAAAAATGAAGAATTGCTTGGTCCTGAAGTACCTTACCTAAGTGCAATTGGAGCCTTGATGTATCTAACAAATTGTACAAGATCTGATATAGCATTCTTGGTTAACTTACTGGCAAGATATAGCTCTGCACCAACACGAAGACATTGGAATGGAGTTAAACACATATTGCGCTATCTTCGTGGAACAATGGACATGGGGTTATTTTACTCTAGAGATGCCGATGCACATGTAGTAGGTTATGCAGATGCCGGTTATCTTTCTGATCCACACAAAAGTAGATCACAAAGTGGATATGTATTCACTTGTGGTGGCGCTGCAATATCATGGCGATCTGTTAAACAAACTCTAGCAGCCACTTCTTCCAATCATGCTGAAATTTTGGCATTGCATGAAGCAAGTCGAGAATGTTTTTGGCTGAGATCAATGGTTCAATATATCCAAGAATCTTGTGGGTTGCCTTCAACAAAGAATATACCAACATCATTATATGAAGACAATGCCGCATGTATTGCTCAAATAAAAAATGAATATATCAAAGGAGACAGAACGAAGCACATATCACCAACATTTTTCTTTACCCACGAGCTTCAGAAAAAGGGTGATATAGACGTTCTTCAGATTCTGTCAAGTAACAACTTTGCTGATTTATTCACTAAAGCATTGCCAACTACAACATTCAGGAAGATGGTTTACAACATTGGAATGCGGCGACTTGTGGATCTTATGTCGGCATCAGGGGGAGCATGTAATTAACGACACTTACACTGTACTCTTTTTCCTTCGTCCAATTTTTTATCCCACTAGGTTTTTCTTGGCAAGGTTTTAACGAGGCAGTGTTACACGCTTATAAGCCCCTTTCTGGATATGTACTCTTTTTCCATCGTTCAAGTTTTTGTCCCAATGGGTTTTTCTTGACAAGGTTTTAACGAGGCATACTCCAGAAGCAATGGACATCCACGGGGGAGTGTTATGAAATATATACATACGTTGTGGATGTCCATTGCAATTTAAACTTCAAGTTATATGGTGTCAACACAAGACTCTTCCACTTGGTTGCATAAGGACATAACACATAACCTCTTTATGTGACAAAACTAGAATAAATGTGGCAAGGCAAAGAACATATGGATGCTTCTAAGTATAGCCATGTATCACAATGCATGAGAAGCCACCCATCACTTTCTTTTGCAAGACATATATGTAGCCACTCATCACTCTTCTTTGTATGACATGTGTACTCTTGAACTCTATAAATAGAAGAGTTCATCCCCCATTTTGAAACAAGAATAAGAACAACTACATAATCTTATATCATCCATTACATATACTTTGCTTACACAACAAGTTCATCCATTTTATCCTAAGTTTTATAACAATAGCGATATTATCAGAGCACTAGTTGTTGATGCTAAAACAAATTTAACTGCTTTCCAGATTTACCCCCCAAAAATTAAGTACTATTGTAATTTTAAAACCTGACTCTAATTAAATAATGTAACTGAGGCATGTTTATCTCTTCGTTAATTGACATATATATTTGCTTTCTTAATTTATAATTTTATTTGGTTTCTTAATTAATACTAGTATTTTTCTTCAAGACCTCTACTCTGCCCATGATTTTAATTTTTAATTGAAATGTCATAAATCTATCTAGGACCCATCTCATTTTTTAATTTATTGAAATCACTTAAGTTTCACCATTTATTTTTGTTGAGTTTTTTATTCTATTATTAGTAGTGTTATTTTATCACAGCTAAAAGAAAATACCGATTCGATTTAAAAAAATAAAAAGTTTATCCAAATTCGATTTGTTTACATTTCAAATCAAGTTTGAATACCTTTTTCGGTTGGTTAATTTTTGAAGTTAAACTGGAGCCAAACTCAATGATCTTAAAGTATTAAATTACATGTAAAAATATTACAATATATTATTTTAATTGGATTAAAGCATGATTGTGTTAGTTCAATTTTTTTTGGCTATGGTTCATTATAATTCCAATATAATCTCAGAATTCAATATAAAAATTAAATCAATATTCAAGGTGTTCTTTATTATACGTTTTATTTAATACATTACTATACTACATAAACCCCCTCCCCCTTAAAAAAAAAAATTGATCTAGCTCCGCCTCTAGTTATTATGGACAAATTTCAAAAGAATTAAAAATCGATGTGATTAATGTGAATATAACTGGTGTCATCTGAAAATGTATTTCGACTATTAAATTTATCATCGAACCTTATAGTCCCATGTATTAATGTTTCATTTTCGACGTATGTTTCGGTCAGTTGTACATTATAAACTTTTTGAGAATTCTTTGGAAAAATTGTAAATAAAAATAAAAATATGTTAAAGTAGAAGCTACTCTATATTCTCGTTTTGGTTAACATGCTAATACAATATTTTTTTTTCGTGTTTTCGAAGGAAACTTATTAAAAGTTTGATCTATATTTAACCCCATTGGCCCGTATTCCTGGATCCGCTCCTAAATCCAACAGATTTAATTTCTGAAACCACCATTACATGTAGTAAGTTCGTGAATGTGGGGGGCTATATGTTGAGTTATAAAGAGGTGTTTAACTAATCATCTTTTTCTTAAGTTGGTAATGAAGTGCAGGTTGATTTTTCAAAGGTTTAATCCCTTTTGAGGCGGGTTTGACAAATTAATATAGATATCTTTCTTAACAAAGATGCGAACCTGAGTCCGTTACATTGTATTAACTAGTCTTTTCCATGCCATTAAACCAATCACCTGTTGATTATAGAGCATATATATGTGTTCACGTTAAATATAAAAAGTGTGACGTTAATCACGCGTGTTTGAATCATATGATAATGTCTTAAAAGAGACATTGAAAAGCAAGATGTGAAAAATAGTCGTGTTTGGGGTGTGGGAATTCACACAAACATTTTCTCACTTTAAATTTATAGAAATAATTTACTTCTAACTGCTTAACTATATATATTCTAATCTTGATTGTTTTTTATTTTTATTTGAGATGGAAAAGATTAGAATTTAGAACTATAAATATTTGAGCGAGGACAAATATAAAGGGCTGCTTCATGATTGGAGACATCATTTATGCGACTGCTTTGCTTTGTGAGTGCATATTGGGTGGAGTTGAATTGGTTTTGTTTACTTTTTTAACTTTTTTTTTTCTTAGTTTTAATGTTAGACTAATTTACATTATTATATAAGAATATCAATCGATTCAACTAACAATTTATAAATGAAACCAATTTTCAATGAATATATAAATATTAATTAAGAAGACTAGTATGAAATTTGAATAATACTCGTATTTCTGTGACACTCGGACCTCATTTCAGTTTCAAAATATATAAATTTTAATGTTTACGGGATAAATTTAGATCAAATTGTTATTCATCCCATATATATATATATATATATATATATATATATATATATATATATTTATAATCCAGGTGTCCAAGTTTACATTAAACTAATCATGGATCCTCAAAACCTTACCCTAGAATCCTGAAGAATGTAAATCGCGGGATGTGCCTCCACCAAGCCTCGGGATCCGACCATACTGCTGTACACTCTGCTCAGGTCTTCACCACAAATGACCCTTAGTAAATAATTATATGTTCTTAATTAATTGTATGTTAACAAAGATTCACTACGAAGGAAAAACACTTTTGATACCAAACTTTAGTTTAGAAAAATACATTTGGTACCAAACTCTTGGAAAAAATACATTTCATACCATAATTCACACAATATTGACAAATTTAGTTTTGCCGTGAATTTTCGGACGAAATTCAACACATGTTCATGTGTCCGTTAAATTGACAATGGGAAGGAAAACATGCATAAGTTTTAAAGACTCACAATTGACGGCACTTGCTGAATTTCGTCCGAAAATAGACGACAAAACTAAATGTGTCAAGATTTTGTGAATGATAATATGAAATGCATTTTTTCAAGAAATTTGGTACCAAACATACTTTTTGAACTAAAGTTTGATATAAAAATGTTTTTTTCCTCTGGTGTTCGTCGTATGATGACGTGGAACGCTTTTAGCCGAGACATGATCATGGGCGTAGGCACTAGTAGTTTAGGGGGGTGCAATGACCCCACTCAATTTTACATTTTGTATGAAAATTTTATATATATTATGTTGGTCCCAAGTGGTCAGATGAGGTCTAGAGGGGGGGGGGGGTGAATAGACCTCAGAAACTTTTTAGACTTAAAATTTTTCTGTCGTCTGTTAGCAGACTAAGCTTATAATGAATAGTAAGCAGACTCAGCTGATCGTGAACAAATCTTGAACAGCAGACTGACCACTCTTCTTATAGTTACTTAGCTGATTTCAGCAAAATCAGTTTTACACGAGTATACTTGCAGCGGATTAAGTAAGTGTTTTTCACAAGTAAACCAAGTCTTTTAAAAGATTTTATCCCCAATTTTAAAACTCCTCAAAAATCTTTTACAAATCTTTCAACGTGTTAAAATATGCAAAGTTCAAAGTATGCAAGAAAACTTAAATGCAAGATAATACAAGGAATTTTTATAGTGGTTATATGGATAAAAATCCTTTAGTCCACTCTTCCAGATCACTTAGATTCTGGGTTATACTATAATCACACAGATTACAATATTTCTCCACTTACACCTAAACAACAAATGAGAAGGCTATAAGCTCACAATAGGAGTTCACTCAGAAAACCTATCCTCTAAAGTAGAATCACTCACAAAGATGGATTCTAACTTCGCACAACACTCAGCTAATACAAATTCACTCAGATTGTATTTTTCTATTTTCTTCAACTGGGTTTCTGTCAACAGATGACTTCCACCAGACGAGTGAGCTGTTCGAGCTTTCTTGAGACTTAGTAAAATTTCTGCTTCGAATGCAAAATCTCAGAATGTTGTTGTGTGTGTCTCTCTTCGAATTCAGCTCTATTTATACTTGGATTTGAAAATATGACTGTTGAAGGCAAATCAAACTTTAAATCCATAGCCTTAGCCCTTTTTCAAACGGCTCCCTGCTACAGTACTGTTCCTGCTGTACTTTCCTGTAGCTGCATTAAATGCACTCTGCTGATCCGAGAATTATCTTCAATCATTTGCCATTACTACCCTTCTCTTGCAGCATTTATTACACCAGGTGCATTTATTACCGTTGGACTAATCTCTTGATCTCTTCTACTCTACTGATTGAAGCAACCCATCTAATAGGCACTCTGCTGATCAAACTCTGAACTAATCTGATTTGAGTTAGCTGATGGTCTACCCTTCTGTTCGCTGTTTCAGCATGAGATCACTAGTCTTCTGGGCTTTGAATTTTGAACTCTTCTGATGTCTTCTTTACTTGTTCAAAATTCTTCTAAGTGAACTAAGCTTTCCATACTTAGCTGATGATGATGTTTTGGGAATCATCAAAACCTTCCCTTAATTACTCGTCTTCTTTGCACTTTAATCTTCATCTTCATCCAACAATTTCCCCCTTTTTGATGATGACAAAACTTTCAGCTAAGTACCTGTACCTAAGCTAAAGTTTTTATCCTCAAAAATTTCTGAGATAGAAATAGTTTGTTGGATTTAAAACTTGCAATTTTATAGATAAATTAAGAGATTACATATTACAAGTCTTATCAGATGATTGTGCAAACAGAAGAAAATTACAAGGAAATTTTCAAAGAGAATGCTACTAGTCTTCTTTTATCTCCTTGTCTTCTTCTTTTTCATCAGAATCTTCATTTTCAGGCTTAGAAGTATCAGCTTCTAATTCTTCAAAAAATCTTCTTCTGAAAAGCTCCATCTTCTTCTTCTTGGCTTCAGGGTCCAACTGTTCTTCAGCTGAGTCTTTGGAAGCAGCAATCTCCTTGTCAGTTTTTGCTCTTTCCTTGGGACTTTTATCAGCATCAGATCCATCAGCTTCTAATTCTTCTTGTGTGGCTACCTGATTTACTTGTCTGCTTGTTTCTTCATTAGCATCATCATTTCCATCAGCAGATTCTTCCAATATTTCAGTTGCTTCAGCTTCTTCCTCAGCACCATCCTGTTTGTTTTCTTCTACCCTTGTGAATTCAAAGGTAGTTCCAACTGTCTTCTGTCCAAATATCCTCTCTTCCCCCTTTTTGTCATCATCAGCAGGGTTGATTGGATACTCTGGCAGGATTGGTGTGATTTGAAGTGAATCACACAGAAGCTTGACATTTTCTTCCATGGCAGTAGCTTGGGCTTCTCTCCTGAACTGTTGATCTACAAGTACTTTCACCCTCTTCAGCATATCTTCTCCTTGTTCTCCCAACTGAATTTGTGTAGCAACTATCCAGTCAGCAGATGCCTTAAAATTGCTTATCATATTCTGAAGGGTTTCATCCTGGGCTGTTATGCCCATTTCAACAGTGTCAGTAACCTTCTTCCAGCCATTAGCAGTGTTTGGTGCTTCTGCTTGAATGGCATCCAAATTCTGTCTGATATTCTCAATGTTCTTTGCAGTTTGTTCAATCAGATCAGTTGGAGCAGGTTTGATTTGTTGGCTAAGAGCAGCCAAGATATTTGCAGTTATCCTCTCTTCCATCTCCTTCATTGAGTTTGATATTATCTGCTGAATGGAATCCAACAGAGATGTCTGAAGATTCTGAGAAGTGGAGGCAACTTCAGTCTGAGGTTGAGGCAAGGTAAGTACATCTTTTTCTGTCATCTGATCTGCTGAACCAATCTCCCTCTCCTTGGTTTCTTCAGCCTGACTTGGAGTACTTTCCTTCTCCATAGTCTGATCAGCAGAAACAACTTCCTTTCCTGTTATCTGGTCAGCTGGATCTGAAGTAGTCTCTTTTTCCTCATCAGCTGGCTCATAAGCCTCATCCTTTGCTATGTTCTGATCAGTAGGGTCAGATGTACCCTCTTTCTCTGGTTCAGTTGATTGATCAGCAACATTAGTGACTTGTTCTTTCTCAGGCTCTTTAACTTGATCAGAGGGGTCAGCTTTCTTCTCTTGATCAATAGCCTCTGAAGTTCCTTCTTTCTCCTTAGCAGGATCAGAAGCCTCTTCTTTCTTCTCTTCCTTGTCTGCTGGTGGTGCTTGAGTTTTTCTAACAACAATGTCTGTACGCCTTACACCAGCTTCATCAAGAGCAGTCCTGTGAAAAATCCAGGTTAGATCATTTAAAGGAACAAAAGGGGACACTGGATCTTCAGGTAGCTCTTCATATGGCCTAATGTTAGGTCCATATACAATCTGCTTCAGACTTGGCAGTGGAATCATAGTGCTTGGTTGCCCCCTCATCTTTCTGGTCTTCTTAGCCCAGATTTCCATTGTTTGAGAGATGGCCAGTCTGATAGCTCGTTCCTTGAGGTCTTCTTCTTCAGTACACTCCTCTGGAATAGACTCATAGATCTTCTTTGCTTCAGCTTTGACCATATGACTGATCCTTAGCCTTAGTTTGTCCAAGAAAAATTCAGAGTCTAAGGCTTGGGTAAAGGACCCAGTCTCAAGCCATTTTAGAACCCATTTTTCTTCATTGTTGAAGGCCTTCCAGCTGGCAATCTGATCTTTACTTTTGGTCAGACGGTAATCCCTCCATCTGTTTTATCTAATCTTCTCCTTATTAAACATTGTCAGATGAGTGATCCGTTCATTCTCAGAATCCAACCTTGCACAGAATTCATCAAAAGCAGCAGGGTCGTCTCTTACAATTTCAAGTGCCAATTTTACCTCTGCTCTTTTCTTCGGCTGAATTGCTGGGGTTGGCATAACTTGCTTGGGCTTGTTTGGATCTCGTTCTTCATTGATAACAATGCCACCAGTATGCTGACGACCATGTGAGTCTTTAGTGTTTGCTTCTATTGCAGCAGCTAACTCAGCTTCTTCAATAGCATCCCTCTCAGCTTGAGTCATCTTACTGGCTGCTTCCTCCAGTTTCTTGAGCTCCAAGCTTTTTAGTCTCTCCTCTTCTGCTTTTTCCGCAGCTAACTTTTTCTTTTCTGCTGCATCTCTCCTTTTCTTCTCAGCAGCAGAGACATAAGGGATTTTTATTTTGCCAGTCCTTTTCTTCCTAGTATCAGGGCTTTCCACAATCTGAAGTGGATTGGCAGCAATGGGAGCAGGGTGTAAGAGAGGTATGTTTCCCTCACTTGCATCAGTCTGCTGATCTTCTCTTCTGTCAGCAGACAAGACAACAGACAAGTCACCAGCAGGGATATCAGCAGACTCCTGAACAGGCTTCTCTGTTGTTTCCATGACTTCACTCACAACTTCAGTAGGCTCATCTGGAAAGGTGACTTTGCTCCTTGCCTTTTCCTTAGTCATTTTTCCCGAAGCTACAGGTTGCTTGGGCAGTCTTTTAGCTGAGCTCCTGGTTCACATTCTTTTAGGAGCAGGAACAGTTTCTTCTGACTCCGTCCTTTCTGGAGAGGATTCAGTCTTCATCTCCTCCAATTCTTTTGCAAATTCACTGACAACAGTGTCAGGAATTTCATCTTCTAGCTGAGCTGATCCGGCTTCAATAGCAGTGGATGCTGTTTGATCAGCAGACTAACTAGTCTGACCCACCTTCTTGCTTTTCTTAGAAGGGGCCTTTTCAGCCTTTGTAGTTGCTTTCCTCTTAGAAGTGCCAACACTTCTGACAGGTTCATATAGCTTGAATTCCTTTGAGACGTGGACTTGCTTTCCTTTCACCAGTTTACATCCCAGTCTTGAGAACAGATTACTGAGAAGTATTCCATATTTGACCTTCTTGTCACTCAGAAGCTCAAACACATGAGCAGCCCAGTTCACTTCCAATCCGTAGTATATGCATATCATAGTATGGTATCTATGTCTTGGCAAACCATCCAAAGATCCAGTAGAGCATTCCAAGATTTTTGCCAAAATGTCCACAAGCCTCTGATATTCGTCTTTCAGTTGAGTTTTCATCAGAGTCCCAGACATTTCTTCACCCTCCTTAGCACATATCCTCCAAAATTCTTCCTCCTTTACAGAACCTAGTTCTGTAACGTTCCCTCCTTGTTTTTCAACCCATACACCTCACTTAGAACAGCAGCAGATATGGCAATTGCTTTGGCCCCAACTGTAGCAGTTATAACAGTTTCATCTTCGTTGAATTTCCTGCTTGTGTAGAACTCAGCAACGTCTTCCAGATAGACGTTATCAGAGTGTGCTTCTAGAATAGGTACGAGAGTTGATGCTTCGACCTTCTTCATGAGTTCTCTCATGAGATCTGTTCCAGTGGCGTAGAATTTAGCATAGCTCAAGTATCTTCCTTCAACGACGGCCATTTTGGTGATTTGGTGCAGTTAATCTGAAAAACAGTTAATTCACTGAAGAACAGAGAGCTCGAGAGTTAGAGAAATTTAGGAATTTTAGGGTGCGTAAGACGACTAGTCTGTTCAGATCGGACTTTATACGTTTCATTTTGCATCGGTTTCCGTGATTCACGCGAACCACTTGATTCTTCTGACATTTATTTAATCGTGCGGGCGAGATTTACGGATTTTAAATTTATTATTTTATGTCAGATGGGCGGGAAACTCAATCGACACTGATCCGTTACTTATAAAAGCGTGTTTATAAAAATGCGATTTATAAACCATGCTTATATATTGTATCAGATGAGTAGAGTTACACTTATCTGACAGACGAGTGATCTGATATCTGTTATTACTAGAGAAAGCCAATAGCTAGTAATCTTTCTTTGCTGTTTGTCAATCCAGCAAGATAATTTGATCTTTAATCTTCAAGAATTAAGAACATATCTTCTGATACCATAACTTCAACTAACTGACATCAACAAATTTAATCTTTTAATCAGAAGTAACGCTAGTCTTACACGTTTCCCCTGACATTAAGAATCCATAAGTTAACTAGTCTGTTGAGAGTTAACCTTGAAGATAATAACTGATGACTAAGCTGATGAACTTCAGTCTTCTTATGAGTTCCCCCTCAGCTTATGCATCCAAATTCAGTAGTCCTAGTTCAGCTCTGAGAGTTGAAAACCTTACTTCACTCAAGGGTTTAGTGAAGATATCTGCAATTTGATTGTCAGTATGAACATACTCAATCATAACATTTCCTTTCTCCACATGATCTCTAATGAAGTGATGCTTGATCTCAATATGCTTAGTACTTGAATGACTTGTAATATTCTGAGTAAGAGAGATTGCACTTGTATTGTCACAGTAGATTGGAATTCCACTGATCTTGATATTGTAATCTTCTAGTTGATGCTTTAACCAAAGTATCTGTGCACAGCAAGCTCCAGCAGCTATATATTCAGCTTCAGCAGTAGATATGGATACTGAAGTCTGTTTCTTACTCATCCATGAGATCAGACGACTGCCTAAGAACTGACAGGCACCTGTTGTGCTTTTTCTGTCAATCTTGCAGCAAGCAAGGTCTGAATCTGAATAACCAATTAGCTCAAATCCAGATTCTCTAGGATACCATAATCCCAATTCTTGAGTGCCTTTAACATATTTCAATATCTTCTTGGCAGCTAAGAGATGAGATTCCTTGGGATTTGATTGAAATCTTGCACAAACCCCAACAGAGTACATGATATCTGGTCTGCTAGCTGTTAAGTATAGCAATGACCCAATAATGCCTCTGTATCTGGTGATGTCTACTGATTTGCCATCTTCATCTTTATCCAAACGAAGACTAGTAGACATTGGAACAATAGCAGTAGAGCTAGTTTCCATACCAAATTTCTTAAACAGATCTCTTGTATATTTTGCTTGGTTGATGAAGATTCCATCATGCAACTGTCTAACTTGCAATCCAAGAAAATAATTAAGTTCTCCCATCATGCTCATTTCAAACTTATTCTGCATCAGCTTAGAGAACTTGTCACACATCTGTTGGTTAGTTGAACCAAAAATAATATCGTCCACATATATTTGCACAATAAATATGTGATTTTCCCATTCAATAGTGAACAAGGTTTTATCTACCTTACCTTTATGAAATCCTTTTATTAAAAGAAAATCAGATAGGGTATCATACCATGCTCTTGGAGCCTGTTTCAGTCCATAGAGGGCTTTCTTCAGACGATATACTTTGTCCTCTTCTTGATAGACTTCAAATCCAGGAGGTTGTTCAACATATACTTCTTCTTACAATTCTCCATTGAGAAAAGCTGACTTCACATCCATCTGATAGATAGTGAAGTTCTTGTAAGCAGCATAGGCTAGAAACAGTCTGATTGCTTCTAGTCTTGCAACTGGTGCAAATGTCTCATCAAAGTCAATGCCTTCTTCTTGACAGTATCCCTTGGCCACTAATCTTACTTTGTTTCTGGTGACAACACCATCTTCATTCATCTTATTTCTGAAAACACATTTAGTGCCAATGACTCTTTGATGACTTGGTCTAGGAACTAAGTACCAGACTTCATTCCTTTCAAATTGATTCAAATCTTCTTGCATAGCTTCTATCCAGAAGGAATCACTGAGAGCTTCTTCAATTTGCTTAGGTTCTATTTGAGATAGAAAACTAGCAAACATAGCATCTTGTGCAGCAGCTCTTCTTGTTTTCACTCTGTCCAAAGGATCACCAATCACTAACTCTGGTGGGTGATTCCTGAGCCATCTAAGATCAGGTTGCAGGTCTGAATGTTGTCCTATGTTTTGATCTTGCAACACTACTGTTGGAGATTCAGTAGTAGTCTGTTGAACATTTGATGTCTGTTGAACAGTCTCTGGTATGTTAGCGGTTAATATCTCTTCTGTTGTCTGAACAGGTTCTGAGTTGCCAGCTGAGTTGAGGTTAGGTAGAATGATGGGAACATATTCTTCATTCTTTCCAACATTCAACTTCTGTAAATCAGTAGACAGATCTTGATTAGTATTTAGATTCTTTTCAGAAGATTGACTTGGCTCATCAAATACTACATGAATAGACTCTTCTATTAGCAATGTTCTTTTGTTAAAAACTCTATAAGCTTTACTAACAGTTGAGTATCCTACAAAGACAGCTTCATCAGCCTTTTCTGCAAATGCAGTAAGGTGATTTTTCCCATTATTTAAAACAAAACATTTACAACCAAAAATTTTAAAGTAATGAATGTTTGGTTTTCTGTTGTTCCAAACTTCATAAGGCGTCTTGTTCTGATTTTTGTTGATCATGCATCTGTTCTGTGTAAAGCATGCTGTATTTGTTGCTTCTGCCCAAAATCTTTGAGGCAGTTTAGCTTCAGCTATCATGGTTCTGACAGCTTCTTTCAGTGTTCTGTTTCTCCTTTCAGCAACACCATTATGTTGAGGGGTTCTAGCAGCTGAATACTCATGAAGTATTCCCTTACTGTTACAATACTCTTCAACAGTAGAGTTTGTAAACTCTGTCCCTCTATCTGATCTGATCTTCAATATTTTTACACTCTTTTCATTCTGGATTAGCTCCATCAGATTAGTAAGATGCTCCTTGGTTTCACTTTTCTTTTTCATGAAGATCACCCAAATGTATCTTGAAAAGTCATCCACAACAGCTAGGCAGTATTTCTTTCCACCATTGCTGACTGGATCAATGGGTCCAAATAAGTCCATACGTAGTAGCTCCAATATTCTGACAGAAGATTGGTGCTTCTTGCTCTTGAAAGATGACTTGATTTGTTTACCCTTCTGACATGCGTCACAGAGCTTGTCTTTGCTCATGACTGTTTTTGGAATCCCTTCTACCAGATCATTCTTGATTAATCTGTTTATGGTCTTGAAGTTTAAGTGATTCATCCTTTTGTGCCAAAGCCAACTAACTTCACTTGGTGTAGAAGCCACCAAACAAACACTTGAACTCTTGTCAGCAGAATCCCAGTCGACTGTGTAGACATTCCCTTGTCGTCTCCCAGATAAAATTACCTTCTTTGTACCAATCTGTTCAACAAAACACTTATCTGTTGAGAAGATGACTGAATATCCTTTGTCACAAAATTGACTTATGCTCAGCAGATTATATTTGAGGCCTTTGACATATGAGACGTCAGATATCTCAATGTTTCCTCTGATCAATCTTCATTTAGCTTTAATCTTTCCTTCCTTGCTGTCCCCAAAAGTAACCTTTGGACCATCCACAGCAATTGCATCAGTCAGCTCATGTATGCTTCCACACATGTGTCTTGAACATCCACTGTCCAAGTACCAAATCTTCTCTACTTTACTCCTACTCCTAATCCTAACCTACAAAACAAAAATAAAATTGTTTTAGGTACCCTTATTGAGAGGGTCCTGGAAGATTAGTTCCACCCTTGACAACCCAAGATGTTGAAGTCTTAGGCTTCTTAGGTTTCTGAGTTTTGACAGGAGCATGAACAGTTTTATTTTCATCATAGTTATCAGATAAGTTATGTTGATGATCAGTATGAGAAGAATAATGTTCATAAGCAGGGCAAGGTGCATGATAAGCAGGATATGCATGCATTGGATGAGCAGGATAAGGTGCATAGTAACTTGGAAATTGAGGTGCATGATACATAGGATGATATGCAGCAGTTTGCACATAATAAGACTCATTTTCATACCAAGCATTTTGATTTTTCCTATTTTTATGCTTCTTTGGTTTACTAACAGCTTGCTCATTAACAGACGACTTAGTTTTCTCACTAGTCTGATTAGTTTTAACCTTGTCAGAAGACTTCCTAGGACTCTTCTGTTTGGGTTTACTAGTCTGTTTTCCTACACTAGGCTCTTTGCTCTTTTTAGCCTTAGTAGATTTCTTCTCCTTTGATTCTTTCTCAGTTGAGGTAGGTTTAGAAGTTTGAACATACAGAATGACCTTACTATTGTCAGCAGAGATGAATTTTTCGGTATGATTCAATTCTATATCCTTTTCTAAAGGTGTCTTCTGTTTACTAGATGTATGCGTGGATGCAACAGTTGACTTATCATGAGACTCAATAACTTTCTCAAGTTCCATGATCTTTCCTTTATAAACCTCACATTCAGCTTTCAGAGATTCATGTTTTTGCTCAAGCAGTTTATACTCGGCTGATTCTTTAGGCTTTTCAGCTTTAAGTTTCAGTGAGTTATTTTGCTCTTTTAGCAAGTTCATCTCTTCCTTAAGCTTAACAAATTCTCCAGCAATAGTAGTATTGTTTAACATCATTTGCTCTAGAGAATTAAATAATTCATTATCTAGAGGAGTTACCTCATCCTCTGAGTCATCAGATTCCTTAGCCATCAGGCAGAGGAGAGCAGGTTTCTCTTCATCAGAAGACTCTTCATCAGACGTGTCTGAATCTGAATCAGATGAGTAGACAGCAGCAAGCTTTTCTGCTTCAGCCATCATTGCCTTGCCTTTCTGATGTTTTCTTTCTTTTCTGATTCTTTTCTCTTCCTCAGTGTACTTCTCTACTTTTGGATATGGGCAGTCTCTAATGAAGTGTCCCAATTTCCTGCAGTTATAACACATTATTTTTGCTTTATAATCATCTTTATCTTGAGAAGAAGAGTTAGGTTTAGAAGTAGAAGCAGCATTGTTGTATTTGTTCTTCATCTATCTTTTGTAGAACTTCTTGAAATTGTTCATCAATAATGCTACATCTCCAGCAGTGTACTCCTTTTTGTTGAGTAGTGATGCTTCATCAGATGAGTCCACATCTTTACTGTTGTAGGCTGGTCTTCTGGTGTTTTCAGCAGCTACAAGTGCGGCTGTGGGTCCTGAAGTTGAGGTTTCTTCAATACCCATCCTAGGCAGCTTATACTCATATGCCTTGAGTACAGAAAACAGCTCTGTAAGAGAGATCTTCCCCGGATCCCTTGATTCTTCCATTGTTGTTACCTTCATGTTGAACTTAGGAGGTAAGGCCTTCAGTACTCTGAAGGTTATCTCCTTATCTGTGAAGGTTTTTCCAAGCTTCAAAACTTCATTCAATGTTCTGGTAAACCTGGTATCCATCTGATCAATGGTCTCTCCAGACTTCATCTTGAAGTTATCCAGCTTTTCCAGAGCAACACTTAGCTGATGCTCTTTTATGGCATCGTTTCCTTCGCTCATATCTCTGACTTTGTCCCACATCTCTTTTGCAGATTTGCAGTGTTTTATCTTGTCAAACCGATCATTATCCAGGGCTTTAGTCATGATAAAACGTCCAATCTTGTCCAGGTTGAACAACTTGATTTCTTCAGCTGTCATCTCGTTCAAATCTTTTTCCACCACTATGTCAACGTCATCAATCTTGATAGTCTTGGTGAATTTGAATGGACCTTTTGTAATGCAGGTGAACATGTTGTCATTGTAGGCAGCCAGGAAAATCTCCATTCTGATTTTCCAATCTTCGAAGGACATACCAGCAATGTGGGGAACATGGTTTATGCATTCCATTTCAAAAAGTTTTAATTTTTCAAAAAGATGCTCTTTTGAAAAGTTTGAAAAACCTTTGAAAAACACTCGGATCAAGCTCGTTGATCAGGTAGTTGATTCTAATGAACAACCTGCTCTGATACCACTTATTGGTCCCAAGTGGTCAGATGAGGTCTAGAGGGGGGGGGGGGGGGGGAGGGGTGAATAGACCTCAGAAACTTTTTAGACTTAAATTTTTTCTGTCGTCTGTTAGCAGACTAAGCTTATAATGAATAGAAAGCAGACTCAGCTGATCGTGAACAAATCTTGAACAGCAGACTGACCACTCTTCTTATAGTTACTTAGCTGATTTTAGCAAAATCAGTTTTACACGAGTATACTTGTAGCGGATTTAATAAGTGTTTTTCACAAGTAAACCAAGTCTTTTAAAAGATTTTATCCCCAATTTTAAAACTCCTCAAAAATCTTTTACAAATCTTTCAACGTGTTAAAAGTATGCAAGAAAACTTAAATGCAAGATAATACAAGGAATTTTTATAGTGGTTATATGGATAAAAATCCTTTAGTCCACTCTTCCAGATCACTTAGATTCTGGGTTATACTATAATCACACAGATTACAATATTTCTCCACTTACACCTAAACAACAAATGAGAAGGCTATAAGCTCACAATAGGAGTTCACTCAGAAAACCTATCCTCTAAAGTAGAATCACTCACAAAGATGGATTCTAACTTCGCACAACACTCAGCTAATACAAATTCACTCAGATTGTATTTTTCTATTTTCTTCAACTGGGTTTCTGTCAACAGATGACTTCCACCAGACGAGTGAGCTGTTCGAGCTTTCTTGAGACTTAGTAAAATTTCTGCTTCGAATGCAAAATCTCAGAATGTTGTTGTGTGTGTCTCTCTTCGAATTCAGCTCTATTTATACTTGGATTTGAAAATATAACCGTTGAAGGCAAATCAAACTTCAAATCCATAGCCTTAGCCCTTTTTCAAACGGCTCCCTGCTACAGTACTGTTCCTGCTGTACTTTCCTGTAGCTGCATTAAATGCACTCTGCTGATCCGAGAATTATCTTCAATCATTTGCCATTACTACCCTTCTCTTGCAGCATTTATTACACCAGGTGCATTTATTACCGTTGGACTAATCTCTTGATCTCTTCTACTCTGCTGATTGAAGCAACCCATCTGATAGGCACTCTGCTGATCAAACTCTGAACTAATCTGATTTGAGTCAGCTGATGGTCTACCCTTCTGTTCGCTGTTTCAGCATGAGATCACTAGTCTTCTGGGCTTTGAATTTTGAACTCTTCTGATGTCTTCTTTACTTGTTCAAAATTCTTCTAAGGGAACTAAGCTTTCCATACTTAGCTGATGATGATGTTTTGGGAATCATCAAAACCTTCCCTTAATTACTCGTCTTCTTTGCACTTTAATCTTCATCTTCATCCAACATATTAGTTCTAAAAATTATATATATGCTCTTATTACTTTGAATGGACCCCATTAAATAAAACCAAAATTTATATGGTAATGGGGCCATGTTTTAACTAAAATACATATATGTATCTTCAACTCACTTAAATTATGTATATTCTCTAATAACATATTTTTATGATTTAATATTTTAATGATAAAGGAAAATTCCTTTTTTTTTTGGTTGTGAGATATCTTTTAATATAAAAAATCCTATCAATTTCACAATAGTTCTTTCATTTTTATCTCTTTCACTATATAAAGAAACCTACTACAAAACAAAGTTGCAATCCAACAACGTATATTCCTAGAAAATATTTTGGATTAGGGTTTTTTGATTTAAAAAAAAAAAAATCATTATTGAATGAAAACACAAGGTATGAAGCATCTATATTTCTACAAGTGATTTATTTGATATAATTTGTAAGTCCCCACCTAGTTTAATTGATTTTTAGTTTGAATAATAAACTTTGTTAAAAAAAATGCTTAAATTATTCTTGCATAATTATTGTATTTATTAATTTAATATAACATTATCGTCAAAAAAATGTACGCTTACATTATAGTGACCCCAGTGAAATTATTTTCTGGCTACGCCACTGGACATGATGATGGTATACACTATTCACAATAGTTTGAAAATAAGTCGCAGCCTTCACATATAAAACACAAGTATTAGAATTTTACAACACATTGCTCGTTTAACTTTGATTCTTTTATTGAATCTAATTGCATTTTGAAATGTGGAGCTAAATGTCAATTCACCTATTCAAAAAATGTATACTGTTTTATTTATACTTATGTGTTATAAAAAAAATATTTTCTCCCCTTATAAAAATTTTATATTCTTTAACGGAAAAGTATAATTCACTTGTCAAAATTGAGAGTTAACATGAAAAGTATTTGTGTGACATATAGGGTAAGTTGTCAGATTTATCATAATATAAGGGGATAAATTGACACATTATCATAAAATGGGGGTAAAATATCACTTATAAAAATGTCAATGATGTGGTGTGAAACTTTTATGAGGTTATAGGGGGATGTAAAACATTACGAATATTGTAAGTAGGGCTAAGCTACAAGCCGAACAAAATAGGAATCAAAATTTCGGTCCGGTCCGTTTACCGAATCGAAATTTTGTCTCTTCAAGTTCTAATTCAATGATTTTGTGATTGAGACTGAAATTAAGCTTAGAAAGAAGAAAAATAAAAACATTCATGAAGAAATTGAAGATGGTGTTTGGATTGCACTACTTGGGTTCGAGAATGGTGAAATTGAGGATCTCATGTTGACATTGAAGGATAATGGAAGGGAAATTTTGGAATTGGAGAAAATTAATTAGGTACAAATTATTTCTTTTTCTACAATTTTTCTCTCCTTTCTCTCTCATTTTTCATCTTCCTCAATCGCTCTTCCTATGTTCATATTCAATGTATCTACGTACTAAATTTAAATCTAATGTGCATATTTCAATTCTTCTGTAAATTATGACTTTGGATTAGAATAAAAATCTTTTTGAATACAACATACATAATTTTTGGATTTTTTCGAACGATTTTTCATTGAACCGAACAAAAATTTTCGGTTCGACAAACAATCTGATGTCTCAAAATTATCGAATCGGCCCGATTTCACCCGATTGTTAATGTATGCTCAACCCTATTCATAAGGAGTAAATTGTACGACCTCATGTACTTTAATCTGATAGTAGATGTGTTCAGTAGGTTGGTGAATCAAGTTTAGTCAAATTGCGTATTAGGTTTTGGTAGGGAACAGAGGAAAAACATACATAGATATAGTCATTTAGAATAATAGACATGAAAGCCCAAACACACTACAACATTTTCTACTATTCCCGATGCCTGTTTCCCGACGCTTTCAAAACCGCCGGGTATAACTAGTAAAAGCCGGCACTTATTTTATATTCCCGTTGGTTTAGAAGCGCCGGATATAGCGCCGGATATAGTTCCAACATTCTAGGCGCAATTTCGGCGGATCTAAAGCGCCGGGTATATCTTGAATTCCTGATGTACCCGGCGCATTTCCCATTGACTCAACGCCTTTTTTTTTTTTTTTTCAACGGTGAATATTGATTGGCTTTTAATTTTCAAATTTCCTTTTTCTTTTAGCAGATTACGGGTTTTTGAATCCAAACCCCTAAAACCCTCCCTTGTACTACAATTTTAATCTCACAAAATCTTGCTCAGATTTCATCAAAATTCCAGTCAATCAACTCGAATTTCTCTTGTTTCCGTCAATTAGGTTTTCGATTTGCTGGAGTCAATTCTAGTTTTTGATTCGGTAATTTTCAAGTGAGTTGCTCTCGGTCTATTCACGGACACGCGGGTATATATGCTAAGTAATAGTATAACACATAGGGTGTATTTGCCGATCCAAATAAACACTGGGTGTTTTGCGAATAACCCAACGGGATTGAAATTAGAACCTGCATTTTCCATTAAGAATTCATTTTATCTCTTTATTTCTCAAATACTACTCCTGTGACAAGTAAAATCTCCCAAACAAAATCGAGTACAATGTTTCCATTTTTCAATTTAATTTCGATCTGCGAATGAAACAAGAATAATTCATATATCAACATAAAGACTTAATTACATTTCACCTAAATTTGAATTTGAGACCATACCTTGCATAGAAAACCTCGCCAGGCAAGCAAGTAATTGCTGTCTTCATGATCAAGAGGAACAACTCTCTCATCAACCCAAAATATCAGCCACTTCGACCAATCCACCGATTCCAGGTACGGTGGCTCCACCAGCTTCCTACAATATTATAAAGAATTAAAATGAGTAAAATGCAAAATTACCCCTTTCGATTTTCCTAATTGCTAGAAAACATTTTGAGTTATTTTTATCAGCATACACCTGCATTTACAACCCAAAGACATTTACCCCATCTTAAATCGTAGCGTGTTTCACTTGTTTTAAGTGCGAGTATTCTTCGTGATTCGAAGGGAAAGTGACTTATACTCTTATGTATTACCTTTTCTCACAGTTTACTCCTTATTAACTTAAAAAATGGCAAAAAAAGCAATAATAGTCCTTTAACATTGAAAGGGACGCGTAAATGGAACTCTTTTTGTTCCGGCATGCAATTTACATCATTTATGCTTTAAGTTGTCGCAACTTTAGTCCTCTTTAATCCGGGATTTGCCAAAATTAAATTTAGTGCTCATAAATTGCCACATAAGTAAACAAATTGAGTTATTATAACATTTTTGCCCTAATAATTAGTAGGTAGGGAAAGAAATGGAGGAAAGAAAGTGTTATTTTTCCTCCAATTTAATCTAATTTAACAAGGCTGAGGTAGTGGATTACTCCGATACTCCGACGATTAGGATTAAAATTGCGGATAAGAGGACTAATATTGCAGGAACTAAAAATATAAAGGATGTAAATTGCTAGTCGGAACCACAAGAGTCCCATTTTTACGTCCCTGCCAAAGTTAAGGGACTAAAATTGTTTTTTTACCCTTAAAGAATTTGCAGTAATCATCTGCGGTCATCTCTTAAGGGGCATTCTATGGTAAGATTTTGTTAGGCAATGGGTAAATAAGATACCCTCTTACATTATGCCATTTGTCATTCGAAATTAATGAACAATATAAAATAATTATTAAAATACAATTTTACCCTTTCATTACTTTTACAATTATATGACTAAACAACTATTATTTCCCTAATTCATACAACATTCTATTTTATTAATATCATCAAAACTACTATAACTATAAAAAAAATCTGCATCTAGGAAAGGTTAAAGTAGGTAATAATTGAGATTACCCACTTGGCTAAAATTTAGCCAATAATAAATTTATATTTTGAAAATAACAATTAAAAACACATGTAATCCTAAAACCCATTAAAAATAAGGTTATTGAATATCTATGCAAGTATATATTTTACATTGATTATCGTTTTATAATATCAATTGAGTAACATAATCTATATAAATATAAATACATGTATTTAACAAACTTACTTAATTTGAATAAATTTTTAGTTCTTTATCACTTAACAATGTGTGTTATTAAATCTTATGTAATTTACAAGAAAAATATATTTTATATGATAAGAGTGTGACAATTTTTGTTTAAATAAAATTAATTAGGTAATATAATCAATATGTATTCACAAAGGTACACATTGAAATTATTATGAATATGTTAAATAAAATATTTCATATTTATGGGTAATATTTTATAAATTTATTTTAATTTTAATTTCAAAATATAAAAATATTTTAAAATATTTATGGAAGGCGGCAGCAGCGCCGCCTTCGCGTGGTTACTTAGTTAGTTAGTTATTCGGTGCAAATTCAATTTAGTTAGTTAGTTAGTTACTCGGTGCAATTTAGTGAGAATTTTTTGCATTTCTTAAGGTTTGTTAAATCTATATATGGGAGGGTATAAAAGTACATTTATATTTTTAGATTTGTCCAATTAAAAAAATGGTCCAATTGATCAACTTTATCTTGGACAAAATTATGTGATCAGGATTTAATTTTAATAAATTTTGATGGTGAAGATGAACTATCTTATTGGAGATAGCTTTTTCAGCTATCTTATAGTAGACAAACCCATCTCTTAATTTTGCAAGTGGATTGACTTGCTAATAAAATATTTACACATGAATTATTTTGTTTATAAAAATAACATGGAATTTTCTGTCAATTTACAAACACACAGGGGCATTTTTGCATTTTAACTCAATTATAATTACAGATTTACGTCACTCATAAACTGTTTCAAATTATAATAAAAAGGAAAATTGATAAGCCCATCATTCTACCTGAGCGTATCTATCAATGTGCCGCCGGAGAGAACAACAGAGAATGAACCTTTTTCTTTTATGTACTTTTCGGATAGATCGGCGGTGTATTTTGCTACAGCCACGGCCACATCTTCCTCGGAATTGAATTGTAGTACTTTCGGTTTGGATTTTGCTGGAGTGGAGGTAGCCATTGGAGAGGAGATAATAGTTTAGCCAAAATGAATGATAGAAGAAGTGTCGTACTATCAAATATAATTACGATATAAATATTGGACTCCATATTAAACTTCAATATTTATAGGCGCATTTGGATTTAGAGTTAATCAATAAATATTATAATAATTAGTTTTACAATTTTTGAAAAACCTAATAAAATTTATTTTAGAACAATACAACAATTTTTTAGGTTCTTTTGAATATGTATTTCTATTCATAACATATTATTTCGATATGACGGTGGGTTGCCCGAGATTCGAACCCGGAACTAGTCGTTTTACTCTTCAGTTTTCTGTTGAGGCCTATCCTGTAGAGGTACTCAAATTTTAAATTGCATCGGTGATCGATTTCATCGTAAACCTAATTGGTAACTTCCATTTTACGTAAATCAATAGTTAAAACCGCACTCAAAAGTAGGTCATTTCCCATCATTTGTCATTTTTTATAGTGGCAACCGAATTTAAACCATATCAAATGACCATCATATAAAAAAAATTCTAAATTATCCTTACTGAGCAGTAATAATTATTTTTCTTTCATCTCTTAATGAGGAGGTAAATAAATTAATTTTCTATTGAATCATAAAACGATAAATAACATGAAGTCATTTTTTCTTCTAAAATGACAAATAATGTGAAACGAAATGAGTACTAATTATCATTTTATACATAAGATAATAAAAATTTATTGAAACACGTTCAATGAATAAAATAATTGCTTGGTGAAAGAGGTTTTCGAAACATGGAAATATGGAATATGGAATCTCTTGAGCAATTTGTAAGGTATAGCAAGTAATGATTTTGGCCAAATGAACAAGCAAAATTGTAACACTTTAGTTTGACAAAAAACATTTTAAAAATTATTACATTAAGGAGGGAAAAACACTTTTGATACTAAATTTTAGTCCAAAAAGCATATTTGATACTAGACTTTTTGGAAAAATACATTTCATACCATGATTCACATCATCTTGACACATTTACTTTTTCTATTAATTTTCAGATGGAATTCAGCAAGTTTCATCAATTGTATGTCCTTAAAACTTGTGCATTTTTCCTACCATTGTCAATTTAACGGGCATATGAGTAGTATGTGCTGAATTTCATGCGAAAATTGACGACAAAACTAAATTTGTCAAAATTGTGTGAATCATGGTATGGGATATGATTTTTCAACACGTTTGGTACGAAATATGTTTTTTAAACTAAATTTTGATATCAAAAGTGTTTTTTCCTCTTACATTAAGTATAGCAAATTTCCTCAAAAAAAAAAAAAAAAAAAAAAAAAAAAAAAAAAAAAAAATTTGTAGCAAAGATTCAAGACGCTCTTGCCAAGATATTAGACTTTTTGGAAAAACACATTTCATATCATGACTCACATCATCTTAACACATTTACTTTTTCTGTTAATTTTCATATGGAATTCAGCAAGTTTCGTCAATTTTATGTCTTTAAAACTTGTGTATGTTTTCCCTACCATTGTCAATTTAACGGGCATATGAGCACAAAATGCTCAATCCACATCCGGAAAACAAAAAAACGAACGTGCTGAATTTAATCCGAAAATTGATGACAAAACTAAATGTGTCAAGATTGTGTGAATTATGGTATGAAATATGTTTTTTAGACTAAAGTTTGATATCAAAAGTGTTTTTTCCTCTTACATTAAGTGTAGCATAAAGATTATGTTTATTCCCAGTTCTCCGAATAAGTTTAAAACTAGAGGAATAAAAAAAAATCTCTTGTTTTCTTTGAAAGGGAACATTCAGCCCAAGAAGAATTCTTAACCACTCAAAACTTGAAATTTTCTAAATTATTAAACTGGAAATTAATTAAATGATTGTTGTACATTACTGGACCGTGTACTTGGTACGTCTTTAGAAATGAAATGATCATTTAAAGTTTTTTTTTTTTTTTCATTACAGCAACAAAAAGAAAAGGTTGAATTATTTGGAGTGTATATATATAATTTCATGTACATGCATATGTCGTGTGAATTGAATCTGGTTGTCTATGGAAAATGTGGTGGTCCAATGGAAAATGTGGTGGTCCAAGAAGCTGTACAACCCATTTGAGTGTTTTGGATATTTATCAATCTAAGTATTAAGTTAATGCTCCATGCCTTCAACTACCTCACTGCAAATAATTCAAAAAAGGCCACAGGCAAAGTAATGAGGAGGTAAATAATTCAACTACCTCACTGCAAATCATGGTTTGTAATAATTATTTTTCTTTCATCTCTTAATTAGGAGGTAAATAAATTAATTTTCTATTGAACCATAAAACGATAAATAACATGAAGTCATTTTTTCTTCTAAAACGACAAATAATGTGAAATGAAATGAGTATTAATTATCATTTTATTACATAAGATAATAAAAATTTATTGAAACATGTTAAATGAATAAAATAATTACTTGGTGAAAGAGGTTTTCGAAACATGGAAATATGGAATATGGAATCTCTTGAGCAATTTGTAAGGTATCGCAAGTAATGATTTTGGCCAAATGAACAAGCAAAATTGTAACACTTTTGTTTGACAAAAGACATTTTAAAGATAATTACATTAAGGAGAGAAAAACTATTTTTTTACTAAATTTTTGTTCAAAAAAAATATTTGATATTAGACTTTTTGGAAAAACAGATTTCATGCCATGATTCACATCATCTTAACACATTTACTTTTTCTGTTAATTTTCATATGGAATTCAGCAAGTTTCGTCAATTGTATGTCTTTAAAACTTGTGTATGTTTTCCCTATCATTGTTAATTTTAAGGACCAATACTCGAGGAATTTGAATCTTGTCTCTCTTCAACGGACACTTTTCAATCCTCAAGTATAAATAGCTGAAAGAGACGAAGAAGAAATACGCAACACACTTTCTGAGAGAAATTTTCGAAGCAGAATTCTCCTAAGTCTCAAGAACAGCTCACTCATCAGCTGAGTCATTTGTTGACGAAAGCAGAGTTGAAGAATCAAGAAAAATTACATCTTCTGAGTGATTTTGTAAACAATAGTGTTGTGCGGAGTTGTGATCCATCTTTGTGAGTGATCAAACTTCAGAGAATAGGTCTTCTGTGTGATTTCCTATTGCGAACTTGTGGTCGTTTCATTTGTTGTTCGACGCAAGCAGAGTATACTGTAAACCTTGTGATTATAGTATAACCCAAGATCTGTGTGACTTGGAAGAGTGGACTAAAGGATATTCAAATCCATATAACCACTATAAAAATTGATTGTGTTTTTACATTGTTTTAAAACTGCATATTTACTGATTGCATAAAACACACTAAGTTAACTGTTTGAAAAGAAGTTAAAAAGGAGTTTACAAAACTGGGGAAACATTTTTCAAACTGCTAAGAATACTTGTGAAAAACACTTTGAAAATCCGCTGCAAGTACTCTAAGTATTAAAACTGATTTTAACAAATCAGCTAAGTAACCATCAGACGAGTGGTCAACAAATCTGTTCAAAGATTTGTTCGCGAACAGAGTTGTAACTTACTAATCTGATCAGCTTAGTCTGCTCAGTTGAAGAAAAGTTTTAAAGTTAAAATTGCAAGAAAATTTTAAAGAGGTTTATTCACCCCCCCCCCCCCCCTCTAAACCTCTTCTGACCACTTGGGACCAACAAGTGGTATCAGAGCAGGTGGTTCATTTGAATCAGCTGTCTGATCAACGAGCTTGATCCGAGTGTTTTTCAAAGGTTTTTAAAACTTTTCAAAAGAGCATCTTTTTGAAAAACTAAAACTTTTTGAAAAATGGATTGTATCAGTCATGTTCCCCACATTGCTGGTATGTCCTTTGAGGACTGGAAAATCAGAATGGAGATTTTCCTTGCTGCCTATAATGACAACATGTACACATGTATCATTAAAGGTCCATTCAAATTCACCAAGACCATCATAGTAGATGAAGCTGAAATGGTGGTGGAAAAAGATCTGACAGAGATGACAGCCGAGGAAATAAAGCTGTTCAATCTGGATAAAGTTGGCCGTTTCATCATGACCAAAGCCCTGGATAATGATCGGTTTGACAAGGTCAAACATTGCAAAACTGCAAAGGAGATGTGGGACAAGGTTCGTGACATGAGTGAAGGAAACGACGCCATCAAAGAGCATCAGCTCAGTGTTGCCTTGGAAAAGCTGGACAACTTCAAGATGAAATCTGGAGAGACCATTGATCAGATGGATACCAGGTTTACCAGAACGTTGAATGAAGTCCTTAAGCTGGGAAAGACCTTTACTGACAAGGAGATCACCGTCAGAGTTCTAAAGGCCCTGCCCCCCAAGTTCAACATGAAGGTGACAGCAATGGAAGAATCAAGGGATCTGGGGAAGATCTCTCTTACAGAGCTGTTCTCTGTACTCAAGGCATTCGAGTATAAACTGCCTAGAATGGGTATTGAAGAAACCTCAACTTCAGGACCCACAGCTGCACTGGTTGCTGCTGAAAATCAAAGAAGACCAGCTCAAAGAATTGCAGAAGTGGACTCATCTGATGAAGCCACTCTACTCAACAAGAAGGAGTACACTGCTGGAGACGTTGCACTGTTGATAAATAATTTCAAGAAGTTCTATAAAAGAAAAATGAAGAACAAATACAACAATGCTTCTACTTCTAAACCTAACTTTTCTTCTCAAGATAAAGATGATTATAAATCAAAACTGATGTGTTACAACTGCAGGAAATTGGGACACTTCATCAAAGACTGCCCATATCCAAAAGCAGAAAAGTACACTGAAGAGGAGAAGAAAGTAAGAAAAGAAAGAAAGTATCAGAGAGGGAAAGCAATGATGGCTGAAGCAGAAAAGCTTGCTGCTGTCTACTCATCTGATTCAAATTCGGACTCGTCTGATGAAGAATCTTCTGATGAAGAAAAACCTGCTCTCCTGTGCCTGATGGCAAAGGACTCTGATGACTCTGAGGATGAGGTAACTCCTCAAAACAACGAATTGTTTGATTCTCTAGAGCAAATGATGTTAAATAATACTACTATTGCTGGAGAATTTGTAAAGCTTAAGGAAGAGATGATCCTGCTAAAAGAGCAAAACAGTTCACTGAAACTTTTAGCTGAAAAGCCAAAAGAATCAGCTGAATACAAACAGCTTGAGCAAGAAAATGAATCTCTGAAAGCTGAATGTGAAGTTTATAAAGGAAAAATCATGGAACTTGAAAAGATTATTGAGTCTCATGATAAGTCAACTGTTGCATCCATGTCTACATCTAGTAAACAGGAGACACCTTTAGAAAAGGATAAGCAAGAGTTGAACCATACTGAAAAATTCATATCAGCTGACAATAGCAAGGTCATTCTGTATGTTCAAACTGCTAGACCTACTTCACCTGAGAAAGTGGTAAAGGAGAAGAAATCTCCTAAGGCTAAGAAGAGCAAAGAGCCTAGTGTAGGAAATAAGACTAGTAAGACCAAACAGCAGAGTCCTAAGAAGTCTGCTGATAAAGCTAAAGTCAATCAGACTAGTGGTAAAACTAAGTCAAAATCAAATGAGCAAGCACCTAGTAAACCAAAGAAGCATAAGAACAAGAAAAATCAAAATGCTTGGTATGGAAATGAGTCATATTATGTGCAACCTGCTGCATATCATCCTATGTATCATGCACCTCAATTTCCTAGTTACTATGCACCTTATCCTGCTCATCCAATGCATGCATATCCTCCATATCATGCACCTTACCCTGCTTATGAACATTATTCATATCATACTGATCATCAACATGACTTATCTGATAATTATGATGAAAATAAAACTGTTCATGCTCCTGTGAAAACTCAGAAACCTAAGAAGCCTAAGACTTCAACATCTTGGGTTGTCAAAGGTGGAACTAATCCTTCAGGACCCTCTCAATAAGGGTACCTAAAACAATTTTATTTTTGTTTTGTAGGTTAGGATTAGGAGTAGGAGTAAAGTAGAGAAGATCTGGTACTTGGACAGTGGATGTTCAAGACACATGTGTGGAAACATACATGAGCTGACTGATGCAGTTGCTGTGGATGGTCCAAGTGTTACATTTGGAGACAGCAAAGAAGGCAAGATTAAAGCTAAAGGAAGAATAATCAGAGGAAACATAGAGATATCTGACGTCTCATATGTCAAAGGCCTCAAATACAATCTGCTGAGCATAAGTCAATTCTGTGACAAAGGATATTCAGTCATCTTCTCAACAGATAAGTGCTACGTTGAACAGATAGGTACAAAGAAGGTAATTTTATCTGGAAGACGACAAGGGAATGTCTACATAGTCGACTGGAGTTCTGCTGACAAGAACTCAAGTGTTTGTTTGGTAGCATCTGCTCCAAGTGAAGTCAGTTGGCTGTGGCACAAAAGGATGAATCATTTAAACTTCAAGACCATCAACAGATTAATCAAGAATGATTTGGTAGAAGGGATTCCAAAAGCAGTCATGAGCAAAGATAAGCTCTGTGACGCCTGTCAGAAGGGTAAACAAATCAAGTCATCATTCAAAAGCAAGAAGCACCAATCTTCTGGAAGGATATTGGAGCTGTTACATATGGACTTATTTGGCCCTATTGATCCAGTCAGCAATGGTGGAAAGAAATACTGCCTAGCTGTTGTGGATGATTATTCAAGATACACTTGGGTGATTTTCATGAAAAAGAAAAGTGAAACCAAGGAACATCTTACAAATCTGATGGAACTGATCCAGAATGAGAAGACTATCAAAATATTGAAGATCAGATCAGATAGAGGGACAGAGTTTACAAACTCTACTGTTGAAGAGTACTGTAACATCAAAGGAATACATCATGAATACTCTGCTGCCAGAACCCCTCAACAAAATGGTGTTGCTGAAAGGAGAAACAGAACACTAAAAGAAGCTGTCAGAACCATGATAGCTGAAGCTAAACTGCCTCAAAGATTTTGGGCAGAAGCAACAAATACAGCATGCTTCACCCAGAACAGATGTATGATCAACAAAAATCAGAACAAGACTCCATATGAAGTTTGGAACAACAGAAAACCAAACATTCATTACTTTAAGATTTTTTGCTGTAAATGTTTTGTATTGAATAATGGGAAAAATCACCTTACTGCATTTGCAGAAAAGGCTGATGAAGCTGTTTTTGTAGGATACTCATCTGTTAGTAAAGCTTATAGAGTTTTCAATAAAAGAACATTACTAATAGAAGAATCTATCCATGTAGTATTTGATGAGCCAAGTCAATCTTCTGAAAAGAATCAAAGTGCTAATCAGGACCTGTCTACTGATTTACAGAAGTTAGATATTGAAAGAAATGAAGAATATGTTCCCATCATACTACCTAATCTAAATTCAGCTGATAACTCAAGTGCTGTTCAAAATCACAGTGCTGATTGTCTAACAGACGAGTTGCAAATAGCTGACAGACCAGTGACTGTTCAACAGACGACAAATGTTCAACAGACTACTACTGTATCTCCAACAGTAGTGTTGCAAGATCAAAACAGAGGACAACATTCAGACCTGCAACCTGATCTCAGATGGCTCAAGAATCATCCTCCTGAATTGGTGATTGGTGATCCTTTAGATAAAGTGAAAACAAGAAGAGCTGCTGCACAAGATGCCATGTTTGTCACTTTTCTATCGCAAATAGAGCCTAAGCAAATTGAAGAAGCTCTCAGTGATTCCTTCTGGATAGAAGCTATGCAAGAAGAGTTGAATCAATTTGAAAGGAATGAAGTCTGGTACTTAGTTCCTAGACCAAGTCATCAAAGAGTAATTGGCACTAAGTGGGTATTCAGAAATAAAATGAATGAAGATGGTATTGTTACCAGAAACAAAGCAAGACTAGTGGCCAAAGGTTATTGTCAAGAAGAAGGAATTGACTTTGATGAAACTTTTGCACCAGTAGCAAGACTTGAAGCAATCAGACTGTTTCTAGCCTATGCTGCTTACAAGAACTTCACTGTCTATCAGATGGATGTGAAGTCTGCTTTTCTCAATGGAGAATTGCAAGAAGAAGTGTACGTTGAACAACCTCCTGGATTTGAAGTCTATCAAGAAGAGGACAAAGTATATCGTCTGAAGAAAGCCTTATATGGACTGAAACAGGCTCCAAGAGCATGGTATGATACCTTATCTGATTTTCTTTTAATTAAAGGATTTCGAAAAGGTAAGGTAGATAAGACCTTGTTTACAATTGAATGGGAAAATCATATATTACTTGTGCAAATATATGTGGACGATATTATCTTTGGTTCAACTAACCAACAGATGTGTGATAAGTTCTCCAAGCTGATGCAGAATAAGTTTGAAATGAGCATGATGGGTGAACTTAATTATTTTCTTGGATTGCAAGTTAGACAGTTGCCTGATGGGATATTCATCAGCCAAGCAAAATACACAAGAGATCTGTTCAAGAAGTTTGGTATGGAAACTAGCTCTACTGCTACAATTCCTATGTCTACAAGTCTTCGTTTGGATAAAGATGAAGATGGCAAATCAGTGGACATAACCAAATACAGAGGCATTATAGGGTCACTGTTGTATCTAACAGCAAGCAGACCTGACATAATGTACTCAGTTGGAGTTTGTGCAAGATTCCAATCAAACCCCAAAGAATCTCATCTCTTAGCTGCCAAGAGGATATTGAAATATATAAAGGGCACTCAAGAATTGGGATTATGGTATCCTAGAGAATCTGGATTTGAACTTATTGGCTATTCAGATTCAGACCTTGCTGGCTGCAAGATTGACAGAAAGAGCACAACAGGTGCTTGTCAGTTCTTAGGTAGTCGTCTGATCTCATGGATGAGTAAGAAACAAACCTCAGTTTCTATATCTACTGCTGAAGCTGAATATATAGCTGCTGGAGCTTGTTGTGCACAGATACTTTGGTTGAAGCATCAACTAGAAGATTATAACATCAAGATCAGTGGAATTCCAATCTACTGTGACAACACAAGTGCAATTTCACTTACTCAGAATACTACAAGTCATTCAAGGACTAAGCATATAGAGATCAAGCATCACTTCATTAGAGATCATGTGGAAAAAGGCAATGTGTTGATTGAGTATGTTCATACTGATAATCAGATTGCTGATATCTTCACTAAACCTCTAAGTGAAGCAAGGTTCTCAACTTTAAGAGCTGAGTTAGGACTACTAAATTTGGATGCATAAGCTGAGGGGGAACTCATCAGAAGACTGGAGTTCAACAGCTTAGTCATCGTTTATTATCTTCAAAGATTAACTCTCAACAGACTAGTTAACTTATGAATTCTTAAACTCAGGGGGAACGTGTAAGACTAGCGGTACTTCTGAATTAAAGATGAAATATGTTAATGACAGTTAGTTGAAGTTATGTTTTCATCAGAAGACTCAACTATCGAAGATTAAAGTTATTTTATCTAGCTGGATTGACAAACAGCTGAGGAAGGTTATCAGCTATTGGCATTCTCTGATAACAGCATTGTCATCAGGACAGTAGTCCATCAGATAAGTGTTTATTATACTCATCTGATTACTTATATAAAAGCGAGCTATTTAAAACGTTTTATTCAAAACACGCTTTTATAAGTAACTGTCGGGCGGTACATATTCCCGCTCTTCAGTAAAATATCTTTTGAATTTGAAAGGTCGCAACAGAAGCCACACGATCATCACTGACAGAAAAACGGATCTAACGGTTGGCGGTTATCACGGAAACCGACATACCCCAACTCTATAAATCCTCATCTGATCAGTCGAGTCATTCTTTACGCACCCTAAAATTTCAAAAGCTCTTGTGAGAAAATTACTGCAATTCTCTGCATATCCTTCTGTGTTTTCCTAACCTTCAACAGATTAACAATGGCCGCTGAAGGTATGTTTCTCGTCTATGATGCCTACTACCAATCCGGTACGGATCTGATGAAAGAACTGCTTGAAAAGTTCAAAGCTGCTTCGCTGGTGAACTTCATGGAATACCACTAAGGAACTATCTGGACTGACCAGGTGATGGAGTACTACAACACGGCAAAAGCTGACTACAACTCACTGGAGATTAAAGCTACAGTGGGAGACAAATCCATCATCATCACCCCTGCTGTTCTTCATGAGATGTTTGGGCTTCCTAACCATGGAAGACATGACGTCACTATACTGACGGAGGATAAGCACCAACAGTTCTGGGCGATCTGCGCCAAGGAGGGAGAGGTTATGTCTGGAAACATAAGGAAGAAACAACTGAGGGATGAATATCAGCGGATGGCTGATATGGTGTCTAAGCTGATCGAGAACTGCACTTTTTCACTAGATGCTGTTACCATGAAGAGGTTCAGCATCATGGCTGCCATATACTATGGACTGGAGGTCAACTGGTCAATCATAGTCTGGTACATATTGGCTGACTTTCTTGATGATAAGAAAGGAAAAGGACCCTCCACCAACCACAGGATTACTCTAAGCTATCTACTATCTCACCTGGGTTGCATTATGGCAAATGGCAAGGAAATTCACAAGTCCAAAGCCATGAACAAGTATCTGCCTGTTCTGAAGAGGAAGGCTGATGAGCCAGAGGAGGCTGCTGATGAGGGACAGAAGGAAGTCCCTGCCAAAAGACAAAGAAGATTAGTCAAAACAGCTAGCTTGGCTGTTGAGACTAAAAAGAAGAAGGCTGCTGTTGAGCCTAAAAAGAAAGAAGCAAAGCAGATGGAGAAAGTGACTTCTGCTGAAGCCACTAAGATCGTTGAAAATATAATTGCTGATGTAAGGACTGGATCCCCTGCATCACCATCAAGAACTCCATCAGCAGAGAAGCCTGCTGAAAGTGTCTCTAAACGAACGAGGAGCCAACAGAGAGATACAGCTGCTTCTACTTACCGTGAAGGAAGAACCAAGAGTTCTGCAAGGAAGCAGATGTCCTTCATAGAAAAGGATACTGAGTTGGTGGACTTAGTGAGATCAAGTCCAGAGTCTGCTGAAAGACCAGTTGAAGCTGTTGAAGCTTCTACTGCTGCCAAAACTGATGAGCAACAGACTACTCAGACTGCACCAACTGCTGAGGCTGCTCAACCTCAAGAAGATCCAGATGTTCAAATCATCCATCCTATAGCTGCTGATCCTATATCATCTGCTGGACCAGCTCCTGCTCCTATTGACAAAGGGAAAAAGAAGATAGTGATTAAGAGAAAGAAAATCACTAAAGCTGACAAGAGGGCAAGGGAGGAAGCTGAACAAAGAAAGCAGGATGAGCTTGAAGAGAAAAAGGCACTTGAGCTCAGCAAAGCTCAAGAAGCTAAGGATGAGGCCAGGAGAAGAATGTCTGAAGCAGAGAGAAAGGCTGCTGAAGATGCTGAACTGGCCATGGTGATTGAAAAGAGCAAGACTGATGCCTATGGACCTGTCCATGGTGGTGGCATCAAGATTGGAGAAGGCAAGAATGAAGAAGAAGACAAGAAAAAGATCTTACTGCCTGCCCCCAAAGCCAAGTCCAAAGACAAATTTGAAGTCAGAAAAGCATTTGAAATAGTATATGCTGATAAGGAGCTTTTCAAGGAGTTTGAGAAGTCTCTAGCATACTATGATCAAAAGCTGATGTTAAGGACTCTGTTCAACCAGGAAAAACCAAGATATATCAGTTGGAGAGACAACAGGCTGAACAGATCAATAGCAGAACTTCAAAGCATGAAGGAGTTGGTTGAGGAAGAACGTTGGGTTCTAACTTGGCTGAAAACAAACTCCATTCAAAAGGCCCTGGATCCCAGCCATGTAAGAGATGTCATGCATGGTTATGCAAAAGGTTTTGCATTGGAGGAGGCCAAGAAAATTAAAAGCACTTTGCCTGACAAGAAGAAAAAGTCTGAAGATGCTACTGAAAGAGCAATTAAATTTGCTACTATGGCTGCCCTGAAGAGATGGGCTAAAAAGTCAAAATATCAGCAAGGCTGTTCAAGTGACTTGCCTCTACTGCCAAGCATCCAGCAAATCATTTTTGGCAAGGAAGTGCAACCTTTCTATGAAGTCCCTAAGGGAAACAATGCGTTTGTTAACCCTTGGATTATTGTTAGGCAGATTAGACAGACAACTTGTTTTAATGAAGATGGAACCATCACTAATCTGTTCTACGACGACGTTACTGATGAACATAAAGCTGCGGACAAGACTGAAGTCAAGTCTGCTGATCAGATTGAAGACAAGCCTGCTGATCAACCAGAAGTCAAGCCTGCTGATCAACCTGCTGACCAGCCTGCTGATCAAATTGCTGACAAGCCTGCTGATCAACCTGCTGATAAGTCTACTGACCAGACTGAAGACAAGTCTGCTGAAAAGATTGCTGCTGAACCCTTAGCCATCGAGTGGAAAGCTGAGGATTCTGAAAATCATCAGGATGTGAAAATGGAAGAAGTTCCTGTCCACCAGGAAGTTGAAGAAAGGGATGAAGCTGCTGCTTCTGCTTCATCAGCTGATAAACATTCATCACTGATGGAAGCAATCCAGATGCTGATGGAAAATCAACTAAAGGAACTGGAAGAGAAGCATCAAAAGCAGTTGTTGAAGGTTAAAGAGGAGCTGAAGACAGAGCTTAAGGAAGAATTAACAGAATCAAATAGACTTCAGCTGGAATCTGTGCAACAGTCTACAGAAAAGATCATCAAGACTGAAATCACAAGTATTCCTATTCCTGAGGATCGTTCCTTGCAGTTAGTGAACAGCTTGACTGAAATGAACAGAAATGTGGAGGATGTGAAGATTGATGTTAATCATCTTCACACTGCACTTACAAGAGCTGAACACAAGATCGCTGATCTGACTGCAACCTTCATCAAAGTCAGTGAAGAAGAAAAGGAAGTCAATCTAGGGTTGCTGAATGAAGTGGGAAATGTTGTACAATCTGTACAAGATGAAATTGCAACTGTCAACCTGAATATTGACTACTTCAATGACAAGACTGACATCATCAGTACTGATATTCAAAATCTTACAGCTAGTCACGATGTTGTCAATCAGAATCTCAAGGCTTTATGTGCTGGAGTAAAGATTCCAACAGTTGCTCTCAACCCTGCTGTTGAACCTTCTACTGTCATCAGAGTTGATGATGACAAAAAGGGGGAAGATAATAGGGAAGAAACAGCTAAGGAACCTGCTGCTGAAGAAGAAAAAGCTAAGGAACCTGATGCTGAAGAAACAACTAAGGAAGATATTGCTGCTGCAACTATTGAAGCTAAGGAAACTGAAGACACTGCTGACAAGACTGTAAAGCTTGGAAAGGTAGAAGAAGAAGAAAAAGAAGAAGAAAAGATTGAAAAAGAAACTACCAAGTACAAGGACACTGAATCTGCCAGAAAGGCCATGGAAGCTTTGAAAGCTCTTCAAGAACAGCAACTTAAAGAAAAGATGGAAGCTGCCAAAGCAACCTTGGAAGAAGAAGCTGATGATGAAGAAGATGATGAAGAATCATCCTATGAATATGAAGAAGTGCTCGAATCTGATGAAGAAGCTGATAGTTAGAAATTGAAAAATCAATTGTAATCAGTTTACTTTTTCAGAAATCTCATCTGATGAATTTGTACATGTAATTCACTTTAAACATAAATAAAATGTCCAAATTCAATCCAATAAACTTTTTCTATCTCAGAAAATTTTGAGGATTACAATCTTTAGTTTAGGTATTCAACAGGTACTTAGCTGAAGTTTTGTCATCATCAAAAAGGGGGAAATTGTTGGATGAAGATGAAGGCACTAAAGAAAGTTTGATAAGGGAGGTTTTGATGCATTCCAAAACTTCAGAAATTGGCTAAGTATGGAGTAACTTAGCTGATAAACTTATCAAGGAATTTTGACTAAGCAATGAAGACAATCAGAAGAGTCAAAGTTTCGAGGTCCAAGACTTCTGATCTGCTGAAGTAAAGTTATCAGATTAGTGAAAATCAGCCGACTCAAATCAGATTTGTTCAAGTTTGAGATCAGCCGAGTTCACCATCAGACGTATACTTTCGTCAGCCAAGTAAAGAAGATCAAGAAGTGTTCCCAACGGTAATAAATGCCCTTTGGAGTAATAAATGCTGAAGTACAAGGTTATTAAAGACAAATGATTGAAGAAATGCTTCGCATCAGCTGGGTGCATTTAATGCTGCATTTAATGCCGCCTGCAGAATAGTACTGTTCAGTACGGACAGACTGCAAAAGAGCCGTTCGCGGATTTTAAGGACCAATACTCGAGGAATTTGAATCTTGTCTCTCTTCAACGGACACTTTTCAATCCTCAAGTATAAATAGCTGAAAGAGACGAAGAAGAAATACGCAACACACTTTCTGAGAGAAATTTTCGAAGCAGAATTCTCCTAAGTCTCAAGAACAGCTCACTCATCAGCTGAGTCATTTGTTGACGAAAGCAGAGTTGAAGAATCAAGAAAAATTACATCTTCTGAGTGATTTTGTAAACAAGAGTGTTGTGCGGAGTTGTGATCCATCTTTGTGAGTGATCAAACTTCAGAGAATAGGTCTTCTGTGTGATTTCCTATTGCGAACTTGTGGTCGTTTCATTTGTTGTTCGACGCAAGCAGAGTATACTGTAAACCTTGTGATTATAGTATAACCCAAGATCTGTGTGACTTGGAAGAGTGGACTAAAGGATATTCAAATCCATATAACCACTATAAAAATTGATTGTGTTTTTACATTGTTTTAAAACTGCATATTTACTGATTGCATAAAACACACTAAGTTAACTGTTTGAAAAGAAGTTAAAAAGGAGTTTACAAAACTGGGGAAACATTTTTCAAACTGCTAAGAATACTTGTGAAAAACACTTTGAAAATCCGCTGCAAGTACTCTAAGTATTAAAACTGATTTTAACAAATCAGCTAAGTAACCATCAGACGAGTGGTCAACAAATCTGTTCAAAGATTTGTTCGCGAACAGAGTTGTAACTTACTAATCTGATCAGCTTAGTCTGCTCAGTTGAAGAAAAGTTTTAAAGTTAAAATTGCAAGAAAATTTTAAAGAGGTTTATTCACCCCCCCCCCCCCTCTAAACCTCTTCTGACCACTTGGGACCAACAATTAGGAGGTAAATAAATTAATTTTCTATTGAACCATAAAACGATAAATAACGTGTAGTCATTTTTTCTTCTAAAACGACAAATAATGTGAAATGAAATGAGTATTAATTATCATTTTATTACATAAGATAATAAAAATTTATTGAAACACGTTAGATGAATAAAATAATTTCTTGGTGAAAGAGGTTTTCGAAACATGGAAATATGGAATATGGAATCTCTTGAGCAATTTGTAAGGTATCGCAAGTAATGATTTTGGCCAAATGAACAAGCAAAATTGTAACACTTTTGTTTGACAAAAGACATTTTAAAAATAATTACATTAAGGAGAGAAAAACTATTTTTACACTAAATTTTAGTTCAAAAAAATATATTTGATATTAGACTTTTTGGAAAAACACATTTCATACCATGATTCACATCATCTTAACACATTTACTTTTTCTGTTAATTTTCATATTGAATTCAACAAGTTTCGTCAATTGTATGTCTTTAAAACTTGTGTGTGTTTTCCCTACCATTGTCATTTTAACGGGCATATGAGCAGTACGTGCTGAATTTCATGCGAAAATTGACGACAAAACTAAATTTGTCAAAATTGTGTGAATCATGGTATGTGATATGTTTTTCCAACACGTTTGGTACCAAATATGTTTTTTAAACTAAATTTTGGTATCAAAAGTGTTTTTTCCTCCTACATTAAGTGTAGCAAAGATTCAAGACGCTCTTGCCAAGATATTAGACTTTTTGGAAAAACACATTTCATACCATGATGCACATCATCTTAACACATTTACTTTTTCTGTTAATTTTCATATGGAATTCAACAAGTTTCGTCAATTGTATGTCTTTAAAACTTGTGTATGTTTTCCCTACCATTGTCAATTTAACGGGCATATGAGCAGTACGTGCTGAATTTCATCCGAAAATTGATGACAAAACTAAATGTGTCAAGATTGTGTGAATCATGGTATGAAATATGTTTTTTAAACTAAAGTTTGATATCAAAAGTGTTTTTTCCTCTTACATTAAGTGTAGCATAAAGATTATGTTTATTCCCAGTTATCCGTAGAAGTTTAAAACTAGTGGAATAAAAAAAAATCTCTTGTTTTCTTTGAAAGGGAACATTCAGCGCAAGAAGAATTCTTAACCACTCAAAACTTCAAATTTTCTAAATTATTAAACTGGAAATTAATTAAATGATTGTTGTACATTACTGGACCGTGTACTTGGTACGTCTTTAGAAATGACATGATCATTTAAAGTTTTTTTTTTTTTTTTTTTTATTACAGCAACAAAAAGAAAAGGTTGAATTATTTGGAGTGTATATATATAATTTCATGTACATGCATATGTCGTGGGAATTGAATCTGGTTGTCTATGGAAAATGTGGTGGTCCAATGGAAAATGTGGTGGTCCAAGAAGCTGTATAACCCATTTGAATGTTTTGGATATTTATCAATCTAAGTATTAAGTTAATGCTCCATGCCTTCAACTACCTCACTGCAAATAATTCAAAAAAGGCCACAGGCAAAGTAATGAGGAGGTAAATAATTCAACTACCTCACTGCAAATCATGGTTTGTAATAATTATTTTTCTTTCATCTCTTAATTAGGAGGTAAATAAATTAATTTTCGATTGAACCATAAAACGATAAATAACGTGAAGTCATTTTTTCTTCTGAAACGACAAATAATGTGAAATGAAATGAGTATTAATTATCATTTTATTACATAAGATAATAAAAATTTATTGAAACACGTTAGATGAATAAAATAATTTCTTGGTGAAAGAGGTTTTCGAAACATGGAAATATGGAATATGGAATCTCTTGAGCAATTTGTAAGGTATCGCAAGTAATGATTTTGGCCAAATGAACAAGCAAAATTGTAACACTTTTGTTTGACAAAAGACATTTTAAAAATAATTACATTAAGGAGAGAAAAACTATTTTTACACTAAATTTTAGTTCAAAAAAATATATTTGATATTAGACTTTTTGGAAAAACACATTTCATACCATGATTCACATCATCTTAACACATTTACTTTTTCTGTTAATTTTCATATTGAATTCAACAAGTTTCGTCAATTGTATGTCTTTAAAACTTGTGTGTGTTTTCCCTACCATTGTCATTTTAACGGGCATATGAGCAGTACGTGCTGAATTTCATGCGAAAATTGACGACAAAACTAAATTTGTCAAAATTGTGTGAATCATGGTATGTGAT
Source organism: Penstemon barbatus (assembly GCA_003313485.2). Lineage (NCBI taxonomy): Eukaryota > Viridiplantae > Streptophyta > Magnoliopsida > Lamiales > Plantaginaceae > Penstemon > Penstemon barbatus. Next base: position 31,606,550 of record CM064878.1, on the reverse strand, counting down.
ATGTTTTTCCAACACGTTTGGTACCAAATATGTTTTTTAAACTAAATTTTGGTATCAAAAGTGTTTTTTCCTCCTACATTAAGTGTAGCAAAGATTCAAGACGCTCTTGCCAAGATATTAGACTTTTTGGAAAAACACATTTCATACCATGATGCACATCATCTTAACACATTTAATTTTTCTGTTAATTTTCATATGGAATTTAAAAAGTTTCGTCAATTGTATGTCTTTAAAACTTGTGTATGTTTTCCCTACCATTGTCAATTTAACGGGCATATGAGCAATACGTGCTGAATTTCATCCGAAAATTGATGACAAAACTAAATGTGTCAAGATTGTGTGAATCATGGTATGAAATATGTTTTTTAAACTAAAGTTTGATATCAAAAGTGTTTTTTCCTCTTACATTAAGTGTAGCATAAAGATTATGTTTATTCCCAGTTATCCGAAGAAGTTTAAAACTAGTGGAACAAAAAAAAATCTCTTGTTTTCTTTGAAAGGGAACATTCAGCGCAAGAAGAATTCTTAACCACTCAAAACTTCAAATTTTCTAAATTATTAAACTGGAAATTAATTAAATGATTGTTGTACATTACTGGACCGTGTACTTGGTACGTCTTTAGAAATGACATGATCATTTAAAGTTTTTTTTTTTTTTTTTTTATTACAGCAACAAAAAGAAAAGGTTGAATTATTTGGAATGTATATATATAATTTCATGTACATGCATATGTCGTGGGAATTGAATCTGGTTGTCTATGGAAAATGTGGTGGTCCAAGAAGCTGTACAACCCATTTGAGTGTTTGGATATTTATCAATCTAAATATTAAGTTAATGCTCCATGTCTTCAACTACCTCACTGCAAATAATTCAAGAAAGGCCACATGCAAAGTAATGAGGAGGTAAATAATTCAACTACCTCACTGCAAATCATGGTTTGTAATAATTATTTTTCTTTCATCTCTAAATTAGGAGGTAAATAAATTAATTTTCTATTGAACCATAAAACGATAAATAACGTGAAGTCATTTTTTCTTCTGAAACGACAAATAATGTGAAATGAAATGAGTATTAATTATCATTTTATTACATAAGATAATAAAAATTTATTGAAACACGTTAGATGAATAAAATAATTTCTTGGTGAAAGAGGTTTTCGAAACATGGAAATATGGAATATGGAATCTCTTGAGCAATTTGTAAGGTATCGCAAGTAATGATTTTGGCCAAATGAACAAGCAAAATTGTAACACTTTTGTTTGACAAAAGACATTTTAAAAATAATTACATTAAGGAGAGAAAAACTATTTTTACACTAAATTTTAGTTCAAAAAAATATATTTGATATTAGACTTTTTGGAAAAACACATTTCATACCATGATTCACATCATCTTAACACATTTACTTTTTCTGTTAATTTTCATATTGAATTCAACAAGTTTCGTCAATTGTATGTCTTTAAAACTTGTGTGTGTTTTCCCTACCATTGTCATTTTAACGGGCATATGAGCAGTACGTGCTGAATTTCATGCGAAAATTGACGACAAAACTAAATTTGTCAAAATTGTGTGAATCATGGTATGTGATATGTTTTTCCAACACGTTTGGTACCAAATATGTTTTTTAAACTAAATTTTGGTATCAAAAGTGTTTTTTCCTCCTACATTAAGTGTAGCAAAGATTCAAGACGCTCTTGCCAAGATATTAGACTTTTTGGAAAAACACATTTCATACCATGATGCACATCATCTTAACACATTTAATTTTTCTGTTAATTTTCATATGGAATTTAAAAAGTTTCGTCAATTGTATGTCTTTAAAACTTGTGTATGTTTTCCCTACCATTGTCAATTTAACGGGCATATGAGCAATACGTGCTGAATTTCATCCGAAAATTGATGACAAAACTAAATGTGTCAAGATTGTGTGAATCATGGTATGAAATATGTTTTTTAAACTAAAGTTTGATATCAAAAGTGTTTTTTCCTCTTACATTAAGTGTAGCATAAAGATTATGTTTATTCCCAGTTATCCGAAGAAGTTTAAAACTAGTGGAACAAAAAAAAATCTCTTGTTTTCTTTGAAAGGGAACATTCAGCGCAAGAAGAATTCTTAACCACTCAAAACTTCAAATTTTCTAAATTATTAAACTGGAAATTAATTAAATGATTGTTGTACATTACTGGACCGTGTACTTGGTACGTCTTTAGAAATGACATGATCATTTAAAGTTTTTTTTTTTTTTTTTTTTATTACAGCAACAAAAAGAAAAGGTTGAATTATTTGGAATGTATATATATAATTTCATGTACATGCATATGTCGTGGGAATTGAATCTGGTTGTCTATGGAAAATGTGGTGGTCCAAGAAGCTGTACAACCCATTTGAGTGTTTGGATATTTATCAATCTAAATATTAAGTTAATGCTCCATGTCTTCAACTACCTCACTGCAAATAATTCAAGAAAGGCCACATGCAAAGTAATGAGGAGGTAAATAATTCAACTACCTCACTGCAAATCATGGTTTGTAATAATTATTTTTCTTTCATCTCTAAATTAGGAGGTAAATAAATTAATTTTCTATTGAACCATAAAACGATAAATAACGTGAAGTCATTTTTTCTTCTGAAACGACAAATAATGTGAAATGAAATGAGTATTAATTATCATTTTATTACATAAGATAATAAAAATTTATTGAAACACGTTAGATGAATAAAATAATTTCTTGGTGAAAGAGGTTTTCGAAACATGGAAATATGGAATATGGAATCTCTTGAGCAATTTGTAAGGTATCGCAAGTAATGATTTTGGCCAAATGAACAAGCAAAATTGTAACACTTTTGTTTGACAAAAGACATTTTAAAAATAATTACATTAAGGAGAGAAAAACTATTTTTACACTAAATTTTAGTTCAAAAAAATATATTTGATATTAGACTTTTTGGAAAAACACATTTCATACCATGATTCACATCATCTTAACACATTTACTTTTTCTGTTAATTTTCATATTGAATTCAACAAGTTTCGTCAATTGTATGTCTTTAAAACTTGTGTGTGTTTTCCCTACCATTGTCATTTTAACGGGCATATGAGCAGTACGTGCTGAATTTCATGCGAAAATTGACGACAAAACTAAATTTGTCAAAATTGTGTGAATCATGGTATGTGATATGTTTTTCCAACACGTTTGGTACCAAATATGTTTTTTAAACTAAATTTTGGTATCAAAAGTGTTTTTTCCTCCTACATTAAGTGTAGCAAAGATTCAAGACGCTCTTGCCAAGATATTAGACTTTTTGGAAAAACACATTTCATACCATGATGCACATCATCTTAACACATTTAATTTTTCTGTTAATTTTCATATGGAATTTAAAAAGTTTCGTCAATTGTATGTCTTTAAAACTTGTGTATGTTTTCCCTACCATTGTCAATTTAACGGGCATATGAGCAATACGTGCTGAATTTCATCCGAAAATTGATGACAAAACTAAATGTGTCAAGATTGTGTGAATCATGGTATGAAATATGTTTTTTAAACTAAAGTTTGATATCAAAAGTGTTTTTTCCTCTTACATTAAGTGTAGCATAAAGATTATGTTTATTCCCAGTTATCCGAAGAAGTTTAAAACTAGTGGAACAAAAAAAAATCTCTTGTTTTCTTTGAAAGGGAACATTCAGCGCAAGAAGAATTCTTAACCACTCAAAACTTCAAATTTTCTAAATTATTAAACTGGAAATTAATTAAATGATTGTTGTACATTACTGGACCGTGTACTTGGTACGTCTTTAGAAATGACATGATCATTTAAAGTTTTTTTTTTTTTTTTTTTTTTATTACAGCAACAAAAAGAAAAGGTTGAATTATTTGGAATGTATATATATAATTTCATGTACATGCATATGTCGTGGGAATTGAATCTGGTTGTCTATGGAAAATGTGGTGGTCCAAGAAGCTGTACAACCCATTTGAGTGTTTGGATATTTATCAATCTAAATATTAAGTTAATGCTCCATGTCTTCAACTACCTCACTGCAAATAATTCAAGAAAGGCCACATGCAAAGTAATGAGGAGGTAAATAATTCAACTACCTCACTGCAAATCATGGTTTGTAATAATTATTTTTCTTTCATCTCTAAATTAGGAGGTAAATAAATTAATTTTCTATTGAACCATAAAACGATAAATAACGTGAAGTCATTTTTTCTTCTAAAACGACAAATAATGTGAAATGAAATGAGTATAAATTATCATTTTATTACATAAGATAATAAAAATTTATTGAAACACGTTAGATGAATAAAATAATTTCTTGGTGAAAGAGGTTTTCGAAACATGGAAATATGGAATATGGAATCTCTTGAGCAATTTGTAAGGTATCGCAAGTAATGATTTTGGCCAAATGAACAAGCAAAATTGTAACACTTTTGTTTGACAAAAGACATTTTAAAAATAATTACATTAATGAGAGAAAAACTATTTTTATACTAAATTTTAGTTCAAAAAAATATATTTGATATTAGACTTTTTGGAAAAACACATTTCATACCATGATTCACATCATCTTAACACATTTACTTTTTCTGTTAATTTTCATATGGAATTCAACAAGTTTCGTCAATTGTATGTCTTTAAAACTTGTGTGTGTTTTCCCTACCATTGTCATTTTAACGGGCATATGAGCAATACATGCTGAATTTCATGCGAAAATTGACGACAAAACTAAATTTGTCAAAATTGTGTGAATCATGGTATGGGATATGTTTTTTCAACACGTTTGGTACCAAATATGTTTTTTAAACTAAATTTTGGTATCAAAAGTGTTTTTTCCTCTTACATTAAGTGTAGCAAAGATTCAAGACGCTATTGCCAAGATATTAGACTTTTTGGAAAAACACATTTCATACCATGATTCACATCATCTTAACACATTTACTTTTTCTGTTAATTTTCATATGGAATTCAGCAAGTTTCGTCAATTGTATGTCTTTAAAACTTGTGTATGTTTTCCCTACCATTGTCAATTTAACGGGCATATGAGCAGTACGTGCTGAATTTCATCCGAAAAATGATGACAAAACTAAATGTGTCAAGATTGTGTGAATCATGGTATGAAATATGTTTTTTAAACTAAAGTTTGATATCAAAAGTGTTTTTTCCTCTTACATTAAGTGTAGCATAAAGATTATGTTTATTCCCAGTTATCCGAAGAAGTTTAAAACTAGTGGAATAAAAAAAAATCTGTTGTGTTCTTTGAAAGGGAACATTCAGCGCAAGAAGAATTCTTAACCACTCAAAACTTCAAATTTTCTAAATTATTAAACTGGAAATTAATTAAATGATTGTTGTACATTACTGGACCGTGTACTTGGTACGTCTTTAGAAATGACATGATCATTTAAAGTTTTTTTTTTTTTTTTTTATTACAGCAACAAAAAGAAAAGGTTGAATTATTTGGAATGTATATATATAATTTCATGTACATGCATATGTCGTGGGAATTGAATCTGGTTGTCTATGGAAAATGTGGTGGTCCAAGAAGCTGTACAACCCATTTGAGTGTTTGGATATTTATCAATCTAAATATTAAGTTAATGCTCCATGTCTTCAACTACCTCACTGCAAATAATTCAAAAAAGGCCACATGCAAAGTAATGAGGAGGTAAATAATTCAACTACCTCACTGCAAATCATGGTTTGTAATAATTATTTTTCTTTCATCTCTTAATTAGGAGGTAAATAAATTAATTTTCTATTGAACCATAAAATGATAAATAACGTGAAGTCATTTTTTCTTCTAAAACGACAAATAATGTGAAATGAAATGAGTATTAATTATCATTTTATTACATAAGATAATAAAAATTTATTGAAACACGTTAGATGAATAAAATAATTTCTGGTGAAAGAGGTTTTCGAAACATGGAAATATGGAATATGGAATCTCTTGAGCAATTTGTAAGGTATCGCAAGTAATGATTTTGGCCAAATGAACAAGCAAAATTGTAACACTTTTGTTTGACAAAAGACATTTTAAAAATAATTACATTAAGGAGAGAAAAACAATTTTTATACTAAATTTTAGTTCAAAAAAATATATTTGATATTAGACTTTTTGGAAAAACACATTTCATACCATGATTCACATCATCTTAACACATTTACTTTTTCTGTTAATTTTCATATGGAATTCAGCAAGTTTCGTCAATTGTATGTCTTTAAAACTTGTGTGTGTTTTCCCTACCATTGTCATTTTAACGGGCATATGAGCAGTACGTGCTGAATTTCATGCGAAAATTGACGACAAAACTAAATTTGTCAAAATTGTGTGAATCATGGTATGTGATATGTTTTTTCAACACGTTTGGTACCAAATATGTTTTTTAAACTAAATTTTGGTATCAAAAGTGTTTTTTCCTCCTACATTAAGTGTAGCAAAGATTCAAGACGCTCTTGCCAAGATATTAGACTTTTTGGAAAAACACATTTCATACCATGATTCACATCATCTTAACACATTTACTTTTTCTGTTAATTTTCATATGGAATTTAACAAGTTTCGTCAATTGTATGTCTTTAAAACTTGTGTATGTTTTCCCTACCATTGTCAATTTAACGGGCATATGAGCAGTACGTTCTGAATTTCATCCGAAAATTGATGACAAAACTAAATGTGTCAAGATTGTGTTAATCATGGTCTGAAATATGTTTTTTAAACTAAAATTTGATATCAAAAGTGTTTTTTCCTCTTAGATTAAGTGTAGCAAAAATTCAATTGCAGATGCTTTTGCCAAGATGAGTCATGATTTAGGTAAAGATTTTGGAGGAATCGTCGAGTGTTCTTCTAGACTTGCTTTTGGTGGATGTAGTTTAATTAAAAAAAAAAAAAAAAGACACCAAAAAAAAAAGGACAATCATAGGAGCATATAAAATGTTTATTATTTGTTTTTTTTATAAATATTTTACATTCTTCCATTTTTACTTTATGAATTACAATCTTGTCATGTAGTTCGCTTCGATTGTTCTTTCTTTCTTTCTTCCTCTCTTTTCTTTAAATAATTTGATAGTGGCAATTTATGGTATAGAGGTATTTTAGTAATTTCCTAATTAATAAATTAACAATAAAGAATTACATTTATATCAATCGTCAAATAATCGTTATGTCCCTATTTAATTCATTGACATTTATGGAACAAAACTCTTCATCTCCCAAATTTCTCTATAAATAGCTCATCTAGAAAAGACTATTTTTGAAAAAAGGGAAAAAAGAAAATCACTGTTCTCTGTTGTCCCACGCAAATCAATGCTTATAGTTTGGAGAAGAATCAAAGAAGGAAGAAATCTCGAAGATGTCATTTGATCATTTTTACCAACATCATAATTAAAATTAAAAATATAAACAACGACCAAAACTTCAAAGATTATCTAATTAACTCTATCATTTATTTGAGAAATTATATTCAGTAAGGTTTTTCCCAACATTCATGAATTAATGGCAATATTCAGTAAGGTTTTTCCCAACATTTATTTGAGAAATTAATCAGATTAAACACGACCTCACATTTACTAAATTAATATGTACATAGTGATTTATTGCAATAATATTAAATGAATTAATGGCAATATACTCCCATATTCAATTTACCTATGTATGAAAAAACACTTTATTCCCTGTAATTTTATAAAAATTTCACACCGTCTCACTGACATTTTTTTTGGAGGAACTCCTCCCTGACATTTTTATATGTGGCAGTTTATCACCATGTGTTATGGTAATATGACAGTGTGTTATGATAAATAACACAATTAATCACCCCTCCACCTCCCGTGTTATGATAAATGTGGCAATTTACCCCTATGTTACGAGAACAATTTTTACGTTCACTCTAATTTTTGGTAAGTTACATTTTTTCACTGGATTAGGTAAAGTGATTCGTTAAAATTTTCATAGGGGAGTAAAATGTTCTTTTTCAAATCATATGGAATAAATTAAACATAATGCATTTCTCGTGGAAGTAAACTAACATTAACTCAATACTAAATGGGAAAAGTAAATATGATCAATTCACAACTTGGAAGCCCTAGCGTTATCCAAGAACCATGTCAATTAATCTTCAGCCGAAACTTCAGCAGCAGGCAGTGGACCCGAAACCGAATCCGAATCACCCAATACTATCTTCATAGCATAGGCCAAATCCGATCCAGTCAGCACCATTACGATCTCCGAAGCATGATTTACTATCGGAAAAGTGCAAGTGAGTCTTGATGGCGGCGGTTTGTGCGAGTCTGTAATTCAAGTCAACGCTTTTTTTCATGCCGATGTCACCATCCATGAAAAGTTCTATACATTTCACCAAAAATATTAAAGATAACCAAAATTTAGATATGATGCATCTTTCTTCAATTTACAATTTTTTCAAATATTTCTTGAATTTTTTAAAAAAGTTTCTAGTTTTTAACCGATCGAAAGATACTTGAAAACGAAACTATAATCCATGGACGTCACATGTCCATTTGAACCCATTCCGAACAGCTCTAGATCGAACTTGGAAGTGTTTACAACTAAGTTTTTAATACGCTTTTCGTAATCGACAGCATCGACCTCTATTGATATCATCACGAATGGCATAAATGTTGCTCGAAGAAATTTGTACATGTATTCAAGATAGAAAAATAAAAAAATATTGTTGGATCAAAAATGTTGTTTTGCTTCGTGTATATATGTCTATCTCTACAAAATATAAACTCTAGAAATTGAATCGGGGTTCATAATTTTTTTTTTTAATACTAGCAATATTGGCACGCGTCTCTCCATGCAGAATCTTTCACTATAAAAAAAGCTGTCATCAGAAACGGCTTGATTCCAACGGGAAAAAAAATTGTCGCTATTAGTAACGAATTTATAACTGATTATTAATGAAAACGGTATTCTTTCAAAATCAGCAACAAATTACCAACAAAATTTCGAAAGAAAATATTTTTGGTTGGAACTTTGTTGTTTAGTTGTCGGTAAAATGACAGATAGCAACGGAAATTGTTCCAACGGAAAATAAATTGTTACAATTTTTTTGTCAATAACAAATGTACAACTGAACAGCGACGAAAATATAAGAAAACTATGTTTTTCAAAAATATCGACCAATTATCAACGGAATTTGTAACGAAAAATTGTCACAAAAAAACTATCTTCAGAAACGACTTGATTCCAACGGGAAAAAAAATTGTCGCTATTAGTGACGAATTTATAATTGATTACTAACGGTATCCTTCAAGAATAGCAACAAATTACCAACAAAATTTTAACTAAAAACATTATTCATGAAAAAAAATTATGTTTATTCCCAGTTCTCCGAATAAGTTTAAAACTAGTGGAATAAAAAAAAATCTCTTGTTTTCTTTGAAAGGGAACATTCAGCCCAAGAAGAATACTTAACCACTCAAAACTTGAAATTTTCTAAATTATTAAACTGGAAATTAATTAAATGATTGTTGTACATTACTGGACCGTGTACTTGGTACGTCTTTAGAAATGACATGATCATTTAAAGTTTTTTTTTTTTTTTTATTACAGCAACAAAAAGAAAAGGTTGAATTATTTGGAGTGTATATATATAATTTCATGTACATGCATGTGTCGTGGGAATTGAATCTGGTTGTCTATGGAAAATGTGGTGGTCCAAGAAGCTGTATAAACCATTTGAGTGTTTGGATATTTATCAATCTAAGTATTAAGTTAATGTTCCATGCCTTCAACTACCTCACTGAAAATAATTCAAAAAAGGCCACATACAAAGTAATAAGGAGGTAAATAATTCAACTACCTCACTGCAAATCATGGTTTGTAATAATTATTTTTCTTTCATCTCTTAATTAGGAGGTAAATAAATAAATTTTCTATTGAACCATAAAACGATAAATAACATGAAGTCATTTTTTCTTCTAAAACGACAAATAATGTGAAATGAAATGAATATTAATTATCATTTTATTACATAAGATAATAAAAATTTATTGAAGCACGTTCAATGAATAAAATAATTGCTTGGTGAAAGAGGTTTTCGAAACATGGAAATATGGAATATGAAATCTCTTGAGCAATTTGTAATGAATAAAATAATTGCTTGGTGAAAGAGGTTTTCGAAACATGGAAATATGGAATATGAAATCTCTTGAGCAATTTGTAAGGTATCGCAAGTAATGGTTTTGGCCAAATGAACAAGGAAAATTGTAACACTTTTGTTTGACAAAAGACATTTTAAAAATAATTACATTAAGGAGAGAAAAACTATTTTTATACTAAATTTTAGTTCAAAAAAATATATTTGATATTAGACTTTTTGGAAAAACACATTTCATACCATGATTCACATCATCTTAACACATTTACTTTTTTCTGTTAATTTTCATATGGAATTCAACAAGTTTCGTCAATTGTATGTCTTTAAAACTTGTGTGTGTTTTCCCTATCATTGTCAATTTAACGGGCATATGAGCAGTACGTGCTGAATTTCATGCAAAAATTGACGACAAAACTAAATTTGTCAAAATTGTGTGAATCATGGTATGGGATATGTTTTTTCAACACGTTTGGTACCAAATATGTTTTTTAAACTAAATTTTGGTATCAAAAGTGTTTTTTCCTCTTACATTAAGTGTAGCAAAGATTCAAGACGCTCTTGCCAAGATATTAGACTTTTTGGAAAAACACATTTCATACCATGATTCACATCATCTTAACACATTTACTTTTTCTGTTAATTTTCGTATGGAATTCAGTAAGTTTCGTCAGTTGTATGTATTTAAAACTTGTGTATGTTTTCCCTACCATTGTCAATTTAACGGGCATATGAGCAGTACGTGCTGAATTTCATCTGAAAATTGATGACAAAACTAAATGTGTCAAGATTGTGTGAATCATGGTATGAAATATGTTTTTTAAACTGAAGTTTGATATTAAACGTGTTTTTTCCTCTTCCATTAAGTGTAGCAAAAATTCAATTGCAGATGCTTTTGCCAAGATGAGTCATGATTTAGGTAAAGATTTTGGAGGAATCGTCGAGTGTTCTGTTGGTCCCAAGTGGTCAGTTGAGGTCTAGAGGGGGGGGGGGGGTGAATAGACCTCAAAACTTTAAAAAAAAATTCTTAAAATTTCTTTTATAAGTAGAGTTCGCTCATCAGCAAAATAAGATGACTGAGCTGATTTTGCACTCAGCTTATCAGCAGAGTAAGCTGATATTATTCATGAGAGTACTATGCTGATTTAGCACTTAGCTTATTCAGTAAAGTAGACTACTATGCTGATTTTGCTCATCAAACTTATAGAATCAGAGTTTCAAACAATGATGCAGCGGATAATGTATATGTGTTTTTCAAACAATGTTTTCAACTCAATTAAACTTTTAAAGCACAAAGAAAGTTTTACCCCAAGTTGAAAATTCCTCAATTTAAAAGACTCTTCTTTTAAAGTATTCACTTAGCTTATGAAATATGCAATGCAAGACAAATAAAGTAGATAACAAAAGGAATTTTTATAGTGGTTAAACAGGAACAAATCCTCTTAATCCACTCTTCAAAGTCACTTAGATCTTGGGTTATACTATAAACACACAGTTTACAATATACTCTACTTACGCCAAAACAACAAATGAAAATGCTGTAAGCTCACAATAGGAAATCATAAAGAAGACCTATTCTCCGAAGTAATATCACTCACAAAGATGGATATCTACTTCTCACAACACTCAGTTTAATATCACTCAGATATGTAATGGTTTAATCTTGTTCTTCAACAATCAGCTTCGTCATAAGATGACTCCGCTTATGATAAGATGACTCAACTGATGGATTCTTGCTCTAAAGATTTGATCTTGAAAGTGTGCAAGTCTCATTTGAATCTTCAGTTAACCATCTATTTATACTCTTGGATTTGTAATTTTGCCTGTTGAAGGTTGGCGAAATTGCATTTTAGTCCTTGAGCAACGGTCATAATTTGAATGGTAACTTTTGCAGACTGTCGCACTGTTCACTGTACACTCTGCTGTACTTTCTGCACTGTTTACTGTACACTCTGCTGTACTTTCTGTTAACAGCATTTAATGCACTTAGCTTGTTACCGTTGGAGAGTTTACTGACGATGGGATCCACTCCGCTGATGATCACTAGTCTGATACACTAGACTGATGCACAAATCTGATGCACAAAGCTGATCACTAGTCTGATGATCACTCATCTTTTTCCACTAAGCTGATTTTTACTAATCTGATTTTCAATCTTCCACTAATCTGATTTTCACTCTTCTCATAAGATTGAATCTTCATTTCTTGAATACTTCTGTTCTTGAATGATTTTCTTTTAAACCAAGTATCCAATCTTCAAAGGTTTACTAAGCTTCAATAACTTAGTTGATGACATTTTTTTGTTATCATCAAAACCTTTAACTAACTTATTTAACTCAACTGATAAGATCACTTAGCTGTTCTTGAGTTAATAAATTCTTCCAACAATTTCCCCCTTTTTGATGATGACAAAACCTTCAACTAAGAACGTCTTCCAAGTCTTCATTTTAGTCTTCATACTCTAGGATTAAAATCATTAGATCCAATGCAACCTTTGAGAGTTCTTAGTTGCATCTCACTTTCCCCCCTTTTTGTCATCAACAACAAAACTTAGTATGCTGAAGTCAAGTAGGTGAATACTTAGCTGTTTGGGGTAGTTGGCTGTTCATTAAGTCTTCTTTATACGCAAGCCAGCAGTTTGTAGTCTTCTTTGCTGTTTATCACTCCAGTTAGAATAACTGTTCCCCCTGACTTCAAGAATTGATACCACTTGTTGGTTACTTCCTTCACTCTTTTTGAAGTATATTCTTGAATGTCACTTGGTTGTTGAGTTTCAGTCGGCTGATGAGAAGCAGTCTTCTGATAACTTCATTTGACTTATTGAGAACATCATCTCTAATCAGGAGTACCGCTCGTCGTACACGTTCCCCCTGAGTTCAAGAATCTGTGGTCAAGTAGTCTTATGAGAGTCGGTCTCGAAAGATACTCAGCCGTTGAATTCCAGTAAGCTATTGAGATGATTTTTCTGATATGTTCCCCCTCAGCTCATGAATCCAAATTCAACAAATCCATTTTTGACTCTTGAGAGCTGAAAGATTGTTGTCACATGATTGACTATACCACTTGTTGGATACAAACGTTGATTCACTTGATAAACTTCAATTTTCCAACAATCTTGCTTTCCTTGTTATGTCCAAACAACGCGGCTACCACTTGTTGGTTGATATCACATCTTGATACAGTACTGGATACCAATTGTTGATATTCTCCCACTCGATGGTAAAACCACTTGTTGAACTTGTTGAAATCAGCAAGGGCAGTCAACTCACCTTTGTCATCACACATGCGTTTTTCCTACAAAACAGATTGTTGTTTTTGGTACCCCTTATATTGGGTCCTGCATGGTTAGTATAACCTTTAACATGTGATTATGTGACTCAGTTTTATCATGAATTTCGGTAAATTTAGCATGGTAATAATTTTCATGATGAAAACAGTGCTCATAAGCAAGGTAAGATGCATGAAGTAAGTGATAAGCTGAGTTAACTGATAACTCTCCTATAGATTGAGCAGACTTAACATTTTTAATTTCACTCCAATCAGCAGCATCTTTCAGCTTACTAAGCTGATGAGTTTTACTAGTCTGTTTAGTCTTAGATTGCTTATTAGGTTTCTTAACCTTTTGAGCTTCAGTAAGCTTCTTCTCTTTAGCCTCTGATTTCTTTATAGAGAATGATGCAATTACTTCTTTCAAGTTCATTTATATTTTCTATACGAATTGCATACTCAGCTTTTAGAGTTTCATTCTCATGCCCAAGCTTTTTGAAGTCAGTTGATTCTTGAGGTTTTTCAACCTGATGTTTCAGTGATCTGTTTTGCTCTTTTAGCAGAGTCATCTCTTCCTTAAGCTTGGCAAATGCACCAACAATATTTGGATTGAAATTAACATTTGTTCAAACGATTCAAATAATGCAAGTTCATTAATTTGTAGAAGTTACCACAATTTCAGAATCATCAGATTCCTTGGCCAGTAAGCATAGAGTTTCAGGTACTTCTTCAAATTCTTTATCAGACGACTGGTTGTCTGAATAAGATATGCCAGAGTTTGTTACCTTTGTTGCCTCAACTAACTTTGCTTTGCTCTTACTTGGGTTATACTCCTTTTTGGCACCTTTTTCCTTGTTAGCAAACTTTTGAGAGATTAGATGCGGACGATCTTTGGTGAAGAGTCCATACTCCTTGCAATTTTGGTCTCCATGTTTTGCTTTTGAGGAATCCCTGTTTTCCTGAAAATGATCAGAAGAAGATGAAATAGCATTTTCATATTAATTTCATTTTCTTTTTATAGAACTTCTTGAAATCATTCAGAAGTAGGGCAACGTCGTCAGCAGTGTATGCTTTTTCTGAATTCAGCAGAGTCTTTTCTTCAAACTTGTCCGCTGATTTTCTAGACTTGTCTGACGCGATAAGAGCAACTGTAGGGTCTGAACCAGATGACTCATCTATTCCCATTCTAGGCATCTTAAACTCATAAGCATTGAGTGACGAGAACAGTTCAGAAAGGGAAATCTTCCCTAAGTCCCTTGATTCTTCCATGGCTGTCACCTTCATGTTGAATTTAGGTGAAAGAGCCTTGAGAACCTTCATGGTGATCTCCTTGTCTGAAAACATTTTACCAAGTCTTAGAACTTCATTCAAAGTTTTGGTAAATCTGGTATCCATTTGATCAATCATTTCACCAGACTTCATCTTGAAATTTTCAAACTCCTCAAGAACCACACTAAGCTTATGTTCTTTAATAGTGTCGTTTCCTTCGCTCATGTCACAAACCTTATCCCACATTTCCTTTGCAGTTTTACAATGTTTGACTTTGTCAAATCGATCATTGTCAAGGGCCTTGGTCATGATGAAACGGCCAACTTTATCCAGATTGAACAGCTTTATTTCTTCTGGTGTCATTTCTGTCAGATCTTTTTCCACCACTAGCTCAGTGTTGGAAGAATTTATTAACTCAAGAACAGCTAAGTGATCTTATCAGTTAAGTTAAATAAGTTAGTTAAATGTTTTGATGATAACAAAAAGGTGTCATCAACTAAGTTATTGAAGCTTAGTAAACATTTGAAGATTGGATACTTGGTTTAAAATAAAATCATTCAAGAACAGAAGTATTCAAGAAATGAAGATTCAATCTTATGAGAAGAGTGAAAATCAGATTAGTGGAAGATTGAAAATCAGATTAGTAAAAATCAACTTAGTGGAAATGAGATCAACAGATGACTGATCATGAGATGACTAGTACATCAGCTTAGTGCATCAGACTAGTGTATCAGACTAGTGCATCAGCTTAGTGCATCAGACTAGTGCATCAGCTTAGTGCATCAGACTAGTGCATCAGCTTAGTGCATCAGACTAGTGCATTAGACTAGTGCATCAGCTTAGTGCATCAGACTAGTACATCAGACTAGTGATCATCAGCGGAGTGGATCCCATCAGCTAAGTAAAATCGGTCAGTAAGCTCTCCAACGGTAACAAGCTAAGTGCATTAAATGCTGCTGACAGAAAGTACAGCAGAGTGTACAGTGAACAGTGCAGAAAGTACAGCAGAGTGTACAGTGAACAGTGCGACAATCTACAAAAGTCACCATTCAAATTATGACCGTTGCTCAGGGACTAAAATGCAATTTTGCCAACATTCAACAGGCAAAATTACAAATCCAAGAGTATAAATAGGTGGTAAACTGAAGATTCAAGAGAGACTTGCACACTTTCAAGATCAAATCTTTAGAGCAAGAATCCAGCAGTTGAGTCATCTTATCATAAGCGGAGTCATCTTATGACGAAGCTGATTGTTGAAGAACAAGAGTGAACCCTTGTATATCTGAGTGATATTCAACTGAGTGCTGTGAGGAGTAGATATCCATCTTTGTGAGTGATATTACTTCGGAGAATAGGTCTTCTTTGTGATTTCCTATTGCGAACTTGTGGTCGTTTCATTTGTTGTTCGACGCAAGCAGAGTACATTGTAAACTGTGTGTTTATAGTATAACCCAAGATCTAAGTGACTTGGAAGAGTGGATTAAGAGGATTTGTTCCTGTATAACCACTATAAAAATTCCTTGTGTTATTTACTTTATCTATCTTGCATTGCATATTTCATAAGCTAAGTAAATATTTTAAAAGAAGAGTCTTTTAAATTGAGGAATTTCCAACTTGGGGTAAAACTTTCTTTGTGCTTTAAAAGTTTAATTGAGTTGAAAACATTGTTTGAAAAATATATATACGTTATCCGCTGCATCATTGTTTGAAACTCTGATTATATAAGTTTGATGAGCAAAATCAGCATAGTAGTCTACTTTACTGAATAAGCTAAGTGCTAAATCAGCATAGTAGTCTCACGAATAAGATCAGCTTACTCTGCTGATAAGCTGAGTGCAAAATCAGCTCAGTCATCTTATTTTGCTGATGAGCGAACTCTACTTATAGAAGAAAAGTTTAAGAATTTCTTTAACGTTTTGAGGTCTATTCACCCCCCCTCTAGACCTCAACTGACCACTTGGGACCAACAAGTGGTATCAGAGCGGGTGGTTCATTAGAATCAGCTGCCTGATCAACGAGCTTGATCCGAGTGTTTTTCAAAGGTTTTCAAACTTTTTCAAAAGAGCATATTTTGAAAAACAAAACTTTTTGAAAATGGAGTGCATAAACCATGTTCCTCACATTGGCCATATGGACTTTGAAGATTGGAAAATCAGAATGGAAATCCTTCTTGCTGCTTATAATGATAACATGTTTACATGTATTACACGAGGACCATTCAGGTTTAAGAAGATTGTAAAGGTTGCTGACCTGCCTGATCAGATCGTTGACAAAAAGCTGGATGAACTAACTCCCGAAGAAATCAGATTAGTCAATCTAGACAAGGTGGCTAAGTTCATAATGTTCAAAGCTCTAGATGAAGACAAATTCCAGAAGGTCAAGCATCTCAAAACAGCCAAGGAGATGTGGGATAAAGTTTGTGAGCTGAGCGAAGGAAACGACGCTATCAAAGAACATAAGCTTAGTGTGGTTCTTGAGGAGTTTGAAAATTTCAAGATGAAGTCTGGTGAAATGATTGATCAAATGGATACCAGATTTACCAAAACTTTGAATGAAGTTCTAAGACTTGGTAAAACGTTTTCAGACAAGGAGATTACCATGAAGGTTCTCAAGGCTCTTTCACCTAAATTCAACATGAAGGTGACAGCCATGGAAGAATCAAGGGACTTAGGGAAGATTTTCCTTTCTGAACTGTTCTCGTCACTCAGAGCTTATGAGTTTAAGATGCCTAGAATGGGAATAGACGAGTCATCTGGTTCTGACCCTACTGTTGCTCTTATCGCGTCAGACAAGTCAAGAAAATCAGCAGACAAGTTCGAAGAAAAGACTCTGCTGAATTCAGAAAAAGTATACACTGCTGACGACGTTGCCCTACTTCTGAATGATTTCAAGAAGTTCTATAAAAGGAAAATGAAATTAAATTATGAAAATGCTATTTCATCTTCTTCTGATCATTTTCAGGAAAACAGGGATTCCTCAAAAGCAAAACTTGGAGACCAAAATTGCAAGGAGTATGGACTCTTCACCAAAGATCGTCCACATCTAATCTCTCAAAAGTTTGCTAACAAGGGAAAAGGTGCCAAAAAGGAGTATAAGCCAAGTAAGAGCAAAGCAAAGTTAGCTGAGGCAGGAAAGCTAACAAACTCCGGCATATCTTATTCAGACAACCAGTCGTCTGATAAAGAATTTGAAGAAGTACCCGAAACTCTATGCTTAATGGCCAAGGAATCTGATGATTCTGAAACTGAGGTTGTTGGGATTCGGTAAGATAAACAGCCCTAGGCACAGCGGAATATAAAAATTTTAGGACCTCTTACGGAATCTTGCCAGGATACTCTCTAGTTGTATATATATGAATAAATAAAACGATAGTATAAGTTTGCACGTTATACCTATCTCCTTGCAAATCCAAGTTGGCAGTCAGCAAAACGGACTCTTAAATTCTCCTCAGCAAAATCGACCCAAGCTCTGCAGTAGCGCCCCACGTGTTGCGCCTCTACGGGTTGATACACCACAATTACACGAAAATAATAAATCTTGATCAGCTAGAACACAAGATATATTATGATCTAGGATTTAGGAACGATTTAGGAACAAAGTCGAAAATGAAAAATTCTTCCAAAAGGAAGACAGGGTTCGGTCGACTACACAGGGAGAGGGGAGAGAGAATTTTTGCTCTTGCTCAATTTTTGCTTATTGAGTTGTGTGAAAAATAACTACAAGATAGCTACTTATAGTTATCTCCCTAACCTAGTCCTATTAGGACTAGGGCTCTTCTCTCCTACATGGGCCATGACCCTCTTTAATTGGAAGACCAAGTCTTCTAATTAATTCATGGCCCAGTTAATTAATTTGATCAGGCTTTATTTAATCTCCCAATTAAATAGCCCAATTAATTAACTTAATATCCCATTTAATTAAATCAGACTCTAAGCCCATTTAATTAAAATATCTTCTAATTAATTAAATCCAACTTAATTAATTAATCCACAAATTAAATTCCAATTTAATTTATGATCCTGATCCAATTCCAACTGGATCCCAATTTGTTCCAATTGGGTCGACCCACCCATAATAATCGACCCAGTCGATTATTTATCCAGTCGACCCAGTCGACTCGGTTGTTCTTATTTCCTCGCTTTCGCTTCATGTGTATTGTGTATGCCCCCGTAGGTTCACCACATAATTGGCCGTGGGTTATAATTAAATGTTGTTTAATTATTCGAGTAAGACTTACTCTAAATCAATCGAACACTCTGTCGATTGATCATTCCAAAATTAGCACCCCTGCCAATTTGGGAATTCTCCCACACTCCACGGTCGATGTCCAGCCACAAGCCCATGGAGCCCAATCACTGGTGAATTAATTCAGTGAACCTTTTATCTCATTTACAATTTCCATATACGACATAATCTCTCCATCGATCAATCTCCCAGTCGAGACTTAAGGGTATGGTCTTTCATCGGTTTCCCTTTTCTTTTGTCTTGACCTTATGCATTCTGGTCTCGAAATAATTCTCCTTGACTTAATCTTTATGAGCTACTTACATAAAGTCGTCATATACCTCGGTCGAGGATTTTACCAGAATTAATTTCTCACAGAAATCCATAGGAGAATTTCCCAACCTATCAAGTCGGGTCAATGGATCCTTTGTTGATGATATGAATCTGCATACGAGTTCCTCTATACCCAATATGAGTCCACAGAGACTTTCTGGCGATCTCCAGTCAGTCGGGACTCATATCAAAGCATAGACGTTCTCGCACCAGATAAACCCTATCATCTCAAGTAGTTAGGGATCGTTCCTCGTATACTATTGTAAATTGGAATAACTTCAACCCCGATATGCGACTACCGCTTCCATGGTGAGTTATTTCCTAATTGGGGTATTCAGTGCGCTTGCCATCCCAGCAAGCCACCCACTTATGTGTATCGACTATCCCAGTCACGCTCGTGGACCCCAGCGTTCTTCAGTTCATCGGAGTATACACAATAGTGAGAGTCTAACCGAATCCAATGATGTCCTATCTCTATTGGATTCTACGACTCTTGAATATATTCTAGATCACGGCCTTGGAGATCAGTCCACGGGTTGTCCCATAGCCCTGTGATCTAAGGACTTCTATCCTTATGCGTAGATAATTATTACATAAGATAAAGTTGACCATATATATAAATGCATTTATTAATCCAATCGAATGGTCCTTTCAATTAAATGCAGCCAAAACAGTTGGCTTGCAGGACACTATTCTATCAGAGGTAACTTCTACAAATTAATGAACTTGCATTATTTGAATCTTTTCAACAAATGTTAATTTCAAATTCAAATATTGTTGGTGTATTTGCCAAGATTAAGGAAGAGATGACTCTGCTAAAAGAGCAAAACAGATCACTGAAACTTTAGGTTGAAAAACCTCAAGAATCAGCTGACTACAAAAAGCTTGAGCATGAGAATGACACTCTAAAAGCTGAGTATGCAATTCGTATAGAAAATATAAATGAACTTGAAAGAAGCAATTGCATCATTCTCTAAAAAGAAATCAGAGGCTAAAGAGAAGAAGCCTACTGAAGCTCAAAAGGTTAAGAAACCTAATAATCAACCTAAGACTAAACAGACTAGTAAAACTCATAAGCTTAGTAAGCTGAAAGATGCTGCTGATTGGAGTGAAATTAAAAATGTTAAGTCTGCTCAATCTATAGGAGAGTTATCAGTTAACTCAGCTTATCACTTACTTCTTGCATCTTACCTTGCTTATGAGCACTGTTTTCATCATGAAAATTATTACCATGCTAAATTTACTGAAATTCATGATAAAACTGAGTCACATAATCATCACATGTTAAAGGTTATACTAACCATGCAGGACCCAATATAAGTGGTACCAAAAACAGCAATCTGTTTTGTAGGAAAAACACATGTGTGATGACAAAGGTGAGTTGACTGCCCTTGCTGATTTCAACAAGTTCAACAAGTGGTTTTACCATCGAGTGGGAAAATATCAACAATTGGTATCCAGTACTGTATCAACATGTGATATCAACCAACAAGTGGTAGCCGCGTTGTTTGGACATAACAAGGAAAGCAAGATTGTTGGAAAATTAAAGTTTATCAAGTGAATCAACGTTTGTATCCAACAAGTGGTATAGTCAATCATGTGACAACAATCTTTCAGCTCTCAAGAGTTGAAAATGGATTTGTTGAATTTTGATTCATGAGCTGAGGGGGAACATATCAGAAAAATCATCTCAATAGCTTACTGGAATTCAACGGCTGAGTATCTTTCGAGACTGACTCTCATAAGACTACTTGAGCACATATTCTTGAACTCAGGGGGAACGTGTACGACGAGCGGTACTCCTGATTAGAGATGATGTTCTCAATAAGTCAAATGAAGTTATCAGAAGACTGCTTCTCATCAGCCGACTGAAACTCAACAACCAAGTGACATTCAAGAATACACTTCAAAAAGGGTGAAGGAAGTAACCAACAAGTGTTATCAATTCTTGAAGTCAGGGGGAACAGTTATTCTAACTGGAGTGATAAACAGCAAAGAAGACTACAAACTGCTGGCTTGCGTATAAAGAAGAATTAATTAACAGCCAACTACCCCGAACAGCTAAGTATACACCTACTTGTCTTCAGCATACTAAGTTTTGGTGTTGATGACAAAAAGGGGGAAAAGTGAGATGCAACTAAGAACTCTCAAAGGTTGCATTGGATCTAATAATTTTAATCCTAGAGTATGAAGACTAAACTGAAGACTTGGAAGATGTTCTTAGTTGAAGGTTTTGTCATCATAAAAAAGGGGGAAATTGTTGGAAGAATTTATTAACTCAAGAACAGCTAAGTGATCTTATCAGTTGAGTTAAATAAGTTAGTTAAAGGTTTTGATGATAACAAAAAGGTGTCATCAACTAAGTTATTGAAGCTTAGTAAACATTTGAAGATTGGATACTTGGTTTAACAGAAAATCATTCAAGAACAAAAGTATTCAAGAAATGAAGATTCAATCTTATGAGAAGAGTGAAAATCAGATTAGTGGAAGATTGAAAATCAGATTAGTAAAAATCAGCTTAGTGGAAAAAGATGAGTGATCATCAGACTAGTGATCAGCTTTGTGCATCAGATTTGTGCATCAGACTTGTGCATCAGACTTGTGCATCAGACTAGTGTATCAGACTTGTGATCATCAGCAGAGTGGATCCCATCAGCTAAGTAAATAGACCTCAAAACTTTAAAAAAAATTTCTTAAACTTTTCTTCTATAAGTAAAGTTCGCTCATCAGCAAAATAAGATGACTGAGCTGATTTTGCACTCAGCTTATCAGCAGAGTAAGCTGATCTTATTCGTGAGACTACTATGCTGATTTAGCACTTAGCTTATTCAGTAAAGTAGACAACTATGCTGATTTTGCTCATCAAACTTATATAATCAGAGTTTCAAACAATGATGCAGCGGATAATGTATATGTGTTTTTCAAACAATGTTTTCAACTAATTAAACTTTTAAAGCACAAAGAAAGTTTTACCCCAAGTTGGAAATTCCTCAATTTAATAGACTCTTCTTTTAAAGTATTTACTTAGCTTATGAAATATGCAATGCAAGACAAATAAAGTAAATAACACAAGGAATTTTTATAGTGGTTATACAGGAACAAATCCGCTTAATCCACTCTTCCAAGTCACTTAGATCTTGGGTTATACTATAAACACACAGTTTATAATATACTCTACTTACGCCAAAACAACAAATGAAAAGGCTGTAAGCTCACAATAGGAAATCACAAAGAAGACCTATTCTCCGAAGTAATATCACTCACAAAGATGGATATCTACTTCTCACAACACTCAGTTGAATATCACTCAGATATGCAAGGGTTTAATCTTGTTCTTCAACAATCAGTTTCGTCATAAGATGACTCCGCTTATGATAAGATGACTCAACTGATGGATTCTTGCTCTAAAGATTTGATCTTGAAAGTGTGCAAGTCTCATTTGAATCCTCCGTTAACCATCTATTTATACTCTTGGATTTGTAATTTTTCCTGTTGAAGGTTGGCAAAATTGCATTTTAGTCCTTGAACAACGTTCATAATATGAATGGTAACTTTTGCAGACTGTCGCACTGTTCACTGTACACTCTGCTGTACTTTCTGCAATGTTTATAGTACACTCTGTTGTACTTTCTCAGCAGCATTTAATGCACTTAGCTTGTTACCATTGGAGAGCTTACTGACCGATTTTACTTAGCTGATGAGATCCACTCCGCTGATGATCACTAGTCTGATACACTAGTCTGATGCACAAGTCTGATGCACAAATCTGACAAATCTGATGCACAAAGCTGATCACTAGTCTGATGATCACTCATCTTTTTCCACTAAGCTGATTTTTACTAATCTGATTTTCAATCTTCCACTAATCTGATTTTCACTCTTCTCATAAGATTGAATCTTCATTTCTTGAATACTTCTGTTCTTGAATGATTTTCTTTTAAACCAAGTATCCAATCTTCAAAGGTTTACTAAGCTTCAATAACTTAGTTGATGACACCTTTTTGTTATCATCAAAATCTTTAACTAACTTATTTAACTCAACTGATAAGATCACTTAGCTGTTCTTGAGTTAATAAATTCTTCCAACATGTTCTTCTAGACTTGCTTTTGGAGGATGTAGTTTAATAAAAAAAAAACAAAAAAGACACCAAAAAAAAAAAGGACAATCATAGGAGCATATAAAATGTTTATTATTTGTTTTTTTTTATAAATATTTTACATTTTTCCATTTTTACTTTATGAATTACAATCTTGTCATGTTGTTCGCTTCGATCGTTCTTTCTTTCTTTCTTCCTCTCTTTTCTTTAAATAATTTGATAGTGGCAATTTATGGTATAGAGATATTTTAGTAATTTCCTAATAAATAAATTAATAATAAAAAATTATATTTATATCAATCGTCAAATAATCATTATGTCCCTATTTAATTCATTGACATTTATGGAACAAAACTCTTCATCTCCCAAATTTTTCTATAAATAGCTCATCTATAAAAGACACGTTTTGAAAAAAGGGAAAAAAGAAAATCACTGTTCTCTGCCGTCCCGCGTAAATCAATGCTTATAGTTTGGAGAAGAATCAAAGAAGGAAGAAATCTCGAAGATGTCATTTGATCATTTTTACCAACATCATAATTAAAATTAAAAATATAAACAACGACCAAAACTTCAAAGATTATCTAATTAACTCTATCATTTATTTGAGAAATTATATTCAATAAGGTTTTTCCCAACATTCATGAATTAATGGCAATATTCAGTAAGGTTTTTCCCAACATTTATTTGAGAAATTAATCAGATTAAACACGACCTCACAATTACTAAATTAATATGTACATAGTGATTTATTGCAATAATATTAAATGAATTAATGGCAATATACTCCCATATTCAATTTACCTATGTATGAAAAAAACACTTTATTCCCTGTAATTTTATAAAAATTTCACACCACCTCACTGACATTTTTTTTGGAGGAACTCCTCCCTGACATTTTTACATGTGGCAGTTTATCACCGTGTGTTATGGTAATGTGAAAGTGTGTTATGATAAATAACACAATTAATCACCCCTCCACCTCCCGTGTTATGATAAATGTGGCAATTTACCCCTATGTTACAAGAACAATTTTTACGTTCACTCTAATTTTTGGTAAGTTACATTTTTTGACTGGATTAGGTAAAGTGATTCGTTAAATTTTCATAGGGGAGTAAAATGTTCTTTTTCAAATCATATGGAATAAATTAAACATAATGCATTTCTCGTGGAAGTAAACTAACATTAACTCAATACTAAATGGGAAAAGTAAATATGATCAATTCACAACTTGGAAGCCCTAGCGTTATCCAAGAACCATGTCAATTAATCTTCAGCCGAAACTTTAGCAGCAGGCAGTAGACCCGAACCCGAATCCGAATCACCCAATACTATCTTCACAGCATAGGCCAAATCCGATCTAGTTAGAACCATTACGATCTCCGAAGCACAATTTACTATCGGAAAAGTGCAAGCGAGTCTTGATGGCGGCGGTTTGTGCGAGTCTGTAATTCAAGTCAACGCTTTTTTTCATGCCGATGTCACCATCCATGAAAAGTTCTATACATTTCACCAAAAATATTTAAGATAACCAAAATTTAGATATGATGCATATTTCTTTAATTTACAAAATTTAGATATGATGCATATTTCTTTAATTTACAAAAAAAGTTTCTAGTTTTTATCCGATCGAAAGATACTTGAAAACGAAACTATAATCCATGGACGTCACATGTCCATTTGAACCCATTCCGAACAGCTCTAGATCAAACTTGGAAGTGTTTACAACTAAGTTTTTAATACGCTTTTCGTAATCGACAGCATCGGCCTCTATTGATATTATCACGAATGGCATAAATGTTGCTCGAAGAAATTTGTACATGTATTCAAGATAGAAAAATAAAAAAATATTGTTGGATAAAAAATGTTGTTTTGCTTCGTGTATATATGTCTATCTCTACAAAATATAAACTCTAGAAATTGAATCGCGGTTCATAATTTTTTTATTAATACTAGCAATATTGGCACGCGTCTCTCCATGCAGAATCTTTCACTACAAAAAAAGCTGTCTTCAGAAACGGCTTGATTCCAACGGGAAAAAAAATTGTCGCTATTAGTAACGAATTTATAACTGATTACTAATGGAAACGGTATTCTTTCAAAATCAGCAACAAATTACCAACAAAATTTCGAAAGAAAATATTTTTGGTTGGAATTTTGTTGTTTAGTTGTCGGTAAAATGACAGATAGCAATGGAAATTGTTCCAACGGAAAATAATTTGTTATAATTTTTTTTTTAATAACAAATGTACAACTGAACAGCGACGAAAATATAAGAAAACTATGTTTTTCAAAAATATCGACCAATTATCAACGGAATTTATAACGAAAAACTGTCTTCAGAAACGACTTGATTCCAATGGGAAAAAAAATTGTCGCTATTAGTGACGAATTTATAATTGATTACTAACGGTATCCTTCAAGAATAGCAACAAATTACCAACTAAATTTCAACTAAAAACATTATTCAAGAAAAAAGATTATGTTTATTCCATGTTTTAGTTCATACCATGATTCATGAAAAAAAAAAGACATTTTAAAAATAATTACATTAAGGAGAGAAAAACTATTTTTATACTATATTTTAGTTCAAAAAAATATATTTGATATTAGACTTTTTGGAAAAACACATTTCATACCATGATTCACATCATCTTAACACATTTACTTTTTCTGTTAATTTTCATATGGAATTCAACAAGTTTCGTCAATTGTATGTCTTTAAAACTTGTGTGTGTTTTCCCTACCATTGTCAATTTAACGGGCATATGAGCAGTACGTGCTGAATTTCATCCGAAAATTGATGACAAAGCTAAATGTGTCAAGATTGTGTGAATCATGGTATGTGATATGTTTTTTAAACTAAAGTTTGGTATCAAAACTGTTTTTTCCTCTTACATTAAGTGTAGCAAAAATTCCATTGCAGATGCTCTTGCCAAAATGAGTCATGGTTTAGGTAAATACTTTAAGATTTTGGAGAAGCCGTCGAGTGTTCTTTTAGAATTAATTTTGAAGGATAGTATAGTTTAATTAAAAAAAAAATAGACACTTAAAAGAAGAAAAAAAAAAAAAAGACAATCATAGGAACATATAAAATGTTCATTATTTGTTGTTTTTTATAAATATTTTACGTTCTTCCATTTTTACTTTATGAATCACAATCTTCTCATGTTGTTCGCTTCGTTCCTTCGTACTTTCTTTCTTCCTCTCTTTTCTTTAAATAAGTTGATAGTGGCAATTTATTGTATAGAGGTATTTTAGTAATTCCTTAATTAATAAATAAATAATAAAGAATTATATTTATATCAATCGTCAAATATCCGTTTTGTCCCTATTTAATTCATTGATATTTATGGGGAAAAAAACTCTTCACCTCCCAAATTTTCCTATAAATAGATTATTTACTAGCATAGAAAAGACAAGTTTTGAAAGAAGGGAAAAAAGAAGATCATTGTTCTCTGCCGTCCCGCGCAAATCAATGCTTATAGTTTGGGGAAGGATCAAAGAAGAAAGAAATCTCGAGAATATCATTTGATCATTTTTACCCAAAATCATAATTAAAATTAAAATTATGAACAACCAAATACTTCAAAGATTATCTATATAACTCAATCATTATTTGAGAAATTATATTCAATAAGGTTTTCCCCAACATTCAATTAATCAGATTAAACACGACCTCACAATTAATAAATTAATATGTACATAGTGATTTATTGCAATAATATTAAATGAATTAATGGCAATATACTCCCATATTCAATTTAGCTATGTATAAAAGAGAACACTTTATTTCCTGTAATTTTATAAAAATTTCACTCTCTTCCTGACTTTTTTATATGTGGCAGTTTATCATCATTAGTTATGATAATGTGGCAGTGTGTTTTGATAAAGAACACAATTTATCCCCTCACCCATCTCTCGTGTTATGATAAATGTGACAATTTACCCCCTATGTTACAAGAATATTTTTTATGCTCACTCTAATTTTGAAAGAAGGGAAAAAAGAAGATCACTGTTCTCTGCCGTCCCTCGCAAATCAATGCTTATAGTTTGGGAAATGATCAAAGAAGGAAGAAATCTCGAGAATATCATTTGATCATTTTTACCCAAAATCATAATTAAAATTAAAATTATGAACGACCAAATACTTCAAAGATTATCTAATTAACTCTATCATTTATTTGAGAAATTATATTCAATAAGGTTTTCCCCAACATTCAATTAATCAGATTAAACACGGCCTCACAATTAATAAATTAATATGTACATAGTGATTTATTGCAATAATATTAAATGAATTAATGGCAGTATACTCCCATATTAAATTTAGCTATGTATAAAAGAGAACACTTTATCTCCTGTAATTTTATAAAAATTTTACACTCTCTTCCTGACTTTTTTATATGTGGCAGTTTATCATCATTAGTTATGATAATATGACAGTGTGTTTTGATAAATAACACAATTTATCCCCTCCCCCATCTCTCGTGTTATGATAATATGACAATTTACCCCCTATGTTACAAGAACATTTTTTATGCTCAATCTAATTTTTAACAAATTACATTATCTGACCGGAGGAGGGGTAAAGTGATCCATTAAAATTTTCATAGGAAGATAAAATGTTCTTTTTCAAATGATCATATGGAATAAATTAAACATTATACATTTTTTTATGGAAGTAAACTAACATTAACTCAATAATAAATTGGAAAAGTAAATATGATCAAATTCATAACTTGGAAGCACTAGCGTTATCCAAGAACCATGTCAATTAATCTTCAGCCGAAACTTCAGCAGTAGGCAGTGGACCCAAATCCGAACCCGAACCTGATCAGAAGAAAAACAGAAATTGATAGAGACTCACCGATCAGAAGAAGAAGAAGACGGTGAGGAGTTGGATGAGGATACTATGAAAAGAGCCGAGAGAGAATTGCATTTTGGTACACAACTATATTCCCACTTTTGGTACACCTCTTTAACAAAGTTCGACACATTTGGTACAACCGTTAAATAAATTGCAAAATCACCGTTAGTTCGATCACGTGACCGTTAGTTCGACACATTTGGTACACTTCTTTTACAAAAAATAAAAAAAAAATTGAAACTTGATAAACTTTTTTATTATATTTTATTCTTCTTCCAATATTAAACTATAAATGACATTATAGTTTATTATATTTTACATGTCATGTAAATAATAAATACGTATTTTTTAATAATTTTTATAAATATGATAAATTAAAGTAATTTGTTTATTATATTTTATTCTTCTTGTGTTGGATGAATATGAAGTGCAAAGAAGACAAGAAGATGAGGGAAGGTTTTGATGATTTCCAAAACGTCAAAATCAGCTAAGTGTGGAAAGCTTAGTTCCCTTAGAAAAATTTTGAACAAGTAAAGAAGACATCATAATGGTTCAAAATTCAAAGCCCAAAAGACTACTGATCTCATGCTGAAACAGCAATCAGAAGGGTAGACCATCAGCTGACTCAAATCAGATTAGTTCAGAGTTTGATCAGCAGAGTATCTATCAGTAGGGTTGCCTCGATTAGCAGAGTAGAGGAGATCATGAGATAGTTCAATGGTAATAAATGCACTTGGTGTAATAAATGCTGTAAGAGAAGGGTAGTAATGGCAAATGATTGAAGAATACTCTCGGATCAGCAGGGTGCATTTAATGCTGCTACAGGAAAGTACAGCAGAGAAAGGACTGTAGCAGGGAGCCGTTCTGAATTTGGGCTAAGGCTATGGATTTGAATTGTGATTTCCTTCAACGGTCATATTTTCAAATCCAAGTATAAATAGAGCTGATTTCAACGAGCGAGAGATACAACAACATTCTGAGATTTTGATTCCGAAGCAGAAATTTTTCTAAATCTCAAGAAGCTCTAACATCTCACTCGTCTGGTGAAGTCATTTGTTGACAGAACCCAGTTGAAGCAAAATAGAAAATACTTTCTGAGTGAAATTGTATTAGCTGAGTGTTGTGAGGAGTTGAGATCCATCTTTGTGAGTGATCCAACTTCAGAGGATATGTTTTCTGAGTGATTTCCTA
This sequence comes from Penstemon barbatus, assembly GCA_003313485.2. NCBI lineage: Eukaryota > Viridiplantae > Streptophyta > Magnoliopsida > Lamiales > Plantaginaceae > Penstemon > Penstemon barbatus. The sequence continues at coordinate 31,577,176 of CM064878.1, read as the reverse complement.
TTGCGAGCTTACAGCCTTTTCATTTGTTGTTTAGGTGTAAGTGGAGAAATATTGTAAACTGTGTGTTTATAGTATAACCCAGAATCTAAGTGATCTGAAAGAGTGGACTAAATGATTTTTATCCATATAACCACTATAATAATTCTTTGTGTTAATTTTGCATTTAAGTTTTCTTGCATATTTCAAACTTGCATAAGTAAACACTTTGAATCGTTTTAAAGATTTTAAAGGAGTTTTTAAACTGGGGATAAAATCTTTAAATATACTTAGTCTACTTGTGAAAAATACTTTCCATTTATCCGCTGCAAGTATACTCGTGTAAAACTGATTTTGCTGAAATCAGCTAAGTTACTATAAGAAGAGTGGTCACTCTGCTGTTCAAGATTTGTTCACGATCAGCATAGTCAGTTTACTGTTCTTCATAAGCTTAGTCTGCTGACAGAAGTCTGAAAAGTTTTTGAGTCTAAAAATTTTCAGAGGTCTATTTACCCCCCCCCCCCTCTAGACCTCATCTGACCACTTGGGACCAACAAGTGGTATCAGAGCAGGTGGTTCATTAGAATCAGCTGCCTGATCCACGAGCTTGATCCAAGTGTTTTTGAAAGGTTTTCAAAACTTTTCAAAAGAGCATCTTTTTGAAAAATAAAAACTTTTTGAAAAATGGATTGTATCAGCCATGTTCCCCATATTGCTGGTATGTCTTTTGAAGACTGGAAAATTGGGATGGAGATCTTTCTAGCCGCTTATAATGACAACATGTATACATGTATCATAAAAGGTCCATTCAGATTCACCAAGACGATAAAGATAAATGAAGTTGATACCGTGGTGGAAAAAGACCTTCATGAGATGACTCCAGAGGAAATAAAGTTATTTAATCTGGATAAAGCCGGAAGATTTATCATGACTAAAGCCCTGGATAATGATCGGTTTGACAAAGTCAAAGATTGCAAAACTGCAAAAGATATGTGGGACAAAGTTTGTGATATGAGCGAAGGAAATGATGCTATTAAAGAGCATCAGCTTACTGTTGCTTTGGATAAACTGGATAACTTCAAAATGAAGTCTGGAGAGACCATTGATCAGATGGATACCAGGTTTACCAGAACACTCAATGAAGTTCTAAAGTTGGGAAAAACCTTTACTGACAAAGAAATCACAATCAGAGTACTAAAGGCTTTACCTCTTAAGTTCAACATGAAGGTGACAGCATTGGAAGAATCAAGAGATTTGGGAAAGATCTCTCTTACAGAGCTGTTCTCCGTACTCATGGCATTCGAGTATAAACTGCCAAGAATGGGAATTGAAGAAACCTCAACTTCAGGACCCACAGATGCCTTAGTTGCTGCTGAAAATCCCAGAAGACTAGCACAGAGAAGTAAAGAAGTGGACTCATCTGATAAAGCCACACTACTCAACAAAAAGGAGTACACAGCTGGAGATGTAGCATTGCTGATGAATAATTTCAAGAAGTTCTACAAGAGAAAAATGAAGAACAAATACAACAATGCTTCTACTTCTAAACCTAACTCTTCTTCTCAAGATAAAGATGATTATAAAGTAAAACTAATGTGTTATAACTGCAGGAAATTGGGACATTTCATCAGAGACTGTCCATATCCAAAATCAGAGAAGTACACTGAAGAAGAGAAGAGAATCAGAAAGGAAAGAAATCATTAGAGAGGCAAGGCAATGATGGTTGAAGCAGAAAAGCTGACTGCTGTCTACTTATCTGATTCAGACTCAGACACTTCAGACGAAGAGTCTTCTGACGAAGAGAAACCTGCTCTCCTCTGCCTGATGGCCAAGGAATCTGATGACTCTGAGGATGAGGTAACTCCTCTTGATAATGAATTATTTAATTTATTTGAACAAATGATGCTTAACAATACTGGTATTGCGGAAGCATATAAAAAGCTTAAGGAAGAGATGATATTGCCAAAAGAGCAAAACAGTTCACTGAAACTCACAGCTGAAAAGCCAAGAGAATCAGCTGAATATAAACAGCTTGAGCAAGAACATGAATATCTGAAAGCTGAATGTGAAGTCTATAAGGGTAAAATCATGGAACTTGAAAAAGTTATTGAGTCTCATGAGAAATCATCTGTTGCATCCACTCCATATGTCTAGTAAACAGAAGATGCCTTTAGAACAGGATAAGTTAGAATTGAATCATACTGAAAAATTCATATCTGCTGACAATAGTAAGGTCATTCTGTATGTTCAAACTACTAAACATGCTTCACCTGAGAATGTGGTAAAGGAGACAAAAACTCCTAAGGCTAAAAAGAGTAAAGAGCCTAGTGTAGGTAAACAGACTAGTAAGACCAAAAAGCAGAGTCCTAAGAAGTCTGCTGGTAAAGCTAAGTTGAATCACACTAGTGGAAAAACTAAGTCATCTGTTAATGAGCAATCAAACAATAAACCAAAGAAGCATAAAAATAAGAAAAATCAAAATGCTTGGTATGGAAATGAGTCATATTATGTGCAACCTGCTGCATATCCTCCTATGTATCATGCACCTCAGTTTCCAACTTACTATGCACCATATCCTGCTCATCCAATGCATGCATACCCTGCTTATAAACATTATTCTTATCATACTGATCATCAAAATGACTTATCTGATAACTATGATGAAAATAAAACTGTTCATGCTCCTGTCAAAACTCAGAAGCCTAAGAAGCCTAAGACATCAACATCTTGGGTTGTCAAGGGTGAAACTAATCCTTCAGGACCCTCTCAATAAGGGTACCTAAAACAATTTTATTTTTGTTTTGTAGGTTAGGATTATGAGTAGGAGTAAAGTAGAGAAGATTTGGTACCTGGACAGTGGTTGTTCAAGGCACATGTGTGGAAGCATACATGAGCTGACTGATGCTGTTGCTGTGGATGGCCCAAATGTTACTTTTGGGGACAGCAAGGAAGTCAAGATTAAAGCTAAAGGAAGACTGATCAGAGGAAAAATAGAGATATCTGACGTCTCATATGTCAAAGGCCTCAAATATAATCTGCTAAGCATAAGTAAATTTTGTGACAAAGGATATTCAGTCATCTTCTCAACAGATAAGTGCTACATTGTACAGATTGGTACAAAGAAGGTAATTTTATCTGGAAGACGACAAGGAAATGTCTACATAGTCGACTGGAATTCTGCTGACAAGAATTCAAACGTTTGTTTGGTGGCATCAACACCAAGTGAAGTTAGCTGGCTACGGCACAAAAGGATGAATCATTTAAACTTCAAGACCATAAACAGATTGATAAAGAATGATTTGGCAGAAGGGATTCCAAAAATAGTCATGAGCAAAGACAAGCTTTGTGACGCATGTCAGAAAGGGAAACAAATCCAGTCATCGTTCAAAAGCAAGAAGCACCAATCTTCTGAAAGAATCTTGGAGCTGCTACACATGGACTTATTTGGACCCATTGATCCAGTCAGCAATGGTGGAAAGAAATACTGCCTAGCTGTTGTGGATGACTATTCAAGATATACTTGGGTGATTTTCATGAAGAAGAAAAGTGAAACCAAGGAACATCTTACTAATCTGATGGAACTGATCCAGAACGAGAAAATCACAAAAATATTGAAGATCAGATCAGATAGAGGGACAGAGTTTACAAAGGAATACATCATGAGTATTCAGCTGCTAGAACCCCTCAACAGAATGGTGATGCTGAAAGGAGAAACAGAACACTGAAGGAAGCTGTCAGAACAATGATAGCTGAAGCTAAGCTGCCACAAAGATTTTGGGCAGAAGCAACAAATACAGCCTGCTTTACCCAGAACAGATGCATGATCAATAAAAATCAGAACAAGGCTCCATATGAAGTTTGGAACAACAGGAAGCCAAACATTCGTTATTTTAAGATTTTTGGTTGTAAATGAACCAGTTAGAAGTGTGGACACTTCTAAGAGAAAGGCTCCTGCTAAGGCTGCTAAGGCCCCTGCCAAGAAGAGTAAGAAGGCTGGTCAGACCAGTAGGTCTGCTGATCAAATAGTAAGCACTACTGTTGAAGCTGGATCAGCTCAGCCTGAGGTTGTCATTCCTGACAAAGTCATTGATGACTTCACTGAAGAAATTGAGCAGATGGAGACTGGATCATCTCCAGAAAGTATAGAATCTGATGAAACTGTTCCTAAAGTTGCAAAAAGAATGAGGACAAGGAGTTCTGCAAGGGGACCTCCAAGACCTAAACCTTCAGGAAGAATAACAAAATCAAAGGCAAAGAGAAAGGTCACTTTTTCTAAAGAATCACCTGAACCAGTCAGGGAAGTCCCAGCAACAGCTGAAAGGCCAATCATCATTGAAGAGCCTGCTGCTGAACCTGCTGGAGAATCCTTTGTTGGAGTGTCTGCTGAGGAAAGAGTAGAACAGCAGACTGGCACAACAAGTGAAGGATATGTACTCCTTTTGCACCTTACTCCTGTTGCTGCAACTCCAATCCAAGTTGTGGAAAGTCCTGAAGCAAAGAAGCGAAGGACTGGTAAAATTGCGATTCCTTACCTCACTGCTGCTGAAAAGAAGAAATTAGATGAGGCAGAGAGACAAAGGAAGGCCGCAGAAAAGGCTGAAGAAGATCGCCTAAAGGCCCTTGAGCTCAAGAGACTGGAAGAAGAAGCCAGTAAAATGACTCAAGAACAAAGAGATGCTGTTGAAGCAGCATAGTTGGCTGCTGCTATTGAGGCAAGTGCTAAGGACTCTCATGGTCCAAAGCATACTGGTGGTATAGTAATTGGTGAACAGAGAGATCCCACCAAACCTAAACCAGTCATGCCTACTCCTGCAATACAACCTAAGAGAAGATCAGAGGTTAAACTGGCATTGGAGATTGTCAGAGATGACCCTGATGTGTTTGATGAGTTTATTGCAAGGTTGGATGCTGAAAATGCAAAGATCACTCGTCTGACGATGTTCAACAAAGAAAAAGTTAGATATAACAGATGGAGAGACTATCGTCTGACCAAGAGTAAAAATCAAATTGCAAGTTGGAAAGCCTTTGCTGATGAAGAAGCCTGGGTGTTGAAGTGGCTTGAGACAGGTTCTCTGACACAAGCCTTGGACTCAGAGTTTTTCTTGGATAAACTAAGACTGAGGATCAGTCATGTTGTAAAGGCTGAAGCAAAGAAGATTTATGATTCCGTTCCAGAGGAGTTTGCTAACAATGAAGATCTTAAGGAACGAGCAATCAGACTGGCAGTTTCCCAAACAATGGAAACTTGGGCCAAAAAGACTAGAAAGATGAAGGGACAACCAAGCACTATGATTCCCCTTCCAAGTCTAAAGCAGATTGTTTATGGATCTAACATTAGACCATATGAAGAGCTACCTGAGGATCCAATCTCCCCATTTGTTCCACTTGATGATTTAACATGGATCACTCATAGGTCTACTATTGATAATGCAGGTTTAATGCATACTGTTGCCAATGTTAAGAAGATCCAAGCACCACCTGCTGATCAGGTTAAGGAGAAAGAAGGCACTTCTGATCCTGCTGATAAAATCAAGGAAAAAGAAGCTACCTCTGACCCTGCTGATCAAATTAAAGAAAAAGAAGATGCATCTGAACAAGCTGATCAAACAAAGGAGAAGGAAAGCACTCCAAATCCAGCTGATCAGATCAAGGAAAAGGAGGATATTTCTGAACAGGATGATCAGACTAAGGAGAAGGAAAGCACTCCTAGTCAGGCTGATGAGACCAAGGAAAAAGACACAACTCTTGGTCCAGCAGATCAGATTACTGAAGAAGCAACTCCTGCCCTACCTTCTGTCCAAGCTGAAGTTACTTCTACTTCCCAGAAATGGAAGAGAAGTTAACTGCCAATTTGTTGACTGCTTTAAGTCAACCAACCCAGAAAGCTGCTGCTGTTCCCACTTCTCTGATAGAAGATACTGCTCAAAATGTGAAATCCATCTGTCAAGATATGGATGTAATCAGGAGAAGAACTCAAAGCACTGTTGCTGGTTGGAGACAGATTGAGGAAACAGTTGAAATGGCCATTCAAGCTGAGGATGAAACTTTGCAAAATATGATGAAAGACTTCAAGGCATCTGCTGATTGGATACTGGGAACTCAGATTCAGCTAGATGACCAAGGAGAAGTCGTGCTCAAAAGAATGGATGCATTTGAGACTAATCAACTAAGACAACAAGCTCAACTTGATGCTATGGAAGAGAACATCAAACTTCTATGTGATTCACTTCAAATTCCACCAGTCTTACCAAAATATCCAATCAACCCTGCTGATGATAACAAAAAGGGGGAAGATAGGGTACTTAGGGAAGATAGTGAAAATGAAGATGCTGAATTGGAAGGAACTGAAGTACTGGATGAATCTGCTGAAGATGAAAATGCTGATGAAGATAATGAAGGCACAAGCAGACCAGCAGATAAGAAGATCACAGAAGAAGAAGAGGAAGCTGATAAAACTGAAGCTGAAGAAAAGTCTAAGGAAACAGCAAAGTCTGATAAAGAAATTGCTGCTGCTAAGGACTCAACTGAAGAACAACTTAATCCTGATGTTAAGAAAAAGAAGTTGGAGCTGTTAAAACAAAAGTTCTTCAAGAATTTAGAAGCTGAAATTTCAAAGTCTGAAGAAGATGAAGAGGACAAGCAAGAAGACAAAACAGAAGACTAGTTTAGTCTTAGTTACTTATGCTTGAAAATCCTTGTAATTTTTTTTCTTGCACATCTTATCTAATTGAACTTGTAATATGTAATCCTTTCAAAAATCTATAAAAAGTTCAAGTTTGAATCCAACAGACTATTTCTATCTCAGAAATTTTTGAGGATCAAAACTTGAGTTTAGGTACAGGTACTTAGCTGAAGTTTTGTCATCATCAAAAAGGGGGAAATTGTTGAATGAAGATGAAGTGCAAAGAAGACAAGAAGATAAGGGAAGGTTTTGATGATTTCCAAAACATCAAAATCAGCTAAGTGTGGAAAGCTTAGTTCCCTTAGAAGAATTTTGAACAAGTAAAGAAGACATCAGAATGGTTCAAAATTCAAAGCCCAAAAGACTACTGATCTCATGCTGAAACAGCAATCAGAAGGGTAGACCATCAGCTGACTCAAATCAGATTAGTTCAGAGTTTGATCAGCAGAGTATCTATCAGTAGGGTTTCCTCGATCAGCAGAGTAGAGGAGATCATGAGATAGTTCAACGGTAATAAATGCACTTGGTGTAATAAATGCTGTAAGAGAAGGGTAGTAATGGCAAATGATTGAAGAATACTCTCGGATCAGCAGGGTGCATTTAATGCTGCTACAGGAAAGTACAGCAGAGAAAGGACTGTAGCAGGAAGCCGTTCTGAATTTGGGCTAAGGCTATGTATTTGAATTGTGATTTCCTTCAACGGTCATATTTTCAAATCCAAGTATAAATAGATCTGATTTCAACGAGCGAGAGATACAACAACATTCTGAGATTTTGATTCCGAAGCAGAAATTTTTCTAAGTCTCAAGAAGCTCGAACAGCTCACTCGTCTGGTGAAGTCATTTGTTGACAGAACCCAGTTGAAGCAAAATAGAAAATACTTTCTGAGTGAAATTGTATTAGCTGAGTGTTGTGAGGAGTTGAGATCCATCTTTGTGAGTGATCTAACTTCAGAGGATATGTTTTCTGAGTGATTTCCTATTGCGAGCTTACAGCCTTTTCATTTGTTATTTAGGTGTAAGTGGAGAAATATTGTAAACTGTGTGTTTATAGTATAACCCAGAATCTAAGTGATCTGGAAGAGTGGACTAAAGGATATTTATCCATATAACCACTATAAAAATTCTTTGTGTTAATTTTGCATTTAAGTTTTCTTGCATATTTCAAACTTCCATAAGTAAACACTTTGAATTGTTTTAAAGATTTTAAAGGAGTTTTTAAACTGGGGATAAAATCTTTAAATAGACTTAGTCTACTTGTGAAAAACACTTTCAATTTATCCGCTGCAAGTATACTCGTGTAAAACTGATTATGCTGAAATCAGCTAAGTTACTCTAAGAAGAGTGGTCACTCTGCTGTTCAAGATTTGTTCACGATCAGCATAGTCAGCTTACTGTTCTTCATAAGCTTAGTCTGCTGACAGAAGTCTGAAAAGTTTTTAAGTCTAAAAATTTTCAGAGGTCTATTCACCCCCCCTCTAGACCTCATCTGACCACTTTGGACCAACATCTTGTAATATTAAACTATAAATGACATTATATAGTTTATTATATTTTACATGTCCTATAAATAATAAATACATATTTTTTAATAATTTTTATAAATAATAAACTATTTTTATAAATAATTTTTAAAAATTGAAACTTGATAAACTTTTTTATTATAGTTTATTCTTCTTCCAATATTAAACTATAAATGGCATTATATAGTTTATTATATTTTACATATCATATAAATAATAAATACATATTTTTTCATAATTTTTATAAATGATAACCTATTTATATAAATAATTTTTAAAAATTGAAACTTGATAAACTTTTTAATTATATTTTATTTTTCTTCCAGTATTAAACTATAAACTTTTTTTTTTTTTTTTGTAAAAGAGGTGTACCAAATGTGTCGAACTAACTGGCACGTGATCGAATTAACGGTGATTTTGCAATTTATTTAACGGTTGTACCAAATGTATCGAACTTTGTTAAAGAGGTGTACCAACTGTGTTGGACACATAAAACTGTGTACCAAAAGTGGGAATTGACCTATAGCTGTGTACCAAAAATGCAATTCTCTCAAAGAGCCGATCTCAAATGAATCCACGGCGAAGATGATGGTGAAGATGACAACGAATTTGAGGATGATTTTGACGATGCAGAAGTCTGACTTCGTCTAAGAGCTTTCATCAATTTTTTTTTTAAATTAAATTATCACACTCCCTAGGGTTTCACTTTCAACACCTGATTTTAGAATTCCTTTTTTTGTTTTATCTTTATTACCTAGTGGAGTAGAACACCGCGACGAATATTGCGACACCAGCAAACGCCGTGAAAGCGAGAATTACGCCGCCATTCTCCGCCGCGTGTTTCCATAACCCGCCTCCTCCTCCTCCAATAAACAAAACTCTGCTTATGGCCTCACCCGCCGTGCTGCCGCCTCCGGTGAGCATGGGATTGAGGTACCGAATGACAATTTTTCCCCTGGGATTCCGTAATACACCGAGAGGATTTTCCACCATTAACTAGATACACACACATAGGACTGTCAATCCGGCTTTGTGAGCCGACCTTTAAATAGCTCAAACTCAAATACCATCGGGCTTCATAGTTATAGGCTCAAGCTCGGCTCATAAATTTTTTAATTATTTCGGCTCAAACTCAGCTCATGTAACGTTTCGGACTTCGGGTTTATATCGGGCTTATGTCGGGTTTATTAATACTAGCAAATGTTTCTCCATAAATAAAAGAATTACGCCCTAATATGAATAAACCACTCTTATTTAATGCACAAGAGACAAAAATATGTAAATTTCACACTTGTTCTTCATAATATTAAACATTAAATAATATTTAAAATTAAAGATCAAGTCACAGATGTTATAATATATTCATCAAAATCTATTTTTTCGACAAGTATTGGAGGAAGTGTTAATTTCCTCAAATACATGAATTCTAGAAAATTTCTTAGAGTGGCAAGAATACCCTTAAAATTAAACTCTACCCACATAGTAATTATTAACTAGTGTGATTGTGTGACAAATCTCAAATATATAAGTACAAACCCGAAGATATAACTACATATATAAAAATAAATCAATTTCTAAACCAAATAATAAATTTGAATATTACAATATAGTTGTTTATATCTATTTCATTCACAAAAAGTCCATCTACTTAATGTAAGGAACTAAGAATTCGTTAAAGAACAAATAATATTGAAAACTACAAACAGAAATTATCAAGCTATAAGAAACAATAGTGTTGTCTATTGTACATAGGAGTATGCTTTCTTATCAAGATATGAACGAAACATTAGCCAAGAGTCAAATATAATTAGTCCATCAAAATCTAGGTCTCAATGTGATGCTTTTAATTGCCAATTAAAGCATATTACCAATCAAAATCTAGGTCTCAATGTGATGCTTTTAATCACCTTCATAGTGCTTTACAAAGAGCTGAGCACAAAATAGCTGATCTAACTGCTAACTTCATTAAGATCAGTGAAGAAGAGAAGTCAATCAATATTGGATTGTTGCAGGAACTTCACAAAGCTGGAGATGTTATTTATGGAGAACTTTCAACTATGCAACTTAATATTGATTGCTTTAATGATCAAACTGACAACATCAGCACCACTCTCACTCATCTAACTGCAAGTCATGATGTAGTAAATCAGAATTTGAAAGCTTTATGTGCTACTATGAAGATTCCTATTGTTGCACTCAACCCTGCTGCTGAACCTGTAAATGTCACCAAGTCTGATGATGACAAAAAGGGGGAAGATAAAAGGGAAGAACCAACTAAGGAAACCTCTGCTGTTGAAGCTAAAGAAACTGATGAAGCCGCTGAAGAGACTAAGGCATCTGAAGAAGTTGGAAAGGTACAAGGTGAAGAGAAGTCTGAAGAAGAGACTAAGGACAAAGCCAAATGTGATGAAGAAATGGCTGAAACCAAGGACTCTGCTGATGATCAAACATAGCCACTTACCAAGTACAAAAATACTGAATCAGCCAGGATAGCAATGGAGAAACTAAAGGAGCAACAACTCGAAGAAAAAATGGAAGCTGCCAGAGCAAATATCCTTCAGGATGAATAAGCTGATGAAGATGATGAAGAATCATCTTAGGAGTACGAAGAAGTGTTAGAAGGATCTGATGAAGAAGTTGATAGTTATAATATATAAATCCTTTGTAATCAGTTTACTTTATCTGTTCTTCAGACATCTCATCTAACAAACTTGTACTTGTAATATTCTCATTATCATTAAAAAGTCAAGTTTACTCCAACATATCTTTTCTATCTCAGAAAATTTTGAGGATTACAATCTTTAGTATAGGTATTAACAGGTACTTAGCTGAAGTTTTGTCATCATCAAAAAGGGGGAAATTGTTGGATAAGGATGAAGATGAAGAACACTGAAAACAATTTGTAAAGGGAGGTTTTGATGCATTCCAAAACTTCAAATCTGCTAAGTATGGATTAACTTAGCTGATGTCCCTTTGAAGAATTTTTGACTAGGTAAAGAAGATATCAGAAGAGTCAAAATTCAAGGTCCAAAGGCTACTGATCTGCTGAAGGAAAGAAATCAGACTGGTGAAGATCAGCCGACTCAATACAGATTTGTTCAACTTTGAGATCAGCTTAGTTCGCCATCAGACTTGTCCTTTCGTCAGCCAAGTGGAAAAGATCAAGAAGCCTTCCCAACGGTAATAAATGCCCCTGGAAGTAATAAATGCTAAAGTACAAGGCTATTAAAGAAAAATGGTTGAAGAAATGCTTCGCATCAGCTGGGTGCATTTGATGCTGCATGCAGAAAAGTACTGTTGACAGTACGTACAGACTGCAAAGAGCCGTTTGCGGAAATTAAGGACCAGTACTCGAGGTTTTTGAATCTTGTCTCTCTTCAACGGACATTTTTCAAACCTCAAGTATAAATAGCTGTGAGAGACGAAGATAAAAACAACAACACAATCTCTGAGAGAATTTTCGAAGCAGAACTCTTTAAGTCTCAAGAACAGCTCACTCATCAGCTTAGTCATTTGTTGACAAAAGCAGAGTTGAAGAACAACGAAAAATACATCTTCGGAGTGATTTTGTAATAGTGAGTGTTGTGAGAAGTAGATATCCATCTTTGTGAGTGATATTACTTCGGAGAGTAGGAGTTTCTGAGTGATTTCCTACTGCGCACTTGTGGCCTTTTCATTTGTTGATTGGCGCAAGCAGAGTATACTGTAAACTTTGTGATTATAGTATAACCCAAGATCTGAGTGACTTGAAAGAGTGGACTAAAGGATATTAAAATCCATATAACCACTATAAAAATCCTGTGTGTTTTTACTTGCATTTTCACTTGCATATTTTCAGTTGCATAAAAACACTTTGATTTAACTGTTTGAAAAGTTTTATAAGGAAAGGAGTTTTACAAAACTGGGGAACAAACTTTCAAACTACTGAGTTTACTTGTGAAAAACACTTTACAAATCCGCTGCAAGTACTCTAAGTATTGAAACTGATTTTAGCAAAATCAGCTAAGTAATTATCAGATTAGTGGTCACTAAAGCTGTTCAAAGATTTGTTCGCGATCATCCAAGTAACTTACTGTTCGGTAACAGCTTAGTCTGTTCAAGTTAGAACAAAAGTTTTAAAGTTAAAAATTGTTAAAAAGTGAAGAGGTCTATTCAACCCCCCCCCCCCTCTAGACCTCATCTGACCACTTGGGACCAACATGTGGTATCAGAGCAGGTGGTTCATTAGAATCAAATGCCTGATCAACGAGCTTGATCCGAGTGTTTTTCAAAGGTTTTCAAACTTTTCAAAAGAGCATATTTTGAAAAATTAAATTTTTCGAAAAATGGATTGTATCAGCCATGTTCCCCACATAGCTGGTATGAGCTTTGAAGACTGGAAAATCAGAATTGAGATTTTCCTGGTTGCTTACAATGATAACATGTACACATGTATCATCAAAGGTCCATTCAAATTCACCAAGACTATAACGGTTGATGATGCTGACATAGTGGTGGAAAAAGATCTAACTGAAATGACAGCCGAAGAAATAAAGCTGTTCAATCTGGATAAAGTTGGCCGTTTCATCATGACCAAGGCCCTTGACAATGATCGATTTGACAAAGTCAAGCACTGCAAGACTGCCAAAGAGATGTGGGATAAGGTTCGTGATATGAGCGAAGGAAACGACGCCATCAAAGAGCATCAGCTGAGTGTTGCTCTGGAAAAGCTGGACAACTTAAAGATGAAGTCTGCGGAAACCATTGATCAGATGGATACAAGGTTTACAAGGACGCTGAATGAAGTGCTAAAGCTTGGAAAAACCTTCACTGATAAGGAGATAACCGTCAGAGTTCTGAAGGCTCTACCTCCGAAGTTCAACATGAAGGTGACAGCCATGGAAGAGTCAAGAGATCTAGGAAAGATTTCACTCACCGAGCTGTTCTCAGTACTCAAGGCGTACGAGTATAAACTGCCAAGAATGGGTGTTGAAGAAACCTCTACTTCAAGTCCCACAGCTGCACTGGTTGCTGCTGAAAATCCTAGAAGGCCAGCCTACAAAAGCAAAGAAGTGGACTCATCTGATGAAGTCACAATACTCAACAAAAAGGAGTACACTGCTGAAGACGTTGCATTGTTGATGAACAACTTCAAAAAGTTCTACAGACGAAAAATGAAAAACAAATATAACAATGCTTCTACTTCTAACCTTACTTCTTCTTCTCAGGATAAGGATTCTTATAAATCCAAAATGATATGCTATAATTGCAGGAAACTGGGTCATTTCATCAGAGACTGCCCATATCCTAAAGCTGAGAAGTATACAGAAGAAGAAAAGAGAATCAGAAAGGAAAGAAAGCATCAGAAAGGCAAGGTGCTGGTAGCGGAAGCAGAAAAGTTAGCTGCTGTCTACTCATCTGATTCAGATTCAGACACTTCTAATGAAGAGTCTTCTGATGAGGAGAGTCCTGCTCTTCTCTGCCTGATGGCTAAGGAATCTGATGACTCCGAGGATGATGAGGTAACTCCTCTTGATAATGAATTATTTAATTCATTTGAACAAATGATGCTCAACAATACAAGTATTGCTGATGCATTTAAAAAGCTTAAGGAAGAGATGATATTGCTAAAAGAGCAAAACAGTTCACTGAAACTTAAAGCTGAAAAGCCAAAAGAATCAGCTGAATACAAACTGCTTGAGCAAGAGAATGAATCTCTGAAAGCTGAATGTGAAGTGGATAAGGGTAAAATCATTGAGCTTGAGAAAGTTATTGAGTCTCATGAGAAGTCATCTGTTGCATCCACTCACATGTCTAGTAAACAGAAGACACCTTTAGATCAGGATAAGTTAGAACTGAACCATACTGAAAAATTTATATCAGCTTACAATAGTTAGGTCATTTTGTATGTTCAGACTACTAAACCTGCTTCACCTGAGAAATTATTAAAGGAGACAAAAACTCCTAAGGCTAAAAAGAGCAAAGAGCCTAGTGTAGGAAAACAGACTAGTAAGTCCTAACAGAAGAGTCCTAGGAAGACTTCTGATAAGGCTAAAACTATTCAGACTAGTGATCAAACTAAGTCGTCTGTTAATGAGCAAGCATCTAGTAAACCAAAGAAGCATAAAAGTAAGAAAAATCAAAATGCTTGGTATGGAAATGAGTCTTATTATGTACAACCTGCTGCATATCCTCCTATGTATCATGCACCTCAATTTCCAACTTACTATGCACCATATCCTGCTCATCCAATGCATGCATATCTTCCTTATCATGCATCTTACTCTGCATTTGAACATTATCCTTATCATGCTGATTATCATCAATATAGCAAATCTGATAAACATGATGAAGATGAAACTGTTCATGCTCCTGCCAAACAACAGAAGCCTAAGAAGCCTAAGACTTCAACATCTTGGGTTATCAAAGGTGGAACTAATCCTTCAGGACCCTCTCAATAAGGGTACCTAAAACAATTTTCATTTTGTTTTGTAGGTTAGGATTAGGAGTAGGAGTAAAGTAGAGAAAATCTGGTACTTGGACAGTGGATGTTCAAGACACATGTGTGGAAACATACATGAGCTGAATGATGTTGTTGCTGTGGATGGTCCTAAAGTCACTTTTGGGGACAGCAAAGAAGGCAAGATTGTAGCAACTGGAAAGCTGATCAAAGGCAACATTGAGATATCTGACGTCTCTTATGTTAAAGGCCTCAAATACAATTTGCTGAGCATAAGTCAATTTTGTGACAAAGGATATTTAGTCATATTCTCGACAGATAAGTGTTTCGTTGAACAGATTGGTACAAAGAAGGTTATTTTATCTGGAAGACGACAAGGAAATATCTACACAGTGGACTGGAATTCTGCTGACAAGAATTCAAGTATTTGTTTGGTGGCTTCAACACCAAGTGAAGTCAGTTGGCTGTGGCACAAAAGAATGAATCATGTGAATTTCAAGACCATAAACAGACTGATAAAGAACAATCTGGTAGAAGGGATTCCAAAAACAGTCATGAGCAAAGATAAGCTCTGTGACGCATGTCAGAAGGGTAAACAAATCAAGTCATCGTTTAAAAGCAAGAAGCATCAACCTTCTGGAAGAATATTGGAGCTGCTACACATGGACTTATTTGGACCCATTGATCCTGTCAGCAATGGTGGAAAGAAATACTGCCTAGCTGTTGTGGATGATTATTCAAGATACACTTGTGTGATTTTCATGAAGAAGAAAAGTGAAACCAAGGAGCATCTTACAAATCTGATGGAAAAGATTCAGAATGAGAAAAGTATGAAAATATTTAAGATCAGATCAGATAGAGGGACTGAGTTTACAAACTCTACTGTTGAAGAGTATTGTAATGCCAGAGGAATCAGTCATGAGTACTCTGCTGCCATAACCCCTCAACAAAATGGAGTTGCTGAAAGGAGAAACAGAACTCTTAAAGAAGCTACCAGGACAATGATAGCTGAAGCTAAACTGCCTCAAAGATTTTGGGCAGAAGCAACAAATACAGCATGCTTTACCCAAAACAGATGCTCGATCAACAAGCACCAAAACAAGACTCCATATGAAGTTTGGAACAATAGGAAGCCAAACATTCGTTACTTTAAGATATTTGGTTGTAAATGCTTTGTTTTAAATAATGGGAAAAATCACCTTACTGCATTTGCAGAAAAGGCTGATGAAGCTGTTTTTGTAGGATACTTTACTGTTAGTAAAGCTTATAGAGTCTTTAACAAAAGAACTTTACTTATAGAGGAATCCATTCATGTAGTATTTGATGAACCAAGTCAATCTTCTGAAAAGAATCAAAGTATTAATCAAGATATGTCTACTAATTTACAGAAGTTGAATGTTGGAAAGAATGAAGAATATGTTCCCATCATACTACCTGATCTCAACCCAGCTGATAACTCAAGTGCTGTTCAAAATCACAACGCTGATTGTCTAACAGACGAGTTGCAAACAGCTGATAGACCAGAGACTGTTCAACAAACAACAAATGTTCAACAGACTACTACTGAATCTCCAACGGTAGTGTTGCAAGATCAAAACAAAGGACAACATTATGATTTGCAACCTGATCTTAGATGGCTCAAGAATCACCCACCAGAGTTGGTGATTGTGATCCTTTGGATAAAGTGAAGACAAGGAGAGCTGCTGCAAGTGAAGCAATGTTTGTCAGCTTCCTATCTAAAATTGAGCCCAAACAGATTGAAGAAGCTCTAAATGATTCGAACTGGATTGAAGCTATGTAAGAAGAGCTAAATCAATTTGAAAGGAATAAAGTATGGTACTTAGTTCCTAGACCAAGTCATCAAAGAGTCATTGGCACTACATGGGTATTCAGAAACAAAATGAATGAGGATGGTGAAGTCACCAGAAATAAAGCAAGATTAGTGGCCAAGGGTTACGGCCAAGAAGAAGACATTGACTTTGATGAAACTTTTGCACCAGTAGCAAGATTAGAGGCAATCAGACTCTTTCTTGCTTATGCTGCTCACAAGAATTTCACAGTCTATCAGATGGATGTGAAATCAGCCTTTTTCAATGGAGAATTGCAAGAAGAAGTTTATGTTGAACAACCACCTAGATTTGAAGCGTATCAAGAAGAAGACAAGGTGTATCGTCTGAAGAAAGCCCTCTATGGACAGAAACAGGCTCCAAGAGCATGGTATGATACCCTATCTGATTTTCTTTTAATTAAAGGATTTCGTAAAGGTAAGGTAGACAAGACCATGTTCACTATTGAATGGGAAGAACATATTTTTCTTGTGCAAATATATGTGGACGACATTATTTTTGGTTCAACTAATCAACAGATGTGTGATAAGTTCTCAAAGCTGATGCAGAACAAGTTTGAAATGAGCATGATGGGAGAACTTAACTATTTTCTTGGTTTGCAAGTAAGACAGTTGCCTGATGGAATATTCATCAGCCAAGCAAAATACACAAAGGATCTGTTCAAGAAATTTGGTATGGAAACTAGCTTTACTGCTAATATTCCAAGGTCTACTAGTCTTTGTTTGGATAAAGATGAAGATGGCAAATCAGTGGACATAATCAAGTACAGAGGAATTATTGGGTCACTGTTATACTTAACAGCTAGCAGACCTGATATTATGTACTCTGTTGGGGTTTGTGCGAGATTTCAATCAAATCCTAAGGAATTTCACCTCTTAGCTGCCAAAAGGATACTTAAGTATCTTAAAGGTACAGAAGATTTGGGATTGTGGTATCCTAGGGAATCTGGATTTGAGCTTATTCAATATTCAGATTCTGACCTTGCTGGCTGCAAGATTGACAGAAAGAGCACAACAGGTGCTTGTCAGTTCTTAGGTAGTCGTCTGATCTCATGGATGAGTAAGAAACAAACTTCAGTATCCATATCAACTGCTGAAGCTGAATACATAGCTGCTGGAGCTTGCTGTGCACAAATATTATGGTTGAAGCATCAACTTGAAGATTACAACATAAAAATCAGTGGAATACCTATCTACTGTGACAATACAAGTGCAATCAGCCTTACTCAGAATACTACAAGTCATTCAAGGACTAAGCATATTGAGATTAAACATCATTTTATTAGAGATCATGTGGAGAAAGGAAATGTCATGATAGAATATGTGTTTACTGAAAATCAGATTGCTGACATCTTCACAAAACCTCTAAGTGAGACAAGGTTTTCAACTCTAAGAGCTGAACTAGGTTTATTAAAGTTAGATGCATAAGCTGAGGGGGAACTCAACAGAAGACTGAAGTTCAACAACTTAATCATCACAGTTATCTTCAAGGATTAACTCTCAACAGACTAGTTAACTTATGAATTCTTAAAGTCAGGGGGAACGTGTAAGACTAGCGGTACTTCTGATTAAAAGATGAAATTTGTTAAGGACAGTTAGTTGAAGTTATGTTTTCAACAGAAGATTAAAGTCTTGAAGAATGAAGATTTATTATCTAGCTGGATTGACTAACAGCTGAGGAAGGTTATCAGTTATTGGCTTTCACTGATAACAGCTTTGTCATCAGGACAGTAGTCCATCAGATAAGTATTCACTTTACTAATCTGATCACTCATGTAAAAGCTTATTGTTTAAAACGTTATATTCAAAAACGCGCTTTTACAAGTAACATTAGAGCGGTACTTTTCCCGCTCCTCATTAAATGCGATTTGAATTTGAAAGGTCGTAATTGACGCCGCACGATCAGCACTGACAAGAAACGGATCCAACGGTTAGCTGGTATCACGGAAACCGAAATACCCTAACTCTATAAATCCATATCTGATCAGCCGTGTAGCTCTTTACGCACCCCAAATATTCAAAGCATACTTGTGAGAAATTTCAAGCAATTTTCTGCAATTTTCTTCTTGTTTCCCTAATTTCCAACAGATTCGCAATGGCCGCTGAAGGTATGTACCTTGTTTACGACTCATATTATCAATCCGGTACTGATCTGATGAAGGAATTGCTGGAAAAGTTCAAGACTGCCTCATTGGTAAATTTAATGGAATACAATGAAGGAGTAATCTAGACTGACCAAGTTCTGGAATACTACAAGACAGCTACTGTTGATTTCAGTTCCATGGAAATCAAGGCTAAAGTTGGAGGTAAATCTATCGTCATTACCCCCGCTGTTCTTCACGAAACTTTTGGGCTTCCAAACAGAGGACGACATGATGTCACTGTGCTGTCGGAGGAGAAGCACCAACAGTTCTGGGCAATCTGTGCCAAGGAGGGAGAGATGTTGTCTGGCATCATCAAGAAGAGACAGCTGAAGGATGAGTGTCAGCGGATGGCTGATATGGTCTCCAAGCTGATTGAAAATTGTACATTCTCTCTAGATGCTGTTACTATGAAGAGATTCAGCATCATGGCCGCCATTTACTACGGACTGGAAATCAACTGGTCTGTTGTCATTTGGTACATTTTGGCAAACTTCCACGAAGTTAAGAAAGGCAAGACTCCTCAGACAAATCACAGAATCACGCTCAGTTATCTGCTGTTCAAACTGGGCTGTGCAATGACAAATGGTAAGGAGATTTATAAATCCAAGGCAATGGTGAAGTACTTGCCTGTTCTAAAAAGAAAAGCTGACGAGGCTGATGATGAAGTAGCTGAGGAAGCAAAGGAGGTCCCTGCAAAAAGGCCAAGGAGACTGGTCAAAACAGCTGAGTTAGCTGTTGAGACCCAGAAGAAGAAGGCTACTGAAAAGCCTAAGGAGAAGACTCCTAAGAAAGTGGATGATGTTGAAGCTACCAAGATTGTTGATCTAACCACTGCTGATGTCAGGAACATGTCTCCTGCATCATCTTCAAGAACTCCAACTGCTCAAGTGCCTGATGAGACTGTTTCTCATAGAACCAGAAGTCAGTTGAAAGATACTGCTGCTTCCAAACCCACTCAAGGAATACCAAAGAAAACAGCAAGGAAGCAGATGACATTCGTTGAGGAGCCTACTGAGCTGGAGAACCTAGTAAGGCAAAGCCCTCAAACTGCTGAAAGACCTGTTGGAGCTGAAGAGGCTTCTGTTGCTGAACAGACTCATGCGCAACAGAGTACTCAAGCAAAGCCAACAGTTGAGGTTGCTGAACCTCAGGAAGATCCAGATGTGATAATCATCCATCCTATTGCCGCCGCACCTATCTCATCTGCTGGACCAGTTCCTGCTGCCACTGACAAAGGAAAAAGGAAGATTC
Organism: Penstemon barbatus; assembly: GCA_003313485.2. NCBI lineage: Eukaryota > Viridiplantae > Streptophyta > Magnoliopsida > Lamiales > Plantaginaceae > Penstemon > Penstemon barbatus. The sequence continues at coordinate 31,557,316 of CM064878.1, read as the reverse complement.
TGATAAAAAAGAAGAAGATCTCTGCAGCTGAGAAGAGAAAAAGGGAGAAAGCTGAACAGAGGAAGAGGGATGAGTTAGAAGAGAAGAAGGCTCTTGAACTTAGCAAAATTCAAGAAGCCAAGGACGAGGCAAGGAGAAAGATGTCTGAATCTGAAAGAAAAGCAGCTGAAGATGCTGAACTTGCTTTGGTTATTGAGCTAAGCAAGACTGATGCTCATGGACCAGTTCATGGTGGAGACATCAAAATCAATGAGGCTGATGAAGACAAATCAAAGAAGCCTAAGATGCCTGCTGGAGAGGTCAAGCCAAAGGACAAATTTGAAGTAAGAAGAGCATTTGACATTGTCTATGCTGATAAGGAGCTCTTCAAAATATTTGAGAAGACCTTGGCTTACTATGACCAGAAGCTTATGCTAAAGACTTTGTTCACCCATGAAAAGTCTAGATACATCAAATGGAGAGATAACAGGCTGAACAGATCTGTTGCAGAACTTCAAAGTTTGAAGGAGTTAGCTGATGAAGAACAATGGGTTCTAAATTGGCTAAGGACTGACTCCATTCAACAGGCTTTGGATCCTCACTTTGTTAGGGATGCTATGCATCAATATGCAAAGGATTTTGCCTTAGAGGAAGCCAAGATCATCAAGAATACTTTGCCAGCCAAGAGAAGAAAATCTGATAATGCTGAAGAAAGGGCAATTAACATAGCTGTTATGACCGCCTTGAAGAGATGGGCAGAAAGGTCAAGATATGAGCAAGGCTGTTCAAGTGAATTGCCTCAAATGCCAAGCATTCAGCAGATCATATTTGGCAAAGAAGTTAAGGAGTATTGTGAAGTGCCCAAGGGAAACAACGCTTTTACAAATCCATGGATTATTGTTAGACAAATACGTCAAACAACTTCCTTCAATGATGATGGCACTATCACAAGTCTGGTTTATGATGATGTCACTGATGAGCACAAGACTGCTGATAAACCCTTAGCACTTGAGTGGAATGCTAAGGCGACTAAAGCTGATCAGGAGGCTAAGCTAAAAGATGTCCCTGTCCACCAGGAGACTGAAGAAAGGGAAGTTGATACTTCTGCTTCATCAGGTGACCAACATTCATCACTGATGGAAGCCTTCCAGTTGTTAATGGAAGATCAAATGAAGAAACTGGAAGAGAAGAACAGTCTGTAGTTGAAAAGATTGAAAGAAGAGCTGAAGGAAGAGTTGGCAGAGTCCAACAAATCCCAACTGGAAAGTATTCATCTCCAAACTGCAGAAACTATCAAGGCATCCATAGATAGTTTACCCCTGCCAGAAGTTCATTCAAAGCAGTTAGCGCAAAGCCTTGTTGAAATGAACAGAAACGTTGAAGATGTGAAGGCTGATATAAATCACCTTCATAGTGCTTTACAAAGAGTTGAGCACAAAATAGCTGATCTAACTGCTAACTTCATCAAGATCAGTGAAGAAGAGAAGTCAATCAATATTGGATTGTTGCAGGAACTTCACAAAGCTGGAGATGTTATTCATGGAGAACTTTCAACTATGCAACTTAATATTGAGTGCTTCAATGATCAAACTGACAACATCAGCACCACTCTCACTCATCTAACTGCAAGTCATGATGTAGTAAATCAGAATTTGAAAGCTTTAAGTGCTACTATGAAGAATCCTACTGTTGCACTCAACCCTGCTGCTGAACCTGTAAATGTCACCAAGTCTGATGATGACAAAAAAGGGGAAGATAAAAGGGAAGAACCAACTAAGGAAACCTCTGCTGTTGAAGCTAAAGAAACTAATGAAGCTGCTGAAGAGAATAAGGCCGCTGAAGAAGTTGGAAAGGTACAAGGTGACTGAAGAAGAGACTAAGGACAAAGCCAAATCTGATGAAGAAATGGCTGAAACCAAGGACTCTGCTGAAGATCAGACAGAGCCACTTACCAAGTAAAAAAATACTGAATCAGCCAGGATATCAATGGAGAAACTGAAGGAGCAGCAACTCAAAGAAAAAATGGAAGCTGCCAGAGCAAATATCCTTCAGGATGAAGAAGCTGATGAAGATGAAGAAGAAGATGATGAAGAATTATCTTATGAGTACGAAGAAGTGTTAGAAGGATCTGATGAAGAAGCTGATAGTTAGAATATATAAATCCTTTGTAATCAGTTTACTTTATCTGTTCTTCAGACATCTCATCTGATAAACATGTACTTGTAATATTCTCATTATCAATAAAAAGTCAAGTTTACTCCAACATATCTTTTCTATCTCAGAAAATTTTGAGGATTACAATCTTTAGTATAGGTATTAACATGTACTTAGCTGAAGTTTTGTCATCATCAAAAAGGGGGAAATTGTTGGATGAAGATGAAGAACACTGAAGACAATTTGTAAAGGGAGGTTTTGATGCATTCCAAAACTTCAAATCTGCTAAGTATGGATTAACTTAGCTGATGTCCCTTTGAAGAATTTTTGACTAAGTAAAGAAGATATCAGAAGAGTCAAAATTCAAGGTCCAAAGGCTACTGATCTGCTGAAGGAAAGAAATCAGACTGGTGAAGATCAGCCGACTCAGTACAGATTTGTTCAACTTTGAGATCAGCTTAGTTCGCCATCAGACTTGTCCTTTCGTCAGCCAAGTGAAAAAGATCAAAAAGCCTTCCCAACGGTAATAAATGCCCCTGGAAGTAATAAATGCTGAAGTACAAGGCTATTAAAGACAAATGATTCAAGAAATGCTTCGCATCAGCTGGGTGCATTTAATGCTGCTTGCAGAAAAGTACTGTTGACATATGGACAGACTGCAAAGAGCCGTTCGCGGAAATTAAGGACCAGTACTCGAGGTTTTTGAATCTTGTCTCTCTTCAACGGACATTTTTCAAACCTCAAGTATAAATAGATGTGAGAGACGCAGAGAAAAACAACAACACAATCTCTGAGAGAATTTTCGAAGCAAAATTCTTTAAGTCTCAAGAACAGCTCACTCATCAGCTTACTCATTTGTTGACAGAAGCAGAGTTGAAGAACAACGAAAAATACATCTTCTGAGTGATTTTGTAATAGTGAGTGTTGTGAGAAGTAGATATCCATCTTTGTGAGTGATATTACTTCGGAGAGTAGGAGTTTCTGAGTGATTTCCTACTGCGCACTTGTGGCATTTTCATTTGTTGATTGGCGCAAGCAGAGTATACTGTAAACTTTGTGATTATAGTATAACCCAAGATCTGAGTGACTTGGAAGAGTGGACTAAAGGATATTTAAATCCATATAACCACTATAAAAATCCTGTGTGTTTTTACTTCCATATTTTCAGTTGCATAAAAACACTTTGATTTAACTGTTTGAAAAGTTTTATAAGGAAAGGAGTTTTACAAAACTGGGGAACAAACTTTCAAACTACTGAGTTTACTTGTGAAAAACACTTTACAAATCCGCTGCAAGTACTCTAAGTATTGAAACTGATTTTAGCAAAATCAGCTAAGTAATTATCAGATTAGTGGTCACTAAAGCTGTTCAAAGATTTGTTCGCGATCAGCCAAGTAACTTACTGTTCAGTAACAGCTTAGTCTGTTCAAGTTAGAACAAAAGTTTTAAAGTTAAAAATTGTTAAAAAGTGAAGAGGTCTATTCACCCCCCCCCCCCCCCTCCCCTCTAGACCTCATCTGACCACTTGGGACCAACACATTCTATATGAATATGAAATAAATATTTACTTATCGGGGAAGGGATGCACAAACAGCATGTTCAAAGGCCAAAGCCAACAAAAAAAATAAAAAATCAAGAATTTAGTATAGTACCTTAGTCTCAGGTGATGCCATATCTTGAAAATAATGTCCCTTAGGTGAATGAACAATGTAATTAGACTTTTGAAAAGACTCAAGATAATGAAAAGTTTTCTGATGAGTGATTAAATTGTATTATTGTATTAGATAAAAACTTTTCATCTTCCTAGAAATAGAATTATTGATATATGTTTTTTTTTACTCAATGTAAGTAGAGTTTTAGTGTTCCAAGACTTCCAAATTCCCAATCTTGATCACTTTCTTTTATCTTTTTCCTTTTTTTTTTCCTTTATGTTTTCCATTTGGCTTGTACAATTGTATGTAATTGATTTGATAATTGGTACATAATAATTTTGATATAAATAATTAGCAGCAGTATTCGATCGGGCTTTATTCGGGCCGAGCCTTATGAGGCTCAAACTCGGCTCATAAATTGATCGGGTTTAATATAATGGCTCAAAATCGGCCCGACTCACAATTATTTGAGTTCGAGTCATATTTAATCGGGCCGAGCCATCGGACTTCGGGTAGGCCCGGCTCAATTGACAGTCCTACACACACAACACATGCTTTAATTTCTTTTTCTTTTTCTTTTTCCTCACTTTATTTTGATTATTTTCCATTGTGTTGATCTATTTACTGATTTCTCTCTCTAAAATCGAGCTGAGTAGAGAAGACTGGAAATAACTCGACGCATATATGTATACAAGAAATATTGGGATAGTGATACGTCGTCGTATTCTAAATCAAGTTTAAGAATTTGTTGATGATAATGCCATTTGGTATCTAACGAACGATTACTTGTAAATTATGTTTTTTTCATTATGTTAATCTCACTTATTACGGATTTTACTTTAGACATCCAAAAAATACTCTTTGATTTTTTTTTTTTTTGTGATCTAATAAATAATTTTATAGTTTATCGATGATTATTTATTCTTTCAATGAGCCAAAAATTCATTTTTCATACCATAGAATTAAGTAGATTTAACTTTTTATATCAAACTCATAAAAAACGTATCAATTCTTGACAGACGTTATAAAAGTGATATTTTCGTTAGTTTTGTTGGGTGAATTAGACCATGGAGGTCGAAGTCCAAGTCCAAAGGAGTAAGATCATGCAAAAAAAAAAAAAAAACTAAAAGAAGTGATGAAACAAGGCAGTAATCGCGATTTCAAATTTGTGAGGAAAATGGTTTAGAGATTTAGATTTTCAAATGCAAAAATTGAATGATTCACTCAACATAATATGAGATATACTATACGTATGTGTTCACGGTGAAGAGACGAACAAAACCCCTATCCTATTTCCAACGGGCAAATACTAGAGGACGGTGGTTTTGCATGAGAAAGCTACATGGGTCAATTCACAAAATTGCCAGAAAGCAGGAGACAATCCGTAAAATCGTTAGAGTTTAATCATTTTTATTAATCTTAATATTATAAAAATATTTGTAGTTTTACTTTTTATACAGTTTCCATAAATATTTTTGTTAGTATAAATCCGACTTTGCAAAATTGTTAATACTATGATTGGTCTGACTTCAAATAACAAACAAAATGAACTTACAGAGTAATAAGTATTTATGAATTAATCATGACAAATATAATCATTTTAATTGAAAATTAAATTAAACTCAGTCTAAAAGAAAAGTAAATTAAACCCCAAGTTGTTGCAATATGTGTACTTTACACTCAACCTTTAGAATGCGCCAGAAGTTATTGTATGATTCCAACTCCATATCACACGTTAAGTACAATAAGAGTAATAACAGAAGTTATAAATTAAATTAGTTATTTAAATAAAATAAGTAAAATTTTCTAAATTGGTCAACACGTGGTCTTATTCGAGTCAATTTGGAAATTTGGCAACAATGTGGACTAAAATCATCATTAATTTGGAGATGTGGGGCTTTTTTGGTAACCTGAAATGTTATGGGGTAAAATTATCAGTCAACATAAGTAATGACATCAACTTTCAATTAGAATTAACCGCAACGGCAATTTTTAACGGTTGTACCAAATGTATCACAATTTGTTAAAGCTTTGTACCACATGTGTTGGACACATAAACCTCTGTACCAAAATTGTAGTTTTCTCCTCCAAAAATGATGCCACATGGATTGAGTCTCCCCCCAAATTCAGATTTAATGGCCACTCGACAGTTTCGTCATTAATTTGACGGAAGTATTAAATGTGAAAAGTTGATTTGAGTTATGGTATCAAATGTGTCGACATAAATAGTTGTGGTATCAAATCCCTAAAGTAGGTATAATTGTGGTATCAAAAGTGAAATTCTCTCATACATTTCTTGTTAAATTTGTCAAAAATATTTGGTATATATGAATGCTTTCTTTTCGGCCTCCCATCAATATTGCTCAACGGTTGAGAGAAGAGAGTTTAGTCCGTGATTTTTCTGCCATCAATTGAGAGAAGACAAAAGAAAGAAGAAAGAAAAAAAGAGAAGAGAGAAGACAGCCGCAGAAAAAAGAAGAAAGAAGATAAAAAAGAAAAGAGAGAAGAAAGCGGCAGACAAAGGAGATAGAAATAGAGAAAGTAGAGTAGTAGGCTTTATTTGGTTCAAAATGGACTGCAACCCATAGTTTCAAAAACTAATTCCCGAAAAAATATAATGTTGCCGCAATTTTCGAAAATGGATTGGACTGTTTGTCTCGCATTTCGGAAGTGGGAAATAATTTTCCCAAATACGAGACAAACAGACCCTTCACCCTCCCAATTTTCCTATAAATAGCTCATCCACTAACATAGAAAAGACAAGTTTTGAAAGAAGGGAAAAAAAGAAGATCACAGTTCTCTGTCGTCCCACGCACATCAATGCTTATAGTTTGAAGAAGGATCAAAGAATGAAGAAATCTCGAAAATGTCATTTGATCATTTTTACCCAACATCATAATTAAAATTAGAAATATGAACAACGACCAAATACTTGAAAGATTATCTAATTAACTCTATCATTTATTTGAGAAATTATATTCAATTAGGTTTTTCCCAACATTCAATTAATCAGATTAAACACGACCTCACAATTAATAAATTAATATGAACATAGTGATTTATTGCAATACTATTAAATGAATTAATGGCAATATACTCCCATATTCAATTTAGCTATGTATAAAAAAGAACACTTTATCTCCTATAATTTTATAAAAATTTCACATTCTCTTCCTAGCTTTTTTATATGTGGCAGTTTATCACCATTAGTTATGATAATGTGACAGTGTGTTTTGATAAATAACACAATTTATCCCCTCCCCCATCTCTCGTGTTATGATAAATGTGACAATTTACCCCCTATGTTACAAGAACATTTTTTATGCTCACTCTAATTTTTGACAAGTTACATTCTCTGACCGGAGGTGGGGTAAAGTGATTCGTTAAAATTTTCATAGGAAGATAAAATGTTCTCTTTCAAATAATCATACGGAATAAATTAAACATTATAGATTTTTTATGGAAGTAAACTAATATTAACTCAATAATAAATGGGAAAAGTAAATATGATCAAATTCACAACTTGAAAGCACTAGCGTTATCCAAGAACCATGTCAATTAATCTTCAGCCGAAACTTCATCTGGAGGCAGTGGACCCGAATCCGAACCCGAACCTGAACCACCCAATACTATCTTCACAGCAAAAGTTTGAGATATAGGAAAACAGAAATTGATAGTGACTCACCGATCAGAAGAAGAAGAAGACGGTGAGGAATTGGATGAGGATACTATGAAAAGAGCCGATCTCAAATGAATCCACCGCGAAGATGATGGTGAAGATGACAACGAATTTGAGGATGATTTTGACGATGCAGAAGTCTGACTTCGTCTAAGAGCTTTCATCAAATTTTTTTTTTTAAATTAAATTATCACACTCCCTTGGGTTTCACTTTCAACACCTGATTTTAGAATTCCTTTTTTTGTTTTATCTTTATTACCTAGTGGAGTAGAACACCGCGGCGGCTACTGCGACACCAGCAAACGCCGTGAAAGCGAGAATTACGCCGCCATTCTCCGCCGCGTGCTTCCATCACCCGCCTCCTCCTCCTCCAATAAACAAAACTCTGCTTATGGCCTCACCCGCCGCGCCGCCGCCTCCGATGAACATGGGATTGAGGTAAGGAATGACGATTTTGCCCCTGGGATTCCGTAATACACCGAGAGGATTTTCCACCATTAACTAGATACACACACAACACATGCTTTAATTTCTTTTTCTTTTTCTTTTTTCTCACTTTATTTAATGGTTTTTTTGACTATTTTCCTTTGTGTTGATCTATTTACTGATTTCTCTCTCTAAAATCGAGCTGAGTAGAGAAGACTGGAAATAACTCGGCGCGTATATGTATACAAGAAAGGGTAAATTACAAATATCCCCCTCAGGTAAGGTCTAATTATAAGAATCACCCTCACGTATTGGGTATTACAAAAATCCCCTCACGTTTGTCACCTTCTTACAATTAACCTCTTTGCCCCTAAAATGTTTCATTTTTGCCCTTGAGTGTTGCCCCTAAAATGTTTCATTTTTGCCCTTGAGTGTTATTTGTATTATTTGTAATGTCTCATATATGTTAAAACTTGGGTGCTAGTTATTATATCTTATAAATTAGAAAAAAGATGATGGAAAAAAAAAAAAAAAACTAAATGAGGTGATGAAACAAGGCAGTAATCGCGATTTCAAATTTATGAGGAAAATGGTTTAGAGATTTAGATTTTCAAATGCAAAAATTGAATGATTCACTCAACATAATATGAGAGTTACTATACGTAGGTGTTCACGGTGAAGAGACGAACAAAACCCCTATCATATTTTCGACGGCAAATGCTAGAGGACGGTGGTTTTGCATGAGGAAAGATACATGGGTCAATTCACAAAATTGCCAGAAAGCAGGAGACAATCCGTAAAATCGTTAGAGTTTAATAATTTTTATTAATCTTAATATTATAAAAATATTTGTAGTTTTACTTTTTATACAGTTTCCATAAATATTTTTGTTAGTATAAATCCGACTTTGCAAAATTGTTAATACTATTATTGGTCTGACTTCAAATAACAAACAAAATGAACTTACCGAGTAATAAGTATTTATGAATTAATCATGACAAATATAATCATTTTAATTGAAAATTAAATTAAACTCCGTCTAAAAGAAAAGTAAATTAAACCCCAAGTTGTTGCAATATGTGTACTTTACACTCAACCTTTAGAATGCGCCAGAAGTTATTGTATGAATCCAACTCCATATCACACGTTAAGTAAAATAAGAGTGAAATACAAAAGATTAACTAATTCCTTGAATTTTTAATTACGAAAATACTCACCTTCTGTTTATTAGTAACTAGCAAAAGAAATGTGAAATATAAAAATTGTTATATTATATACACAACAAAATTTGAAGGGGCTATACATAAAGGAAATTACAAATAAAATCACTACAAAAAAAACAGGTTTTTCCGACGGAAAATTTCCGACAGACTAAAATCCGTCGGAAATTTCCGACGGATTTTCCGACGGAACAAATTACGTCGGAATTTCCGACGGATTTTCCGACGGCTAATAGTCATCGGAAATTTTCGACAGAATTTCCGGCGGGTTATAAATTCCGCCGGAAAAGTCACTGAAAAAAATAAAAAAATAAAAAAAATTAATTTTCCGACGGAATTATTCCGTCGGAAAATAAGAAAAAAAATAAAAAATAAATATTTTTCGACGGAAATGAGTATCCGTCGGAAATTTTTTTATAAAAAATAAAGAGAAAAATACTTAATTATTTCCGACGGAACTTATCCGTCGGAAAATACTAATAAAAATAAAAAAATAATAATTTAATTATTTCCGACGAAATTTATCCATCGGAAAATAATAATAAAAATAAAAAAATAATAATTTGATTATTTCCGACGGAATTTATCCGTCGGAAAATAATAGAATTTTTTTAAAATTGTTTTCTATAAAAAATAATAAATTAATTATTTCCTACCCAAAATAATAATAATAAATATAGAATATAGAAATAATTGAATTATATAACCGGAAAAATTAAATATTTTGATCCATATTATTGCAAATTTCGTTGACTTGACTCATTTTTCATAAATTTTGATCGGTTTAAACCACTTTTTGCAATAATTTGAATTTTTGAGCCAAGTTAGTTTCCTATTTGGATCTTCGATTGACGAAATTTTGAAATAATTTCCCCTAAACTTTGATTTACGAAGGGGTTAGTGGTCTTGTACAAGTTAGTCTCCCATTTTGATCTTCAATTGACGAAATTTCAAAATAATTCTCCCTAAACTTTGATTTATATATGTAGGGTTATATGTAAAAGTTAGTCGTCTCCCGTTTAGATCTTCGATTAATTTTGAATAACCTCAATGTACATGTATTCAACAATCTGATTTCGAATAACCTCAATGTACATAACCCTATGGACAATAATTTCATTTTTGGTGAATTAACGTTAAAAATCGAGAATCGATCAATCTGATTTCGAATAACCTCAATGTACATAACCTTATGGTTAATAATTTCGATATTGGTCAATTAACGTTAAAAAACCAAGAATCGATCATTCTGATTTCGAATAACCTCAATGTACATAACCCTATGGTCAATAATTTCATTTTTGGTGAATTAACGTTAAAAATCGAGAATCGATCAATCTGATTTCGAATAACCTCAATGTACTTTACCATATGGTCAATAATTTCGATATTGGTCAAGTAACGTTAAAAAACTGATAATCGATCAATCTGATTTCGAATAACCTCAATGTACTTAACTCTATGGTCAATAATTTCGATATTGGTCAATTAACGTTAAAAAAAATAAGAATTGATCAATCTGGTTTTGAATAACCTCAATGTACATAACCCTATGGTCAATAATTTCGATTTTGATCAATTAACGATACGATTTGATAATCGAGACATCTAATTTCGAATAATCTTCAATGTATATAACCATATGTCTCAACGAATATAACCATATGGTCAATAATTTCGATTTTGGTCAATTAAAGTCACAAATTTTAATTTCGAATAATTTTGAATTAGAAAGTAAGAAAATATAACAATTTATATTATAAATAACATGAATAATAATTTACAAATAAATTTTGAATTTAAAAAAAAAAAAAAGTTAAATATTTCCGACGGAAAATCCGTCGGAAAATGCATGTTTAACCCTAGATCCGCGCCCGCCCAATTCATTTCAGTTCACTCTTTTCCTTTTCATTTCAAAATTAAACCTCCGCCGCCCATCCCTCACCTCCGTCCCGTCCCTCTTTCCTCAGCCGCAGCAGCTCCTCTACTTCCCCTCCGGTGCCACCACCACTCCTCCACTTCCCCTTTCTCCTTCTTCCTCTCAACCCGCGACGGAACAGCCCATTTCCTCTCAACCCGCGACGGCACAGCTCCCATCTCCTCTCAACCCGCGACGGCCATTCACCACCAGAACCCGCGGCTGCACAGCTCCATTTCCGACTCCTCTCAACCCCAGCAGCGGTCATTCAGCACCACCAGTCCCAGCCGCGGCCAGCACCACCAAATCAGCAAGAAACACTTCAGGAGCACGTCTTAGAGCGAATTGGTAAGTCCCATTACTTAATTTTTCTTTTGCTTTATAATTTTTGTCTATGGCTGTTGAAATTCATATGTATTTGAGGTTGATTTAATGAATTCTACTACTTAGAGCAGTGCACTCCATGTGTTTGTGCTTTGGTCTGTTTTTGAAGTTCAACAAATTAGCTTTAATTTCAAGAAAGTGAATCCTATAGCTTTAATTTCAAGAAATGTCAAAGTGAATCCTATAGCTGCTACTAATATGTAGGAATAATGGTTTTTGTGAATACTTTTGAAGTGAGATATGAGCATCTAAACATTGATGCAGGGGTTTATGGTGCAAGAAGAGCTTTGCCTACTTTTGTCAACTTTAATATGAATATTATAGAGGTAGTATATATAAAACACTCTTCAATGTTTGTCTTTAATTCGTTTGTTTTTCCCTTTTACGATTTGTGTTTTTTGTTAATCTAACTTGTCTTCCTATTTACTTACAGGGAATTTTAAGTTCTCTCCATATAATTCTTGGTCGAAAGAAGTCGTTCTCGATTCTTAAGGATGTAAGTGGTATAATCAAGCCCAGCAGAATGACCTTACTTCTAGGCCCTCCATGTTCAGGAAAGACAACTCTTTTGTTAGCTTTGGCTGGAAAGCTTGATCCATCTTTAAAGGTAAGATATATTACTTACTTTTTCATGTATGATCTTAATTTTGTAGAATTCCAACATGTTTCTAATTGATGCAAACAAAATAATTTTCTAGGCTTCGGGGAGAGTCACTTATAATGGTCATGGAATGGAAGAATTTGTACATCAAAGAACTGCAGCATACATTAGCCAACATGATCTGCACATTGGAGAAATGACAGTTAGTGGAATAATTTTTCTTCTGCTTTATAATTTTTGTCTATGGCTGTTGAAAATTGCAAATATCCGTCTTCTACTTTTTTTGCTATCAGACATGGTATAATATTTCATAATTATCATAACATTTCCGTATTTTACACACATTCTTTTAGGGATGTTGTGGTTATTTGTGTTTTTAATTAAATATTAGTTGATGAAAGAGCTTAGCTTATTCTTTCTTGTATATAATTTGTACGTATTTAGATCCTGAACTTGTGCTACTCAATTATATTCAGAACTGTAAAGAACCACCGATTCATGTTAATTCTTAGTTAAGAAAAAGAAAGGCAATTTATAGTTCTATGTGATACAAGGTGGAGGTTTTGATACTGTAACTACATATGTTATTGCTCTTGTTTACTCAGTTTGGATCATTGTTTTGTTTGTTTTTGTAGAATATACTTCCTTCGATCCCTCCCCTTAAGGAAATACTAGCATTAAAATTTTAGAGAAGTAGAATTGTGATGTTCGAATCCTAGGTAGAGTCTGGTGATGTTTTAACAGTAAGTTAATGTCAGAAATGGTGATATAATTGACATGTACCCTTGAAGATTGGAAAAGTAAATATCGATTATATCAGCTAATATAAGGAGTCATTTTTAGTTTGTTTATTAATTGTCAATGTTATACACTTGGCTAAGTCATGTCAACATAACAGAAGTATTAATGGCAACAAGTGTTAGTTTAATGTAGTGTAGTTGAATTTGATCACATGTCTATTTTTTTAGTCTTAATTAATACTAGAAAGATATGCATTTCAGTTATGTTTTAGTCATATTTTATCTTATTTCTCCAGTTTAAGTCTACCAGTTAATGAAAAGAGATAATTATCAAGCACATATATATTTGAATTTGATGATGACGAGGACAAGGACGATGATGAGGAATTGCCGAATTGAGACTAGGTGAATGTTGTAATGTTTTCCTACAATATTTGAATAATTAGTGATTTCATGTTTTGAGACTTGTTAATTCTAACTATGAGTAGAACTTATTTAATTTTGGGATGATGATTGAGTTGTAAAATATTTTATGATTCTCAATAGATTAAGAATTTTTATTAATTCTGGTTAATTTTGGGTTTTTTTTTTTTTTTTTTTTAATTTTTTTTAAAACTGTTTCCGACGGAATTTTTCCGTCGGAAAATAAAAAATTTAAATTTTCCGACGGAAAAATTTAAAACCTTTTTTTAGAAGTTTTTTCCGATTACATAATTCAGTCGGAAAATCCGTCGGAATATGGCTGCCCGTAAATTTCCGACAGATTTTCCGACGGAAGAAATCCGTGGGAAAATCCGTCGGAAAATCTGTCGGAATTTTTCCCACGCCACTTTTTCCGACGGAATTTCCGACGAGAGAAATCCATCGGAAAATCCATTTTCCGACGGATTTTGCTCGAAATCCGTCGGAAAATCCGTCGGAAAATCCGGTTTTTCTTGTAGTGAATTGACACGGAACTTTTATAAAGGAAATATAATAATTTATGCATTCTCCCTTAGAAAATAGTACACCATAACATCAAAAAAATTTCATTTTTGAATTAAGGGAAATGAACATAAGGTATAATTTAAACTTCTTAATTTAGTCATTTTTTACAATTTTTTTCTTAGTGTTTTAAAAAATTCTCGAAAAGTTTTTAATATTTAACTGATCAAAACATACACTTGAAATGAAATTTTGATCCATGATTAAGATTGGATAATTCTTTCGTTAGTTGTAAACTATGTATAGTTATTTGATGACTTGTCTTTTAATATTAAATGTTAAAGAAATCGAGCTTTTTATACTACTTTGGACAAAATTATTTTCAAGATAATCATTGCTTGTTCAAATACACTCATTTTCTTGAAATTAAAGCAAACAATCAATAATATATTAGGATGTGTTGATCATCTTTTGGCAGCACTCCTATGTACCTCATTATGAAATTTGAAATGAATGCTATTGAAAATACGGTGTTATTTATTTGGTAATTTAATAGAGAGGAGATACAAACAATCTCTCTTTACTCACGTTTCTCAATGTTTTGGAGGTAATTTATTATAATTGTTAGTTGACCAACTAACTTTCATATAATTCTGAAATTTGATGATTGCTATTGTCTTTTTCAATTAAATCTATAAAGTTTTAGTTTGTGGTGAATCCTCAAAATATGGCAGATATTAAAATATTCATCTTTTTATAAACAAATAAAATATTAAAATTAGCAAAAAAGTTGTTTCAGTTTATAATAGGGTGTCCCATAATAAAAAAAAATAAAATAGATAAAGACGAAGGTAAAAAGAAAAAGAGGATCAACAAAGTTCGAACGAAACGCCCAAACGGCCAAATTGTTAGTAGCTTTGTTTGCATTTCTAAAAATAAATTTAAATCTCCATTTGAGTCCTAGTCCAGTTCTTGAGTTTGTTTTTCAACTAGTCACTTTCAAATTGAACAAAGCAAGCTCCATCTATGATTGCAACAAAACAGGCTTCCAAAAGGGCATGAGCTTTGTTGAGATGTGAGATTTTTCCTAAAGATTCTAGAAAATTCTAGGTTTATCATGAGATATCATGAAGTTGAATAAATTGATAGAACAATCTAGATAAATCTCATGTAATCCTAGGAAATTCAAGATAGTAGAGAATAATCTAGAATTAGTGAATATCCTAGATATTCTAGAAAATTCCATAGGCAATTATAAATATAAGTGTGCTACTCAAATGTGATGTAAGAAAAAGAAGCAATTGAATGAAAAAAAGAATTCTCTCCAAAAAGCATTCTCCTCCAACTAACTACAAATAATTAACAAACAAATCTTCAAGTTGATATCAATTCTACAATTGATTCAACCCTCAAAAATCCAACAAGTGGTATCAGAGCTCATTGATCTTAAGGGATTGAGTTAAAAAAAATGGGTTCATCAAATATAACGCTTCCTACACCACCGACTTTCAACGGTGAAGACTACGACTATTGGGCGGTAAGAATGAAGGCTTTTCTCGTAGCAAATGAGTTATGGGAAATTGTTGAAAACGGTTATGAAAAACCGGAAGATGAAGGTACTCTTACCGCACCTCAACAAAAGAAAAATAAAGATGAGTATACAAAGAACATGAAGGCTCTTGCATTCCTCCATGCCACTGTAACTCAAGAAATCTTCATTAGCATAGTCGCTGCAACTACCGCTAAAGAAGCATGGGAAATCCTCAGAGAAGAATATCAAGGTACGGAGAGAATCAAAGCAATCAAGTTGCTAACTTTAAGAATGGAGTTCGAAAATCTTCGAATGAAGGAAGGTGAGTCCATCAAAGACTACTCCTCTAGAGTTAAAGAAATAGTTAACAAAATGAAGTTACAAGGAGAAAAAATGGAAGACAAGAGGGTAGTAGAGAAAATACTTATAACCCTTCCTGAAAAATTCGAATCAGTTGTTGCTGCCATTCAAGAGTCTAAGGACCTTACTAAACTCTCTGTTAAATGAGCTAGTGGGTTCTCTTCAAGCACACGAACAAAGAATTAACAAGAAGGTGGAAAACTCAACCGAAGAGGCCTTTCAATCAAGGCACAAAGAAAATAAATTTGTCAACAAAAGGCCTATCAACAGTCAAGGAGGAGACAAGAGAAACAAGTTTCCATCGTGTGGTGTGTGCAAGAAGACAAATCACCTTGAAAAAGATTGTTGGAAGAAAAAGACTTGTGAGTCTTGTGGCAAGGTTGGGCACATCGCAAAATTTTGCAGGCTCAAACAAGGAAACGCTAGTCGTCAAACACGCAAACATCATGCGAATTTCAGTGAAGACAAGGACGACTCAGAAGGAGAACATCTTTTCATGGCTTGTCAACCTTCTTCAACCAACGACAAACAAATTTGGTACATTGACAGTGGTTGTACTAGTCATATGGCCAAACATGTGGAGATGTTTCAACATCTGGACACTTCTGTCAAAGTTCCAGTCAAAATGGGAAACGGAGCTGTCCTCGAGTCGGAAGGAAAGGGAACCGTTGCCATCCAAACAAAATCAGGTACTAAACTCATCCAAAATGTTCTTTTAGTACCTAAACTTGATCAAAATCTATTAAGTGTGGCACAAATGATGAAAAATGGGTATTCTATAACTTTTAAAAATGATTCATGCTTTATAATTGACAAAAAGGGAAGAGAAATTGCTAAAATAGTTATGAAGAACAATAGCTTCCCATTAAGAATGCATGAATCATCATTAAAAACACTAAGAGCTAAAGTAGATGACACACGTTTACTAGAAAAACAAATGGATGATGCTAATGGTTGCACCTTTAAAATTGCAACTGAGAATTTGGCCAAAATTGTTGATACAAGTAAACTAGAAGCACCAATAACGCCTGAACAAAAGACAAAGAAGGGCCAGAAAAAATCCATCAATAAAGGAAAAGAAATGTTGGAAGACTCTTTTGGGAGCAAATCTCCAAAAAAATTCATATCCATTACGGATATTAATGAAAGTTGTCAAATGGCATTTACGGAGCCAAGCAAATGCGATGAAACTTCTCAATACGAGAAACAGAGAGCTGCAATGAAGGATGAGATAAAAACAACATGTACAAGGCAATCATGGAAGCTGATGAAAAATCCTAAAGACAAAAAGGTGATTGGTGCAAAGTGGATTCATAATAAGGTAAATCGAAATGACACAATCAACAAACATAAGACCAAGCTGATTGCAAAAAGACATGCACAAGAAGCGAGAGTTGTATATAAAAAGTCATTTGCATCTATGACACATTATAGTACAATCAACCTCTTCCAAAATCCAAATTTGAGATACATTGATAGATGCTTGGAGTATCAGGCAAAAATCTCAAGGAGGAGTGTTGAGATGTGAGATTTTTCCTAAAGATTCTAGAAAATTCTAGGTTTATCATGAGATATCATGAAGTTGAATAAATTGATAGAACAATCTAGATAAATCTCATGTAATCCTAGGAAATTCAAGATAGTAGAGAATAATCTAGAATTAGTGAATATCCTAGATATTCTAGAAAATTCCATAGGCAATTATAAATATAAGTGTGCTACTCAAATGTGATGTAAGAAAAAGAAGCAATTGAATGAAAAAAAGAATTCTCTCCAAAAAGCATTCTCCTCCAACTAACTACAAATAATTAACAAACAAATCTTCAAGTTGATATCAATTCTACAATTGATTCAACCCTCAAAAATCCAACAAGCTTCATCAACACAGGCATTTAGGCAAGGGAGGACATCCGCTTTAGCAAGCAAAATGGAGCCAAGGTGATTTCGGAAAACAATCGCCCACACGACTTTCCCGTCTTTGAAAGAAGCATCAACATTAGCAGAAAAAAATATTCAATATAACGTTATCTCATGTTATGCTTGAAATTATTATTTTTTCATTATGGGGGTGTTTCTGTGTTTCAAGACCATAAAATATTATCACTACGTCGAACTGGCTAAAAGTTGGCCTAGAATCTTGAGATTCCTGAGTTGGGCGAAGTCCAACCGAAGTTAAATAAAAATTGATTTGAAATATGACAAGTAAAATATATTTGAATATAGCTTTTTTTTTTTTTGTTTCCCCGCTACTTTGTAATGACTAGTCCCTTCCACTAGACAATCACCTATTGGTATTTTATCTAATAGCTAATATAAGGTTAAGATGATAATTCTTGTAGAAACAAACATCTTACCTCAACAATTCTTAACCCAATTCAACCCACCATTTTTTTCCCTATATATGGAATTCAAACCACCAAAATGCCACCACTATCTTCAAGCAAAGTAAACATTATAGGAAAATTTACAAGTGCATCACATAAACATTTAAGGAGAATTATTCAAAATCCATGAGATTAATGTAAATACACTAATCATTCTCTATTTTTTGAAAATAACTCAAATTATCAATGAGGCATTAAATTCATTACAATTATCATTTGAACATTGTGATTTCTTAAATAGTATCTACGTGTATTTTCGAATTTTTTTTCCCGATGATATTTAACGTTTTGTGTGTGTTGGGGGTGGGTGGGGGTGGGGGGTGGGTGGGAGGTGTGGTTAAATGTAATGAGTCAACTACTTCAGGGAAAGTTTGAATAATTTACCCAACATGGAGGGTGGTTAACGTAATTACACCAAACCTTAGAGATAATTTGAGTAATTCTCCAAAACATTTCACATATGACTATGAGATGATTAAAAAAGAAGTTGCAACTTGCAAAATAAAAGATCTATGAGGAAAAAAAACCAAATCTTTTTCAAACATTAGATCCTCTTTTATTAGAGCACCAAACCTATTACCCCAAAACAGTTATGGGTTCGACTGGTGGTACTCAATGGTAGAAAAATCAAACCTTATTACTCGAGAAAAACAAACCATGGTCTACATAAACCTTATTCTTGAAATCATTTTCATTCACATTTTTGAAGCAGCATCCTTGTCCAAGAACCATACAAGTTCATTCTGAGCCGAAACTTCCGCAGCAGGCAAGGGAGTCGAACCCGAACCATGCTCATCATCACCCAATACTATCTTTACGGTATCAGCTAATTCAGCCCCAGTGACGACCATTGCGATCTCCAAAGCTGAATTGATAACTGGAAACGTGAAAGTGATCCTCGGTGGAGGCGGTTTAGGAGAGTCTGTAATGAACGTAACCCACTTTTGTGTCTCGTGGCGCTGTTCGCGTGTAGGGAATAGAGAGGCCACGTGCCCGTCGGGCCCCATTCCGAGTAGCATGAGATCGAACTGGGGGCAGCCTGTAGTGTCGCAAACGGGTATTATTTTGTTTTCGACTAAATGTCTTATACGTACTTCGTAATCAGTGGCTGCATCTTCAGGAGATTTTTTGTCATTGATTGCGTATATGTTGGATGAAGGAATGGATACCTGTTAGAATAGAGAGAAGTTATGCATTTTTAAATGGCTGTAGAATCAAGAGAGATAAAATGTTACTAAAAACACTGGTTATTAGCAAAATACACCCCGATTTTCACTCTAATTAGCAAATACATCCCCGTGTTAAGAAAATTGCTAATTTCCTTTCTCAGGGTTAAGAAAATAAACTAATGCTCATTAACAACACAATCTATATACTTGCACAAGAAATTGTTAGGCCATAAATCGTAATCAATCTGTCCATCGGGCATTTCATGCAGATGTGTCTCATATCTACATGTTTATGAATAAGAGGGATATATTTCTACGGACACATAGGGTGTATTTGCCGATTCAAATAAACACTGGGTGTTTTGCAAATAACATCTCATTTTATCTCTTTATTTCTCAAATACTACTCCTGTGACAAGTAAACCATGCCGAAAATCGCAAACTAAACATTGGAAAACAAAAAGCACAATTTGTTCCACAACAAAAATATGAGTTCTGCTGGAAATAGTAGAGAGCATATTCTTGAGGTTTGGAACTGCTGTTAAAATCTCCCAAACAAAATCGAGTACAATGTTTACATTTTTCAATTTCATTTTCGATTTGCGAATGAAACAAGAATAATTCATATATCAACATAAAGACTTAATTACATTTCACCTAAATTTGAATTTGAGACCATACCTTGCAAAGAAAACCTCGCCAGGCAAGCAAGTAATTGCTGTCTTCATCATCAAGAGGAACAACTCTCTCATCAACCCAAAATATCAGCCACTTCGACCAATCCACCGATTCCAGGTACGGTGGCTCCACCAGCTTCCTACAATATTATAAAGAATTAAAATGAGTAAAATGCAAAATTACCCCTTTCGATTTTCCTAATTGCTAGAAAACATTTTGAGTTATTTTTATCAGCATACACCTGCATTAACAACCCAAAGACATTTACCCCATCTTAAATCGTAGCGTGTTTCACTTGTTTTAAGTGCGAGTATTTTTCGTGATTGGAAGGGAAAGTGACTTATACTCTTATGTATTACCTTTTCTCACAGTTTACTCCTTATTAACTTAAAAAATGGCAAAAAATGCAATAATAGTCCTTTAACTTTGAAAGGGACGCGTAAATGGAACTCTTTTTGTTCCGGCATGCAATTTACATCATTTATGCTTTAAGTTGTCGCAACTTTAGTCCTCTTTAATCCTGGATTCGCCAAAATTAAATTTAGTGCTCATAAATTGCCACATAAGTAAACAAATTGAGTTATTATAACATTTTTGCCCTAATAATTAGTAGGTAGGGAAAGAAATGGAGGAAAGAAAGTGTTATTTTTCCTCCAATTTAATCTAATTTAACAAGGCTGAGGTAGTGGATTACTCCGATACTCCGACGATTAGGATCAAAATTGCGGATAAGAGGACTAATATTGCAGGAACTAAAAATATAAAGGATGTAAATTGCTAGTCGGAACCACAAGAGTCCCATTTTTACGTCCCTGCCAAAGTTAAGGGACTAAAATTGTTTTTTTACCCTTAAAGAATTTGCAATAATCATCTGCGGTCATCTCTTAAGGGGCATTCTATAGTAAGATTTTGTTAGGCAATGGGTAAATAAGATACCCTCTTACATTATGCCATTTGTCATTCGAAATTAATGAACAATATAAAATAATTATTAAAATACAATTTTACCCTTTCATTACTTTTACAATTATATGACTAAACAACTATTATTTCCCTAATTCATACAACATTCTATTTTATTAATATCATCAAAACTACTATAACTATAAAAAAAATCTGCATCTAGGATAGGTTAAAGTAGTTAATAATTGAGATTACCCACTTGGCTAAAATTTAGCCAATAATAAATTTATATTTTGAAAATAACAATTAAAAACACATGTAACCCTAAAACCCATTAAAAATAAGGTTATTGAATATCTATGCAAGTATATATTTTACATTGATTATCGTTTTATAATATCAATTGAGTAACATAATCTATATAAATATAAATACATGTATTTAACAAACTTACTTAATTTGAATAAATTTTTAGTTCTTTATCACTTAACAATGTGTGTTATTAAATCTTATGTAATTTACAAGAAAAATATATTTTATATGATAAGAGTGTGACAATTTTTGTTTAAATAAAATTAATTAGGTAATATAATCAATATGTATTCACAAAGGTACACACTGAAATTATTATGAATATGTTAAATAAAATATTTCATATTTATGGGTAATAATTTATAAATTTATTTTAATTTTAATTTCAAAATATAAAAAATATTTTAAAATGTTTATGGAAGGCGGCAGCGGCGCCGCCTTCGCGTGGTTACTTAGTTAGCTAGTTATTCGGTGCAAATTCAATTCAGTTAGTTAGTTAGTTACTCGGTGCAATTTAGTGAGAATTTTTTGCATTTCTTAAGTTTTGTTAAACCTATATATGGGAGGGTATAAAAGTACATTTATATTTTTAGATTTGTCCAATTAAAAAAATGGTCCAATTGATCAACTTTATCTTGGACAAAATTATGTGGTCTGGATTTAATTTTAATAAATTTTGATGGTGAAGATGAACTATCTTATTGGAGATAGCTTTTTCAGCTATCTTATAGTAGACAAACCCATCTCTTAATTTTGCAAGTGGATTGACTTGCTAATAAAATATTTACACATGAATTATTTTGTTTATAAAAATAACATGGAATTTTCTGTCAATTTACAAACACACAGGGGCATTTTTGCATTTTAACTCAATTATAATTACAGATTTACGTCACTCATAAACTGTTTCAAATTATAATAAAAAGGAAAATTGATAAGCCCATCATTCTACCTGAGCGTATCTATCAATGTGCCGCCGGAGAGAACAACAGAGAATGAACCTTTTTCTTTTATGTACTTTTCGGAGAGATCGGCGGTGTATTTTGCTACAGCCACGGCCACATCTTCCTCGGAATTGAATTGTAGTACTTTCGGTTTGGATTTTGCTGGAGTGGAGGTAGCCATTGGAGAGGAGATAATAGTTTAGCCAAAATGAATGATAGAAGAAGTGTCGTACTATCAAATATAATTACGATATAAATATTGGACTCCATATTAAACTTCAATATTTATAGGCGCATTTGGATTTAGAGTTAATCAATAAATATTATAATAATTAGTTTTAGAATTTTTGAAAAACCTAATAAAATTTATTTTAGAACAATACAACAATTTTTTAGGTTCTTTTGAATATGTATTTCTATTCATAACATATTATTTCGATATGACAGTGGGTTGCCCGAGATTCGAACCCGGAACTAGTCGTTTTACTCTTCAGTTTTCTGTTGAGGCCTATCCTGTAGAGGTACTCAAATTTTAAATTGCATCGGTGATCGATTTCATCGTAAACCTAATTGGTAACTTCCATTTTACGTAAATCAATAGTTAAAACCGCACTCAAAAGTAGGTCATTTTCCATCATTTGTCATTTTTTATAGTGGCAACCGAATTTAAACCATATCAAATGACCATCATATAAAAAAAATTCTAAATTATCCTTACTGAGCAGTAATAATTATTTTTCTTTCATCTCTTAATGAGGAGGTATATAAATTAATTTTCTATTGAATCATAAAACGATAAATAACAAGAAGTCATTTTTTCTTCTAAAATGACAAATAATGTGAAACGAAATGAGTATTAATTATCATTTTATACATAAGATAATAAAAATTTATTGAAACACGTTCAATGAATAAAATAATTGCTTGGTGAAAGAGGTTTTCGAAACATGGAAATATGGAATATGGAATCTCTTGAGCAATTTGTAAGGTATAGCAAGTAATGATTTTGACCAAATGAACAAGCAAAATTGTAACACTTTAGTTTGACAAAAAACATTTTAAAAATAATTACATTAAGGAGGGAAAAACACTTTTGATACTAAATTTTAGTCCAAAAAGCATATTTGATACTAGACTTTTTGGAAAAATACATTTCATACCATGATTCACATCATCTTGACACATTTACTTTTTCTATTAATTTTCAGATGGAATTCAGCAAGTGTCATCAATTGTATGTCCTTAAAACTTGTGCATTTTTCCTACCATTGTCAATTTAACGGGCATATGAGTAGTATGTGCTGAATTTCATGCGAAAATTGACGACAAAACTAAATTTGTCAAAATTGTGTGAATCATGGTATGGGATATGATTTTTCAACACGTTTGGTACGAAATATGTTTTTTAAACTAAATTTTGATATCAAAAGTGTTTTTTCCTCTTACATTAAGTATAGCAAATTTCCTCAAAAAAAAAAAAAAAAAAAAAAAAAAAAAAATTGTAGCAAAGATTAAAGACGCTCTTGCCAAGAAATTAGACTTTTTGGAAAAACACATTTCATACCATGACTCACATCATCTTAACACATTTACTTTTTCTGTTAATTTTCATATGGAATTCAGCAAGTTTCGTCAATTGTATGTCTTTAAAACTTGTGTATGTTTTCCCTACCATTGTCAATTTAACGGGCATATGAGCACAAAATGCTCAATCCACATCCGGAAAACAAAAAAACGAACGTGCTGAATTTAATCCGAAAATTGATGACAAAACTAAATGTGTCAAGATTGTGTGAATTATGGTATGAAATATGTTTTTTAAACTAAAGTTTGATATCAAAAGTGTTTTTTCCTCTTACATTAAGTGTAGCATAAAGATTATGTTTATTCCCAGTTCTCCGAATAAGTTTAAAACTAGTAGAATAAAAAAAAATCTCTTGTTTTCTTTGAAAGGGAATATTCAGCCCAAGAAGAATTCTTAACCACTCAAAACTTGAAATTTTCTAAATTATTAAACTGGAAATTAATTAAATGATTGTTGTACATTACTGGACCGTGTACTTGGTACGTCTTTAGAAATGAAATGATCATTTAAAGTTTTTTTTTTTATTACAGCAACAAAAAGAAAAGATTGAATTATTTGGAGTGTATATATATAATTTCATGTACATGCATATGTCGTGGGAATTAAATCTGGTTGTCTATGGAAAATGTGGTGGTCCAATGGAAAATGTGGTGGTCCAAGAAGCTGTACAACCCATTTGAGTGTTTTGAATATTTATCAATCTAAGTATTAAGTTAATGCTCCATGCCTTCAACTACCTCACTGCAAATAATTCAAAAAAGGCCACAGGCAAAGTAATGAGGAGGTAAATAATTCAACTACCTCACTGCAAATCATGGTTTGTAATAATTATTTTTCTTTCATCTCTTAATTAGGAGGTAAATAAATTAATTTTCTATTGAACCATAAACCGATAAATAACATGAAGTCATTTTTTCTTCTAAAACCACAAATAATGTAAAATGAAATGAGTATTAATTATCATTTTATTACATAAGATAATAAAAATTTATTGAAACACGTTAAATGAATAAAATAATTGCTTGGTGAAAGAGGTTTTCGAAACATGGAAATATGGAATATGGAATCTCTTGAGCAATTTGTAAGGTATCGCAAATAATGATTTTGGCCAAATGAACAAGCAAAATTGTGACACTTTTGTTTGACAAAAGACATTTTAAAAATAATTACATTAAGGAGAGAAAAACTATTTTTATACTAAATTTTAGTTCAAAAAAATATATTTGATATTAGACTTTTTGGAAAAACACATTTCATACCATGATTCACATCATCTTAACACATTTACTTTTTCTGTTAATTTTCATATGGAATTCAACAAGTTTCGTCAATTGTATGTTTTTAAAACTTGTTTGTGTTTTCCCTACCATTGTCATTTTAACGGGCATATGAGCAGTACGTGCTAAATTTCCTGCGAAAATTGACGACAAAACTAAATTTGTCAAAATTGTGTGAATCATGGTATGGGATATGTTTTTTCAACACGTTTGGTACCAAATATGTTTTTTAAACTAAATTTTGGTATCAAAAGTGTTTTTTCCTCTTAGATTAAGTGTAGCAAAGATTCAAGACGCTCTTGCCAAGATATTAGACTTTTTGGAAAAACACATTTCATACCATGATTCACATCATCTTAACACATTTACTTTTTCTGTTAATTTTCATATGGAATTCAGCAAGTTTCGTCAATTGTATGTCTTTAAAACTTGTGTATGTTTTCCCTACGATTGTCAATTTAACGGGCATATGAGCAGTACATGCTGAATTTCATCCGAAAATTAATGACAAAACTAAATGTGTCAAGATTGTGTGAATAATGGTATGAAATATGTTTTTTAAACTAAAGTTTCATATCAAAATTGTTTTTTCCTCTTACATTAAGTGTAGCATATAGATTATATTTATTCCCAGTTCTCCGTATAAGTTTAAAACTAGTGGAATGAAAAAAAATCTCTTGTTTTCTTTGAAAGGGAACATTCATCCCAAGAAGAATTCTTAACCACTCAAAACTTCAAATTTTCTAAATTATTAAACTGGAAATTAATTAAATGATTGTTGTACATTACTGGGCCGTGTACTTGGTAAGTCTTTAGAAATGACATGATCATTTAAAGTTTTTTTTTTTTTTTTTATTACAGCAACAAAAAGAAAAGGTTGAATTATTTGGAGTGTATATTTATAATTTCATGTACATGCATATGTCGTGGGAATTGAATCTGGTTGTCTATGGAAAATGTGGTGGTCCAATGGAAAATGTGGTGGTCCAAGAAGCTGTATAACCCATTTGAGTGTTTTGGATATTTATCAATCTAAGTATTAAGTTAATGCTCCATGCCTTCAACTACCTCAATGCAAATAATTCAAAAAAGGCCACAGGCAAAGTAATGAGGAGGTAAATAATTCAACTACCTCACTGCAAATCATGGTTTGTAATAATTATTTTTCTGTCATCTCTTAATTAGGAGGTAAATAAATTAATTTTCTATTGAACCATAAAACGATAAATAACGTGAAGTCATTTTTTCTTCTAAAACGACAAATAATGTGAAATGAAATGAGTATTAATTATCATTTTATTACATAAGATAATAAAAATTTATTGAAACACGTTAGATGAATAAAATAATTTCTTGGTGAAAGAGGTTTTTGAAACATGGAAATATGGAATATGGAATCTCTTGAGCAATTTGTAAGGTATCGCAAGTAATGATTTTGGCCAAATGAACAAGCAAAATTGTAACACTTTTGTTTGACAAAAGACATTTTAAAAATAATTACATTAAGGAGAGAAAAACTATTTTTATACTAAATTTTAGTTCAAAAAAATATATTTGATATTACAATTTTTATAAAACACATTTCATACCATGATTCACATCATCTTAACACATTTACTTATTCTGTTAATTTTCATATGGAATTCAGCAAGTTTCGTCAATTGTATGTCTTTAAAACTTGTGTATGTTTTCCCTACCATTGTCAATTTAACGGGCATATGAGCAGTACGTGCTGAATTTAATCCGAAAATTGATGACAAAACTAAATGTGTCAAGATTGTGTGAATTATGGTATGAAATATGTTTTTTAAACTAAAGTTTGATATCAAAAGTGTTTTTTCCTCTTACATTAAGTGTAGCATAAAGATTATGTTTATTCCCAGTTCTCCGAATAAGTTTAAAACTAGTGGAATAAAAAAAAATCTTTGTTTTCTTTGAAAGGGAACATTCAGCCCAAGAAGAATTCTTAACCACTCAAAACTTGAAATTTTCTAAATTATTAAACTGGAAATTAATTAAATGATTGTTGTACATTACTGGACCGTGTACTTGGTACGTCTTTAGAAATGACATGATCATTTAAAGTTTTTTTTTTTTTTTTTATTACAGCAACAAAAAGAAAAGGTTGAATTATTTGGAGTGTATATATATAATTTCATGTACATGCATATGTCGTGGGAATTGAATCTGGTTGTCTATGGAAAATGTGGTGGTCCAATGGAAAATGTGGTGGTCCAAGAAGCTGTATAACCCATTTGAGTGTTTTGGATATTTATCAATCTAAGTATTAAGTTAATGCTCCATGCCTTCAACAACCTCACTGCAAATAATTCAAAAAAGGCCACAAGCAAAGTAATGAGGAGGTAAATAATTCAACTACCTCACTGCAAATCATGGTTTGTAATAATTATTTTTCTTTCATCTCTTAATTAGGAGGTAAATAAATTAATTTTCTATTGAACCATAAAACGATAAATAACATGAAGTCATTTTTTCTTCTAAAACGACAAATAATGTAAAATTGTTGGTCCCAAGTGGTCAGATGAGGTCTAGAGGGGGGGGGGTGAATAGACCTCTGAAAATTTTTGAACTTAAAAACTTTTCAGTCTTCTGTCAGCAGACTAAGCTGATGAAGAACAGTAAGCAGACTAGTCTGATCGTGAACAAATCTTGAACAGACGACTGACCACTCTTCTTACAGTGACTTAGCTGTTTTTCAGCAAAACAGTTTTTCAAAGAGTTTACTTGCAGCGGATTGTTTCAAAGTGTTTTTCACAAGTAGACTAAGTTCTTTTAAAAGATTTTATCCCCAGTTTTTACAAACTCCTTTTGTTTCAAAATCTTTTCAAATAATTCGAAGTATTTAAATGTGCAAACTTTAAATATGCAAGAAAGCTTTAAATGCAAGATAACACAAAGAATTTTTATAGTGGTTATATGGATAAAAATCCTTTAGTCCACTCTTCCAGATCACACAGATTCTGGGTTATACTATAATCACTTAGATTACAATATTTCTCCACTTACACCTAAACAACTAATGAGAAGGCTGTAAGCTCACAATAGAAAATCACTTAGAAATTCTACTCTCTGAAGTTTGATCACTCACAAAGATGGATCACAACTCCGCACAACACTCAGCTAAATACAAGATCACTCAGATCGTATTTTTCTATTTTCTTCAACTTGGATCAGCCAACAGATGACTTCTCCAGACGAGTGAGCTGTTCGAGCTTCTTGAGACTTAGAGAAAATTCTGCTTCAATTGCGAAATCTCAGAGATGTTGTTGTGTGTCTCTCTCTTCGAACTTTGCTCTATTTATACTTGAATTTGAATTTATGACCGTTGAAGGAAATCACATCTTCAAATCCATTTTCCAGCTCATTTTGAAACGGCTCTCTGCAGCAATCGTACAGTGTACAGTACCTTTCTGTCCATCGCATTTAATGCTGCATTTAATGCACTCTGCTGATCCGAGGATTTCTTCAATCATTTGCCATTACTACCCTTCTCTTTCAGCATTTATTACGCCAGGTGCATTTATTACCGTTGGACTAATCTCTTGATCTCTTCTACTCTGCTGATCAAAACGACTCTGCTGATAGATACTCTGCTGATCAAATACTGAACTCATCTGATTTGACTCGGCTGATGATCTACCCTTCTGTTCGCTGTTTCAGCAAGAGATCACTAGTCTTCTGAGCTTCGAACTTTGAACTCTTCTGATGTCTTCTTTTACTTGTTCAAAATTCTTCTAAGGGAACTAAGCTTTCCATACTTAGCTGATTATGATGTTTTGGAAATCATCAAAACCTTCCCTTACTTTCTGACTTCTTTGCACTTCATCTTCATCCAACAATTTCCCCCTTTTTGATGATGACAAAACCTCAGCTAAGTACCTGTACCTAAACTAAAGTTTTGATCCTCAAAAATTTCTGAGATAGAAATAATCTGTTGGAGTCAAACTTGCAATTTTATAGATATTGAATTGATTACATTTTACAAGTTTTGAAGAGTAAAGGATGCAAAGTAAAAGATTACAAGGTTTTTAAAGTAAAGAAATCTAGTCTAAACTAGTCTTCTTCTTTCTTTTCTTCTTCAGCTTCCTTGTCTTCTTTTTCTGATTCATCAGCAGGTTTGGAAGTTCCAGCTTCCAATTTCTGCTTCAACAGCTCTAATTTCTTCTTTTTAGTATCAGGATCAAGCTGTTCTTCAGCTGAATCCTTAGCAGCAGCTATTTCCTTATCTGATCTAGCTTTTGCTTCAGCTTCAGTTTCTTCACATTCTTCAGCTATCTCCTTATCATCTTCTTCTTTTTCTGTGATCTTTTCTTCTGCTGATCTGCTTGTGCCTTCATTTGCTGCTTCATTCCTATCATTATCATCAGCAGACTCTTCTAAGACTTCTGTTCCTTCAGCATCTTCTTCAGCTTCCAATTCAACAGAAGTTCCAACTCTTTTCTGCCCAAATATCCTCTCTTCCCCCTTTTTGTCATCATCAGCAGGGTCGATTTGATAGTTTGGTAAGATTGGAGTAATTAGAAGTGAATCACAGAGAAGCTTGATGTTCTCTTCCATAGCATTCATCTGAGCCTGTTGTTTAAGTTGATTGGCTTTAACAGTCTTGACTTCTTTTAGCAAGTCTTCTCCTTGATCACCTAACTGAATTTGAGATCCCAAAATCCAATTTGATGAAGCAGTGAA
Organism: Penstemon barbatus; assembly: GCA_003313485.2. NCBI lineage: Eukaryota > Viridiplantae > Streptophyta > Magnoliopsida > Lamiales > Plantaginaceae > Penstemon > Penstemon barbatus. The sequence continues at coordinate 31,527,792 of CM064878.1, read as the reverse complement.
GTCTTTCATCATGTTGCCCATGACTTCATCTTCTGCTTGGAGAGCCAATTCAACAGTTTGTTCAATCTGCTTCCAACCTTCAGTAGTGCTCTGAGTCCTTCTTCTAAGAATATCCATATCCTGACAGATAGATTTAACATTATAAGCAGTGTCTTCTATCAGTTCTGTTGGGACAGCAGCAGCTTTCTGAACTGGTTGTTTAACAGCAGCAATCACTTCTGCAGCTAATTCTTTCTTCATATCCTTCAAAGAATTGGTGATCATTTGCTGGATGGAGTCCAGCAGATTTGTCTGAACACCATGAGATGTTGAAGGCATATCTGAAGTAGCAGCAGGTGAATCTTCCATGAGTTGCTCTGATGGTTGATTTGTCAATGCAAGAGATTGATCTGCTGGTTTATCAGCAAGGCTTGGAGTGCTTTCCTTCTCCATCACTTGATCATCTCCTTTATCAGCAACTTCTTTCTCCTTTAACTGATCTGCTGGAATTTCTTCTTCCTTCTTTGATTCATCAGCAGCATCAGACTTATCATCCTGCATTTTGTCTTGATCAGATGGGTCTGAAGTACCCTCAATCTGCTTAGGTTGATCAGAGGACTCTGCTCTTTCTTTCTCAGCAGGTGATATGATTTTCTTGACAGTTTCAACTGTCCTCATCAATCCTTCATTGTCCACTGCAGACCTGTTAGAAATCCAAGTAAAGTTATCAAGAGGAATAAAAGTAGATGTTGGATCCTCAGGTAACTCTTCATAAGGTTTCAGGTTAGGTCCATAGACAATATGTTTGATGTTAGGAAGTGGAACCAGTGAGCTTGGTTGTCCCCTTAACTTCCTTGCTTTCTTTGCCCAGAGCTCCATTGCTTGAGCAATAGCCAACTTGATAAATCTGTCTTTGAGGTCTGTTGAGTTATCAAAATCCTCAGAGATAGATGCAAAGATCTTCTTGGCTTCTTCCTTGACTATATGACATATTCTCATCCTTAACCTATCCAGAAAGAATTCTGAATCAAGTGCTTGAATGAGTGAATTTGTCTCAAGCCATTTAAGTATCCATTCTTCTGTAGCCTTGAATTCTTTCCATTTGGCCATTTCAGCAGGACTTTTTGTCAATCTGAATTCTCTCCATCTGTTGTATTTGATCTTTTCAGAATTGAAGAGTGTCAGACGATTAATCCTCTCACTTTCAGCATCTAGTCTTTTAAGAAATTCTTCAAACATTGCAGGGTCTTCCCTAACAATTTCAAGAGATAATCTGATTTCTTCTCTTTTCTTCTCTTTCATCTTAGGTGCTGGCATAGCTGGGATTGGTTTATTTGGATCCCTTGGTTCACCAATAGCTATCCCACCAGTATGCTGAATTCCATGAGCATCCTTGATGCTTGCTTCAATGACAGCAGCCAACTCTGCTGCCTCAATAGCATCTCTCTGCTCTTGAGTCATTTTGCTGGCTTCTTCCTCCAGCCTTTTTAATTCTAGGCTTTTCAGCCTATCCTCTTCTGCTTTCTCTGCAGCTAACCTCTGCTTTTCAGCAGCATCTAACTTCATCTTTTCTGCAACAGTTACATAAGTTGAAAATTTCCCAGGCCTTTGTCTGATTGGATTGGGACTTTCAACTGTTTGAAGAGGAACAGCAGCAACTGGAGTAGGATGTAACAAAGGTACATCTCCTTCAAGTGTTGAACTAGTCTGCTGTACATTTTGGACTTCAGCAGATAGTGCAACAGATGAGTCTTCTGTTTGTACTCCAATTTTAGAGACAACTTTTTCTTCAGTAGCAGCAGCTTTAGCAGCTTCAACGGCAGGTTCTTTAATTGTTAATGGCCTTTCTGCTTCTGTAGTTGTTTCTCTTACAATTTCAACAGGTTCTTCAGAGAAGTGTACCTGTCTCTTTGCCTTGGACTTAGGAATTCTCTTGGCAGGAGGGTTTACAGGAGGTCCCCTTGCCTCACTCCTAGTCCTCAATCTCTTCAACCTTTGAATAGGAATTTCTTCATCTGTTTCTGTCTTTTCAGGTGAAGATCCAGTCTCCATGTTCTCAACTTCAGCTGTGAAGTCATCTATCACCTTTTCAGGGACTTCAAATTCAGGTTGTGCTGATTCAGCCACAACAGCAGACTGTGCTGTCGGCTCAGCAGATTGACTTGTCTGACCCACCTTCTTGCTCTTCTTAGAAGGGGTCTTCTTGGATTTTGCTGGGGCTTTTCTCTTAGGTTTCTCCACTATTTGTCTGACTGGCTCGTAGAGTTTGAACTCTTTGCTGGCATGAGTTTGCTTCCCACCACCCATAGGGCAATTTAGTGAGGCAAACAGATTACTCAGTAAAATAGCATGAGAATGCCTTTTATCACTTAACAGCTCATACAAGTGAGCAGCCCAGTTAACCTTAAATCCATAATAAATGCAAATCATTGTGCAGTATCTCCTCCTAGGTAATCCATCCAAGGAACCCGTAGCACAATCTATTATCTTTGCAATAATATCAGCAAATCTCTGATATTCACCCTTCAGCTGGGTCTTCATCAAAGTCCCAGTCATCTCTTCTCCAGGTTTAGCACAAATAGCCCAGAACTCCTCTTCTTTTTCAGACCCAAGGTCTGTCACATCTCCTCCCTCGTTCGTCAGCTTATATATTTCACTAAGAACAGCAGCAGATACAGCAATATTCTTACCACCAATGACGGCAGTCATAACAGTGTCATTCTTGATGAATTTTCTGGTTGTGTAGAAATGGTAAACATCCTCCAAGTAGACTCTGTCTTCGTGAGCCTCCAAAACAGGAACTAACGAAGCTTCCTTAATCTTTTCCAGTAACGAGCGCATCAGATCAGTGCCCGAAAAATGGAATTTGCTGTAGTTGAAGTACCTTCCCTCAATAATCTTGTCCATTTTCAGAGATTAGTGAGTAGATTCTGCAAAAGAACAGTGAACTTTCGATGCAATAGGGTTTGAGAGTTAGAGAGTTTGAGAATTTTTGTGTGCGTAAGACGACTGAACTGTTTAGATCGGATTTTATAGGTTTCCTTTTGATTTGGTTTCCGTGATTTATCTGAAACGTTGATCTAATCTGACAGTTTTAAATCGTATGGCTAGGAGAAGCGGATTTCAATTTTATTATTTTAATGTCAGATGGGCGGGAAACTCTATCGACACTAATCTGTTACTTATAAAAGCGTGTTTCTTAAGAATGCGTTTTATGACCATGCTTATATAAGATATCAGATGAGTAGAGTTTAACTTATCTGACAGACGAGTGATCTGTTATCTGATATTACTAGAGAATGCCAATAGCTAGTAATCTTCCTCTGCTGTTTGTCAATCCAGCAAGATAAAATAATCTTCAGTCTTCAAGAATTAAGAACAGATCTTCAGATAATATAACTTTCACTAACTGACATTAACAGATTTCATCTTCAGAACAGAAGTACCGCTAGTCTTACACGTTCCCCCTGTCTTTAAGAATCCATAAGCTAACTAGTCTATTGAAAGTTAATTCTTGAATAGAATAGCGGATAACTAAGCTGTTGAACTCCAGTCTTCTGATGAGTTCCCCCTCAGCTTATGCATCCAAATTAAGTAGTCCTAACTCAGCTCTTAGAGTTGAGAACCTTGCTTCACTTAGAGGTTTAGTGAAGATATCAGCAATCTGATTATCAGTATGAACATACTCTATCATAACATTGCCTTTTTCCACATGATCTCTAATGAAGTGATGCTTGATCTCTATATGTTTAGTCCTTGAATGACTTGTAGTATTCTGAGTAAGTGAGATTGCACTTGTATTATCACAGTAGATTGGTATTCCACTGATCTTGATGTTATAATCTTCTAGTTGATGCTTCAACCAAAGTATCTGTGCACAACAAGCTCCAGCAGCTATATATTCAGCTTCAGCAGTAGATATAGAAACTGAGGTTTGTTTCTTACTCATCCATGAGATCAGACGACTACCTAAGAACTGACAGGCACCTGTTGTGCTTTTTCTGTCAATCTTGCAGCCAGCAAGGTCTGAATCTGAATAACCAATAAGCTCAAATCCAGATTCTCTAGGATACCACAATCCCAATTCTTGAGTGCCTTTAACATATTTCAATATCCTCTTGGCAGCTAAGAGATGAGATTCCTTGGGGTTAGATTGAAATCTTGCACAGACTCCAACTGAGTACATTATATCAGGTCTGCTTGCTGTTAGATACAACAGTGACCCTATAATGCCTCTATATTTGGTTATGTCCACTGATTTGCCATCTTCATCTTTATCCAAACGAAGACTTGTAGACATAGGAATAGTAGCAGTAGAGCTAGTTTCCATACCAAACTTCTTGAACAGATCTCTTGTGTATTTTGCTTGATTTATAAAGATTCCATCAGGCAACTGCTTGACTTGTAAACCAAGAAAATAATTAAGTTCACCCATCATGCTCATTTCAAACTTATTCTGCATCAGCTTGGAGAACTTATCACACATCTGTTGGTTAGTTGAACCAAAAATAATATCGTCCACATATATTTGCACAATCAATATATGATTCTCCCATTCAATTGTGAACAAGGTTTTATCAACCTTACCTTTATGAAATCCTTTGATTAAAAGAAAATCAGATAGGGTATCATACCATGCTCTTGGAGCCTGTTTCAGTCCATAGAGGGCTTTCTTCAGACGATATACTTTGTCCTCTTCTTGATAGACTTCAAATCCAGGAGGTTGTTCAACGTACACTTCTTCTTGCAATTCTCCATTGAGAAAAGCAGACTTCACATCCATCTGATAGACAGTGAAGTTCTTGTGAGCAGCATAGGCTAGAAACAGTCTGATTGCTTCAAGTCTTGCTACTGGTGCAAAAGTTTCATCAAAGTCAATTCCTTCTTCTTGACAATACCCCTTGGCCACTAGTCTTGCTTTGTTTCTGGTAACAATACCATCTTCATTCATCTTATTTCTGAAAACCCACTTAGTGCCAATTACTCTTTGATGACTTGGTCTAGGAACTAAGTACCAGACTTCATTCCTTTCAAATTGATTCAACTCTTCTTGCATAGCTTCTATCCAGAAGGAATCATTGAGAGCTTCTTCAATTTGTTTAGGCTCTATTTGAGATAGAAATGTGACAAACATAGCATCTTGTGCAGCAGCTCTTCTTGTTTTCACTCTATCTAAAGGATCACCAATCACCAACTCTGGTGGATGGTTTCTGAGCCATCTGAGATCAGGTTGCAGGTCTGAATGTTGTCCTCTGTTTTGATCTTGCAACACTACTGTTGGAGATACAGTAGTAGTCTGTTGAACATTTGCCGTCTGTTGAACAGTCTCTGGTCTGTCAGCTGTTTGCAACTCGTCTGTTAGACAATCAGCACTGTGATTTTGAACAGCACTTGAGTTATCAGCTGAATTTAGATTAGGTAGTATGATGGGAACATATTCTTCATTTCTTCCAATGTCTAACTTCTGTAGATCAGCAGGCAGATCTTGATTAATACTTTGATTCTTTTCAGAAGATTGACTTGGCTCATCAAATACTACATGGATAGATTCTTCTATTAGTAATGTTCTTTTATTGAAAACTCGATAAGCTTTACTAACAGATGAATATCCTACAAAAACAGCTTCATCAGCCTTTTCTGCAAATGCAGTAAGGTGATTTTTCCCATTGTTCAATACAAAACATTTACAACCAAAAATCTTAAAGTAATGAATGTTTGGTTTTCTGTTGTTCCAAACTTCATATGGCGTCTTGTTCTGATTTTTGTTGATCATACATCTGTTCTGGGTGAAGCATGCTGTATTTGTTGCTTCTGCCCAAAATCTTTGAGGCAGTTTAGCTTCAGCTATCATGGTTCTGACAGCTTCTTTTAGTGTTCTGTTTCTCCTTTCAGCAACACCATTTTGTTGAGGGGTTCTGGCAGCAGAGTACTCATGATGTATTCCTTTGATGTTACAGTACTCTTCAACAGTAGAGTTTGTAAACTCTGTCCCTCTATCTGATCTGATCTTCAAGATTTTGATAGTCTTCTCATTCTGGATCAGTTCCATCAGATTAGTAAGATGTTCCTTGGTTTCACTCTTTTTCTTCATGAAAATCACCCAAGTATATCTTGAATAATCATCCACAACAGCTAGGCAGTATTTCTTTCCACCATTGCTGACTGGATCAATAGGGCCAAATAAGTCCATATGTAACAGCTCCAATATCCTTCCAGAAGATTGGTGCTTCTTGCTTTTGAATGATGACTTGATTTGTTTACCCTTCTGACAGGCGTCACAGAGCTTATCTTTGCTCATGACTGCTTTTGGAATCCCTTCTACCAAATCATTCTTGATTAATCTGTTGATGGTCTTGAAGTTTAAATGATTCATCCTTTTGTGCCACAGCCAACTGACTTCACTTGGAGCAGATGCTACCAAACAAACACTTGAGTTCTTATCAGCAGAACTCCAGTCGACTATGTAGACATTCCCTTGTCGTCTTCCAGATAAAATTACCTTCTTTGTACCAATCTGTTCGACAAAACACTTATCTGTTGAGAAGATGACTGAATATCCCTTGTCACAAAATTGACTTATGCTTAGCAGATTGTATTTGAGGCCTTTGACATATGTGACGTCAGATATCTCTATGTTTCCTCTGATTATTCTTCCTTTAGCTTTAATCTTGCCTTCTTTGCTGTCTCCAAATGTAACACTTGGACCATCCACAGCAACTGCATCAGTCAGCTCATGTATGTTTCCACACATGTGTCTTGAACATCCACTGTCCAAGTACCAGATCTTCTCTACTTTACTCCTACTCCTAATCCTATCCTACAAAACAAAAATAAAATTGTTTTAGGTACCCTTATTGAGAGGGTCCTGAAGGATTAGTTCCACCTTTGACAACCCAAGATGTTGAAGTCTTAGGCTTCTTAGGTTTCTGAGTTTTCACAGGAGCATGAACAGTTTCATTTTTATCATAATTATCAGATAAGTCATGTTGATGATCAGTATGATATGAATAATGTTCATAAGCAGGGTAAGGTGCATGATATGCAGGATATGCATGCATTGGATGAGCAGGGTAAGGTGCATAGTAACTAGGAAACTGAGGTGCATGATACATAGGATGATATGCAGCAGGTTGCACATAATATGACTCATTTCCATACCAAGCATTTTGATTTTTCTTATTCTTATGCTTCTTTGGCTTACTAGGTGCTTGCTCAACTTGTTTGGACTTAGCTTTACCAACAGATTGATTCACTTTAGCTTTATCAGCAGACTTCTTAGGACTCTGCTGTTTGGTCTTACTAGTCTTATTTCCTACACTAGGCTCTTTGCTCTTTTTAGCCTTAGGAGATTTCTTCTCCTTTACCACTTTCTCAGGTGAAGTAGGTCTAGCAGTTTGAACATACAGAATGACCTTGCTATTGTCAGCTGATATGAATTTTTCAGTATGGTTCAACTCTTGCTTATCCTTTTCTAAAGGTGTCTCCTGTTTACTAGATGTAGACATGGATGCAACAGTTGACTTATCATGAGACTCAATAATCTTTTCAAGTTCCATGATTTTTCCTTTATAAACTTCACATTCAGCTTTCAGAGATTCATTTTCTTGCTCAAGCTGTTTGTATTCAGCTGATTCTTTTGGCTTTTCAGCTAAAAGTTTCAGTGAACTGTTTTGCTCTTTTAGCAGGATCATCTCTTCCTTAAGCTTAACAAATTCTCCAGCAATAGTAGTATTATTTAACATCATTTGCTCTAGAGAATCAAACAATTCATTATTTTGAGGAGTTACCTCATCCTCAGAGTCATCAGAGTCCTTTGCCATCAGGCACAGGAGAGCAGGCTTTTCTTCATCAGAAGATTCTTCATCAGACGAGTCTGAATCTGAATCAGATGAGCAGACAGCAGCAAGCTTTTCTGCTTCAGCCATCATTGCTTTCCCTCTCTGATACTTTCTTTCTTTTCTCACTTTCTTCTCCTCCTCAGTGTACTTCTCTGCTTTTGGATATGGGCAGTCTTTAATGAAGTGTCCCAATTTCCTGCAGTTGTAACACATTAGTTTTGATTTATAATCATCTTTATCTTGAGAAGAAAAGTTAGGTTTAGAAGTAGAAGCATTGTTGTATTTGTTCTTCATTTTTCTTTTGTAGAACTTCTTGAAATTGTTTATCAACAGTGCAACATCTCCAGCAGTGTACTCCTTCTTGTTGAGTAGAGTGGCTTCATCAGATGAGTCCACTTCTTTGCTTTTCTGTGCTGGTCTTCTGGTGTTTTTAGCAGCAACAAGTGCAGCTGCGGGTCCTGAAGTTGAGGTTTCTTCAATACCCATCCTAGGCAGTTTATACTCGAATGCCTTGAGTACAGAAAACAGCTCTGTAAGAGAGATCTTTCCCAGATCCCTTGATTCTTCCATTGCTGTCACTTTCATGTTGAACTTTGGGGGTAGGGCCTTTAGTACTCTGACGGTGATCTCCTTGTCAGTGAAGGTCTTTCCCAACTTTAAAACTTCATTTAGAGTTCTGGTGAATCTGGTATCCATTTGATCAATGGTTTCTCCAGACTTCATCTTGAAATTGTCAAGTTTTTCCAAAGCAACAGTGAGCTGATGCTCCTTGATAGCATCATTGCCTTCGCTCATATCTCTGACTTTGTCCCACATCTCCTTTGCAGTCTTGCAATGTTTGACCTTGTCAAACCGATCATTATCCAGGGCTTTAGTCATGATGAATCTCCCAACTTTATCTAGATTGTAAAGCTTTATCTCCTCTGGAGTCATCTCATGAAGGTCTTTTTCCACAACCGTATCTACTTCATTTATTTTTATGGTCTTTGTGAATCTGAATGGACCTTTAATGATACATGTGTACATGTTGTCATTATAAGCAGCAAGGAAAATCTCCATTCTGATTTTCCAGTCCTCAAAGGACATACCAGCAATGTGGGGAACATGGCTGATACAATCCATTTTTTTTCAAAAAGTTTTGGTTTTTCAAAAAGATGCTCTTTTGAAAAAGTTTTCAAAAACCTTTGAAAAACACTCGGATCAAGCTCGTTGATCAGGCAGCTGATTCAAATGAACCACCCGCTCTGATACCACTTGTTGGTCCCAAGTGGTCAGATGAGGTCTAGAGGGGGGGGGGGGGGTGAATAGACCTCTGAAAATTTTTGAACTTAAAAACTTTTCAGTCTTCTGTCAGCAGACTAAGCTGATGAAGAACAGTAAGCAGACTAGTCTGATCGTGAACAAATCTTGAACAGACGACTGACCACTCTTCTTACAGTGACTTAGCTGTTTTTCAGCAAAACAGTTTTTCAAAGAGTTTACTTGCAGCGGATTGTTTCAAAGTGTTTTTCACAAGTAGACTAAGTTCTTTTAAAAGATTTTATCCCCAGTTTTTACAAACTCCTTTTGTTTCAAAATCTTTTCAAATAATTCGAAGTATTTAAATGTGCAAACTTTAAATATGCAAGAAAGCTTTAAATGCAAGATAACACAAAGAATTTTTATAGTGGTTATATGGATAAAAATCCTTTAGTCCACTCTTCCAGATCACACAGATTCTGGGTTATACTATAATCACTTAGATTACAATATTTCTCCACTTACACCTAAACAACTAATGAGAAGGCTGTAAGCTCACAATAGAAAATCACTTAGAAATTCTACTCTCTGAAGTTTGATCACTCACAAAGATGGATCACAACTCCGCACAACACTCAGCTAAATACAAGATCACTCAGATCGTATTTTTCTATTTTCTTCAACTTGGATCAGCCAACAGATGACTTCTCCAGACGAGTGAGCTGTTCGAGCTTCTTGAGACTTAGAGAAAATTCTGCTTCAATTGCGAAATCTCAGAGATGTTGTTGTGTGTCTCTCTCTTCGAACTTTGCTCTATTTATACTTGAATTTGAATTTATGACCGTTGAAGGAAATCACATCTTCAAATCCATTTTCCAGCTCATTTTGAAACGGCTCTCTGCAGCAATCGTACAGTGTACAGTACCTTTCTGTCCATCGCATTTAATGCTGCATTTAATGCACTCTGCTGATCCGAGGATTTCTTCAATCATTTGCCATTACTACCCTTCTCTTTCAGCATTTATTACGCCAGGTGCATTTATTACCGTTGGACTAATCTCTTGATCTCTTCTACTCTGCTGATCAAAACGACTCTGCTGATAGATACTCTGCTGATCAAATACTGAACTCATCTGATTTGACTCGGCTGATGATCTACCCTTCTGTTCGCTGTTTCAGCAAGAGATCACTAGTCTTCTGAGCTTCGAACTTTGAACTCTTCTGATGTCTTCTTTTACTTGTTCAAAATTCTTCTAAGGGAACTAAGCTTTCCATACTTAGCTGATTATGATGTTTTGGAAATCATCAAAACCTTCCCTTACTTTCTGACTTCTTTGCACTTCATCTTCATCCAACAAAAATGAAATGAGTATTAATTATCATTTTATTACATAAGATAATAAAAATTTATTGAAACACGTTAAATGAATAAAATAATTGCTTGGTGAAAGAGTTTTCGAAACATGGAAATATGGAATATGGAATCTCTTGAGCAATTTGTAAGGTATCGCAAATAATGATTTTGGCCAAATGAACAAGCAAAATTGTGACAGTTTTGTTTGACAAAAGACATTTTAAAAATAATTACATTAAGGAGAGAAAAACTATTTTTATACTAAATTTTAGTTCAAAAAAATATATTTGATATTAGACTTTTTGGAAAAACACATTTCATACCATGATTCACATCATCTTAACACATTTACTTTTTCTGTTAATTTTCATATGGAATTCAACAAGTTTCGTCAATTGTATGTTTTTAAAACTTGTTTGTATTTTCCCTACCATTGTCATTTTAACGGGCATATGAGCAGTAAGTGCTAAATTTCCTGCGAAAATTGACGACAAAACTAAATTTGTCAAAATTGTGTGAATCATGGTATGGGATATGTTTTTTCAACACGTTTGGTACCAAATATGTTTTTTAAACTAAATTTTGGTATCAAAAGTGTTTTTTCCTCTTAGATTAAGTGTAGCAAAGATTCAAGACGCTCTTGCCAAGATATTAGACTTTTTGGAAAAACACATTTCATACCATGATTCACATCATCTTAACACATTTACTTTTTCTGTTAATTTTCATATGGAATTCAGCAAGTTTCGTCAATTGTATGTCTTTAAAACTTGTGTATGTTTTCCCTACGATTGTCAATTTAACGGGCATATGAGCAGTACATGCTGAATTTCATCCGAAAATTAATGACAAAACTAAATGTGTCAAGATTGTGTGAATAATGGTATGAAATATGTTTTTTAAACTAAAGTTTCATATCAAAATGGTTTTTTCCTCTTACATTAAGTGTAGCATATAGATTATATTTATTCCCAGTTCTCCGTATAAGTTTAAAACTAGTGGAATGAAAAATAATCTCTTGTTTTCTTTGAAAGGGAACATTCATCCCAAAAAGAATTCTTAACCATTCGAAACTTCAAATTTTCTAAATTATTAAACTGGAAATTAATTAAATGATTGTTGTACATTACCGGACCGTGTACTTGGTAAGTCTTTAGAAATGACATGATCATTTAAAGTTTTTTTTTTTTTTTTATTACAGCAACAAAAAGAAAAGGTTGAATTATTTGGAGTGTATATATATAATTTCATGTACATGCATATGTCGTGGGAATTGAATCTGGTTGTCTATGGAAAATGTGGTGGTCCAAGAAGCTGTATAACCCATTTGAGTGTTTTGGATATTTATCAATCTAAGTATTAAGTTAATGCTCCATGCCTTCAACTACCTCACTGCAAATAATTCAAAAAAGGCCACAGGCAAAGTAATGAGGAGGTAAATAATTCAACTACCTCACTGCAAATCATGGTTTGTAATAATTATTTTTCTTTCATCTCTTAATTAGGAGGTAAATAAATTAATTTTCTATTGAACCATAAAGCGATAAATAACATGAAGTCATTTTTTCTTCTAAAACGACAAATAATGTGAAATGAAATGAGTATTAGTTATCATTTTATTACATAAGATAATAAAAATTTATTGAAACACGTTAAATGAATAAAATAATTGCTTGGTGAAAGAGGTTTTCGAAACATGGAAATATGGAATATGGAATCTCTTGAGCAATTTGTAAGGTATCGCAAATAATCAATTTGGCCAAATGAACAAGCAAAATTGTGACACTTTTGTTTGACAAAAGACATTTTAAAAATAATTACATTAAGGAGAGAAAAATTATTTTTATACTAAATTTTAGTTCAAAAAAATATATTTGATATTAGACTTTTTGGAAAAACACATTTCATACCATGATTCACATCATCTTAACACATTTACTTTTTCTGTTAATTTTCATATGGAATTCAACAAGTTTTGTCAATTGTATGTTTTTAAAACTTGTTTGTATTTTCCCTACCATTGTCATCTTAACGGGCATATGAGCAGTACGTGCTGAATTTCCTGCGAAAATTGACGACAAAACTAAATTTGTCAAAATTGTGTGAATAATGGTTTGGGATATGTTTTTTCAACACGTTTGGTACCAAATATGTTTTTTAAACTAAATTTTGGTATCAAAAGTGTTTTTTCCTCTTAGATTAAGTGTAGCAAAGATTCAAGACGCTCTTGCCAAGATATTAGACTTTTTGGAAAAACACATTTCATACCATGATTCACATCATCTTAACACATTTACTTTTTCTGTTAATTTTCATATGGAACTCAGCAAGTTTCGTCAATTGTATGTCTTTAAAACTTGTGTATGTTTGCCCTACGATTGTCAATTTAATGGGCATATGAGCAGTACATGCTGAATTTCATCCGAAAATTAATGACAAAACTAAATGTGTCAAGATTGTGTGAATAATGGTATCAAATATGTTTTTTAAACTAAAGTTTCATATCAAAATTGTTTTTTCCTCTTACATTAAGTGTAGCATATAGATTATATTTATTCCCAGTTCTCCGTATAAGTTTAAAACTAGTGGAATGAAAAAAAATCTCTTGTTTTCTTTGAAAGGGAACATTCATCCCAAGAAGAATTCTTAACCACTCAAAACTTCAAATTTTCTAAATTATTAAACTGGAAATTTATTAAATGATTGCTGTACATTACTGGGCCGTGTACTTGGTAAGTCTTTAGAAATGACATGATCATTTAAAGTTTTTTTTTTTTTTTATTACAGCAACAAAAAGAAAAGGTTGAATTATTTGGAGTGTATATTTATAATTTCATGTACATGCATATGTCGTGGGAATTGAATCTGGTTGTCTATGGAAAATGTGGTGGTCCAATGGAAAATGTGGTGGTCCAAGAAGCTGTATAACCCATTTGAGTGTTTTGGATATTTATCAATCTAAGTATTAAGTTAATGCTCCATGCCTTCAACTACCTCAATGCAAATAATTCAAAAAAGGCCACAGGCAAAGTAATGAGGAGGTAAATAATTCAACTACCTCACTGCAAATCATGGTTTGTAATAATTATTTTTCTGTCATCTCTTAATTAGGAGGTAAATAAATTAATTTTCTATTGAACCATAAAACGATAAATAACGTGAAGTCATTTTTTCTTCTAAAACGACAAATAATGTGAAATGAAATGAGTATTAATTATCATTTTATTACATAAGATAATAAAAATTTATTGAAACACGTTAGATGAATAAAATAATTTCTTGGTGAAAGAGGTTTTTGAAACATGGAAATATGGAATATGGAATCTCTTGAGCAATTTGTAAGGTATCGCAAGTAATGATTTTGGCCAAATGAACAAGCAAAATTGTAACACTTTTGTTTGACAAAAGACATTTTAAAAATAATTACATTAAGGAGAGAAAAACTATTTTTATACTAAATTTTAGTTCAAAAAAATATATTTGATATTACAATTTTTATAAAACACATTTCATACCATGATTCACATCATCTTAACACATTTACTTTTTCTGTTAATTTTCATATGGAATTCAGCAAGTTTCGTCAATTGTATGTCTTTAAAACTTGTGTATGTTTTCCCTACCATTGTCAATTTAACGGGCATATGAGCAGTACGTGCTGAATTTAATCCGAAAATTGATGACAAAACTAAATGTGTCAAGATTGTGTGAATTATGGTATGAAATATGTTTTTTAAACTAAAGTTTGATATCAAAAGTGTTTTTTCCTCTTACATTAAGTGTAGCATAAAGATTATGTTTATTCCCAGTTCTCCGAATAAGTTTAAAACTAGTGGAATAAAAAAAAATCTTTGTTTTCTTTGAAAGGGAACATTCAGCCCAAGAAGAATTCTTAACCACTCAAAACTTGAGATTTTCTAAATTATTAAACTGGAAATTAATTAAATGATTGTTGTACATTACTGGACCGTGTACTTGGTACGTCTTTAGAAATGACATGATAATTTAAAGTTTTTTTTTTTTTTTTTTTTTTTTTTTTTTTTTTTTTTTTTATTACAGCAACAAAAAGAAAAGGTTGAATTATTTGGAGTGTATATATATAATTTCATGTACATGCATATGTCGTGGGAATTGAATCTGGTTGTCTATGGAAAATGTGGTGGTCCAATGGAAAATGTGGTGGTCCAAGAAGCTGTATAACCCATTTGAGTGTTTTGGATATTTATCAATCTAAGTATTAAGTTAATGCTCCATGCCTTCAACTACCTCACTGCAAATAATTCAAAAAAGGCCACAAGCAAAGTAATGAGGAGGTAAATAATTCAACTACCTCACTGCAAATCATGGTTTGTAATAATTATTTTTCTTTCATCTCTTAATTAGGAGGTAAATAAATTAATTTTCTATTGAACCATAAAACGATAAATAACATGAAGTCATTTTTTCTTCTAAAACGACAAATAATGTAAAATGAAATGAGTATTAATTATCATTTTATTACATAAGATAATAAAAATTTATTGAAACACGTTAAATGAATAAAATAATTGCTTGGTGAAAGAGTTTTCGAAACATGGAAATATGGAATATGGAATCTCTTGAGCAATTTGTAAGGTATCGCAAATAATGATTTTGGCCAAATGAACAAGCAAAATTGTGACAGTTTTGTTTGACAAAAGACATTTTAAAAATAATTACATTAAGGAGAGAAAAACTATTTTTATACTAAATTTTAGTTCAAAAAAATATATTTGATATTAGACTTTTTGGAAAAACACATTTCATACCATGATTCACATCATCTTAACACATTTACTTTTTCTGTTAATTTTCATATGGAATTCAACAAGTTTCGTCAATTGTATGTTTTTAAAACTTGTTTGTATTTTCCCTACCATTGTCATTTTAACGGGCATATGAGCAGTACGTGCTAAATTTCCTGCGAAAATTGACGACAAAACTAAATTTGTCAAAATTGTGTGAATCATGGTATGGGATATGTTTTTTCAACACGTTTGGTACCAAATATGTTTATTAAACTAAATTTTGGTATCAAAAGTGTTTTTTCCTCTTAGATTAAGTGTAGCAAAGATTCAAGACGCTCTTGCCAAGATATTAGACTTTTTGGAAAAACACATTTCATACCATGATTCACATCATCTTAACACATTTACTTTTTCTGTTAATTTTCATATGGAATTCAGCAAGTTTCGTCAATTGTATGTCTTTAAAACTTGTGTATGTTTTCCCTACGATTGTCAATTTAACGGGCATATGAGCAGTACATGCTGAATTTCATCCGAAAATTAATGACAAAACTAAATGTGTCAAGATTGTGTGAATAATGGTATGAAATATGTTTTTTAAACTAAAGTTTCATATCAAAATGGTTTTTTCCTCTTACATTAAGTGTAGCATATAGATTATATTTATTCCCAGTTCTCCGTATAAGTTTAAAACTAGTGGAATGAAAAAAAATCTCTTGTTTTCTTTGAAAGGGAACATTCATCCCAAAAAGAATTCTTAACCATTCAAAACTTCAAATTTTCTAAATTATTAAACTGGAAATTAATTAAATGATTGTTGTACATTACTGGACCGTGTACTTGGTAAGTCTTTAGAAATGACATGATCATTTAAAGTTTTTTTTTTTTTTTTATTACAGCAACAAAAAGAAAAGGTTGAATTATTTGGAGTGTATATATATAATTTCATGTACATGCATATGTCGTGGGAATTGAATCTGGTTGTCTATGGAAAATGTGGTGGTCCAAGAAGCTGTATAACCCATTTGAGTGTTTTGGATATTTATCAATCTAAGTATTAAGTTAATGCTCCATGCCTTCAACTACCTCACTGCAAATAATTCAAAAAAGGCCACAGGCAAAGTAATGAGGAGGTAAATAATTCAACTACCTCACTGCAAATCATGGTTTGTAATTATTATTTTTCTTTCATCTCTTAATTAGGAGGTAAATAAATTAATTTTCTATTGAACCATAAAACGATAAATAACATGAAGTCATTTTTTCTTCTAAAACGACAAATAATGTGAAATGAAATGAGTATTAGTTATCATTTTATTACATAAGATAATAAAAATTTATTGAAACACGTTAAATGAATAAAATAATTGCTTGGTGAAAGAGGTTTTCGAAACATGGAAATATGGAATATGGAATCTCTTGAGCAATTTGTAAGGTATCGCAAATAATGATTTTGGCCAAATGAACAAGCAAAATTGTGACACTTTTGTTTGACAAAAGACATTTTAAAAATAATTACATTAAGGAGAGAAAAACTATTTTTATACTAAATTTTAGTTCAAAAAAATATATTTGATATTAGACTTTTTGGAAAAACACATTTCATACCATGATTCACATCATCTTAACACATTTACTTTTTCTGTTAATTTTCATATGGAATTCAGCAAGTTTCGTCAATAGTATGTCTTTAAAACTTGTGTATGTTTTCCCTACGATTGTCAATTTAACGGGCATATGAGCAGTACATGCTGAATTTCATACGAAAGTTAATGACAAAACTAAATGTGTCAAGATTGTGTGAATAATGGTATGAAATATGTTTTTTAAACTAAAGTTTCATATCAAAAGTGTTTTTTCCTCTTACATTAAGTGTAGCATATAGATTATATTTATTCCCAGTTCTCCGAATAAGTTTAAAACTAGTGGAATAAAAAAAAATCTCTTGTTTTCTTTGAAAGGGAACATTCATCCCAAGAAAAATTCTTAACCACTCAAAACTTCAAATTTTCTAAATTATTAAACTGGAAATTAATTAAATGATTGTTGTACATTACTGTACCGTGTACTTTGTAAGTCTTTAGAAATGACATGATCATTTAAAGTTTTTTTTTTTTTTTATTACAGCAACAAAAAGAAAAGGTTGAATTATTTGGAGTTTATATTTATAATTTCATGTACATGCATATGTCGTGGGAATTGAATCTGGTTGTCTATGGAAAATGTGGTGGTCCAATGGAAAATGTCGTGGTCCAAGAAGCTGTATAACCCATTTTAGTGTTTTGGATATTTATCAATCTAAGTATTAAGTAAATGCTCCATGCCTTCAACTACCTCAATGCAAATAATTCAAAAAAGGCCACAGGCAAAGTAATGAGGAGGTAAATAATTCAACTACCTCACTGCAAATCATGGTTTGTAATAATTATTTTTCTGTCATCTCTTAATTAGGAGGTAAATAAATTAATTTTCTATTGAACAATGAAACGATAAATAACGTGAAGTCATTTTTTCTTCTAAAACGACAAATAATGTGAAATGAAATGAGTATTAATTATCATTTTATTACATAAGATAATAAAAATTTATTGAAACACGTTAGATGAATAAAATAATTTCTTGGTGAAAGAGGTTTTCGAAACATGGAAATATGGAATATGGAATCTCTTGAGCAATTTGTAAGGTATCGCAAGTAATGATTTTGGCCAAATGAACAAGCAAAATTGTAACACTTTTGTTTGACAAAAGACATTTTAAAAATAATTACATTAAGGAGAGAAAAACTATTTTTATACTAAATTTTAGTTCAAAAAAATATATTTGATATTACAATTTTTATAAAACACATTTCATACCATGATTCACATCATCTTAACACATTTACTTTTTCTGTTAATTTTCATATGGAATTCAGCAAGTTTCGTCAATTGTATGTCTTTAAAACTTGTGTGTGTTTTCCCTACCATTGTCATTTTAACGGGCATTTGAGCAGTACGTGCTGAATTTCATGCGAAAATTGATGACAAAACTAAATTTGTCAAAATTGTGTGAATCATGGTATGGGATATGTTTTTTCAACACGTTTGGTACCAAATATGTTTTTTAAACTAAATTTTTGTATCAAAAGTGTTTTTTCCTCTTAGATTAAGTGTAGCAAAGATTCAAGACGCTCTTGCCAAGATATTAGACTTTTTGGAAAAACACATTTCATACCATGATTCACATCATCTTAACACATTTACTTTTTCTGTTAATTTTCATATGGAATTCAGCAAGTTTCGTCAATTGTATGTCTTTAAAACTTGTGAATGTTTTCTCTACCATTGTCAATTTAACGGGCATATGAGCAGTACGTGCTGAATTTCATCCGAAAATTTATGACAAAACTAAATGTGTCAAGATTTTGTGAATAATGGTATGAAATATGTTTTTTAAACTAAAGTTTCATATCAAAAGTGTTTTTTCCTCTTACATTAAGTGTAGCATAAAGATTATATTTATTCCCAGTTCTCCGAATAAGTTTAAAACTAGTGGAATAAAAAAAAATCTCTTGTTTTCTTTGAAAGGGAACATTCAGCCCAAGAAGAATTCTTAACCACTCAAAACTTGAAATTTTCTAAATTATTAAACTGGAAATTAATTAAATGATTGTTGTACATTACTGGACCGTGTACTTGGTACGTCTTTAGAAATGACCTGATCATTTAAAGTTGTTTTTTTTTTTTTTTTTTTTTTTTTTTTTTTTTTTTTTTTTTTTTTTTTTTTTATTACAGCAACAAAAAGAAAAGGTTGAATTATTTGGAGTGTATATATATAATTTCATGTACATGCATATGTCGTGGGAATTGAATCTGGTTGTCTATGGAAAATGTGGTGGTCCAATGGAAAATGTGGTGGTCCAAGAAGCTGTATAACCCATTTGAGTGTTTTGGATATTTATCAATCTAAGTATTAAGTTAATGCTCCATGCCTTCAACTACCTCACTGCAAATAATTCAAAAAAGGCCACAGGCAAAGTAATGAGGAGGTAAATAATTCAACTACCTCACTGCAAATCATGGTTTGTAATAATTATTTTTCTTTCATCTCTTAATTAGGAGGTAAATAAATTAATTTTCTATTGAACCATAAAACGATAAATAACATGAAGTCATTTTTTCTTCTAAAATGACAAATAATGTGAAATGAAATGAGTATTAATTATCATTTTATTACATAAGATAATAAAAATTTGTTGAAACACGTTAAATGAATAAAATAATTGCTTGGTGAAAGAGGTTTTCGAAACATGGAAATATGGAATATGGAATCTCTTGAGCAATTTGTAAGGTATCGCAAGTAATGATTTTGGCCAAATGAACAAGCAAAATTGTAACACTTTTGTTTGACAAAAGACATTTTAAAAATAATTACATTAAGGAGAGAAAAACTATTTTTATACTAAATTTTAGTTCAAAAAAATATATTTTATATTAGACTTTTGGAAAAACACATTTCATACCATGATTCACATCATCTTAACACATTTACTTTTTCTGTTAATTTTCATATGGAATTCAGCAAGTTTCGTCAATTGTATGTCTTTAAAACTTGTGTGTGTTTTCCCTACCATTGTAATTTTAACGGGCATATGAGCAGTACATTCTGAATTTCATGCGAAAATTGACTACAAAACTAAATTTGTCAAAATTGTGTGAATCATGGTATGTGATATGTTTTTTCAACACGTTTGGTACCAAATATGTTTTTTAAACTAAATTTTGGTATCAAAAGTGTTTTTTCCTCCTACATTAAGTGTAGCAAAGATTCAAGACGCTCTTGCCAAGATATTAGACTTTTTGGAAAAACACATTTCATACCATGATTCACATCATCTTAACAAATTTACTTTTTCTGTTAATTTTCATATGGAATTCAACAAGTTTCGTCAATTGTATGTCTTTAAAACTTGTGTATGTTTTCCCTACCATTGTCAATTTAACGGGCATATGAGCAGTACGTGCTGAATTTCATCCGAAAATTGATGACAAAACTAAATGTGTCAAGATTTTGTGAATCATGATATGAAATATGTTTTTTAAACTAAAGTTTGATATCAAAAGTGTTTTTTCCTCTTACATTAAGTGTAGCCTAAAGATTATGTTTATTCCCAGTTATCCGAAGAAGTTTAAAACTAGTGGAATAAAAAAAAATCTCTTGTTTTCTTTGAAAGGGAACATTCAGCGCAAGAAGAATTCTTAACCACTCAAACTTGAAATTTTATAAATTATTAAACTGGAAATTAATTAAATGATTGTTGTACATTGCTGGACCGTGTACTTGGTACGTCTTTAGAAATGACATGATCATTTAAAGTTTTTTTATTTTATTTTATTTTTTTTATTTTTTATTACAGCAACAAAAAGAAAAGGTTGAATTATTTGGAGTGTATATATATAATTTCATGTACATGCATATGTCGTGGGAATTGAATCTGGTTGTCTATGGAAAATGTGGTGATCCAAGAAGCGGTACAACCCATTTGAGTGTTTGGATATTTATCAATCTAAGTATTAAGTTAATGCTCCATTCCTTCAACTACCTCAATGCAAATAATTCAAAAAAGGCCACAGGCAAAGTAATGAGGAGGTAAATAATTCAACTACCTCACTGCAAATCATGGTTTTTAATAATTATTTTTATTTCATCTCTTAATTAGGAGGTAAATAAATTAATTTTCTATTGAACCATAAAACGATAAATAACGTGAAGTCATTTTTTCTTCTAAAACGACAAATAATGTGAAATGAAATGAGTATTAATTATTATTTTATTACATAAGATAATAAAAATTTATTGAAACACGTTAGATGAATAAAATAATTGCTTGGTGAAAGAGGTTTTCGAAACATGGAAATATGGAATATGGAATCTCTTGAGCAATTTGTAAGGTATCGCAAGTAATGATTTTGGCCAAATGAACAAGCAAAATTGTAACACTTTTGTTTGACAAAAGACATTTTAAAAATAATTACATTAAGGAGAGAAAAACTATTTTTATACTAAATTTTAGTTCAAAAATATATTTGATATTACAATTTTTATAAAACACATTTCATACCATGATTCACATCATCTTAACACATTTACTTTTTCTGTTAATTTTCATATGGAATTCAGCAAGTTTCGTCAATTGTATGTCTTTAAAACTTGTTTATGTTTTCCCTACCATTGTCAATTTAACGGGCATATGAGCAGTACGTGCTGAATTTAATCCGAAAATTGATGACAAAACTAAATGTGTCAAGATTGTGTGAATTATGGTATGAAATATGTTTTTTAAACTAAAGTTTGATATCAAAAGTGTTTTTTCCTCTTACATTAAGTGTAGCATAAAGATTATGTTTATTCCCAGTTCTCCGAATAAGTTTAAAACTAGTGGAATAAAAAAAAATCTTTGTTTTCTTTGAAAGGGAACATTCAGCCCAAGAAGAATTCTTAACCACTCAAAACTTGAAATTTTCTAAATTATTAAACTGGAAATTAATTAAATGATTGTTGTACATTACTGGACCGTGTACTTGGTACGTCTTTAGAAATGACATGATCATTTAAAGTTTTTTTTTTTTTTTTATTACAGCAACAAAAAGAAAAGGTTGAATTATTTGGAGTATATATATATAATTTCATGTACATGCATATGTCGTGGGAATTGAATCTGGTTGTCTATGGAAAATGTGGTGATCCAAGAAGCGGTACAACCCATTTGAGTGTTTGGATATTTATCAATCTAAGTATTAAGTTAATGCTCCATTCCTTCAACTACCTCAATGCAAATAATTCAAAAAAGGCCACAGGCAAAGTAATGAGGAGGTAAATAATTCAACTACCTCACTGCAAATCATGGTTTTTAATAATTATTTTTATTTCATCTCTTAATTAGGAGGTAAATAAATTAATTTTCTATTGAACCATAAAACGATAAATAACGTGAAGTCATTTTTTCTTCTAAAACGACAAATAATGTGAAATGAAATGAGTATTAATTATTATTTTATTACATAAGATAATAAAAATTTATTGAAACACGTTAGATGAATAAAATAATTGCTTGGTGAAAGAGGTTTTCGAAACATGGAAATATGGAATATGGAATCTCTTGAGCAATTTGTAAGGTATCGCAAGTAATGATTTTGGCCAAATGAACAAGCAAAATTGTAACACTTTTGTTTGACAAAAGACATTTTAAAAATAATTACAT
This sequence comes from Penstemon barbatus, assembly GCA_003313485.2. Taxonomy (NCBI): domain Eukaryota; kingdom Viridiplantae; phylum Streptophyta; class Magnoliopsida; order Lamiales; family Plantaginaceae; genus Penstemon; species Penstemon barbatus. The sequence goes on along the minus strand of CM064878.1, from coordinate 31,505,376 downwards.
TAAGGAGAGAAAAACTATTTTTATACTAAATTTTAGTTCAAAAATATATTTGATATTACAATTTTTATAAAACACATTTCATACCATGATTCACATCATCTTAACACATTTACTTTTTCTGTTAATTTTCATATGGAATTCAGCAAGTTTCGCCAATTGTATGTCTTTAAAACTTGTGTATGTTTTCCCTACCATTGTCAATTTAACGGGCATATGGGCAGTACGTGCTGAATTTAATCCGAAAATTGATGACAAAACTAAATGTGTCAAGATTGTGTGAATTATGGTATGAAATATGTTTTTTAAACTAAAGTTTGATATCAAAAGTGTTTTTTCCTCTTACATTAAGTGTAGCATAAAGATTATGTTTATTCCCAGTTCTCCGAATAAGTTTAAAACTAGTGGAATAAAAAAAAATCTTTGTTTTCTTTGAAAGGGAACATTCAGCCCAAGAAGAATTCTTAACCACTCAAAACTTGAAATTTTCTAAATTATTAAACTGGAAATTAATTAAATGATTGTTGTACATTACTGGACCGTGTACTTGGTACGTCTTTAGAAATGACATGATCATTTAAAGTTTTTTTTTTTTTTTTTTTTTATTACAGCAACAAAAAGAAAAGGTTGAATTATTTGGAGTATATATATATAATTTCATGTACATGCATATGTCGTGGGAATTGAATCTGGTTGTCTATGGAAAATGTGGTGGTCCAAGAAGCTGTATAACCCATTTGAGTGTTTTGGATATTTATCAATCTAAGTATTAAGTTAATGCTCCATGCCTTCAACTACCTCACTGCAAATAATTCAAAAAAGGCCACAGGCAAAGTAATGAGGAGGTAAATAATTCAACTACCTCACTGCAAATCATGGTTTGTAATAATTATTTTTCTTTCATCTCTTAATTAGGAGGTAAATAAATTAATTTTCTATTGAACCATAAAACGATAAATAACATGAAGTCATTTTTTCTTCTAAAACGACAAATAATGTGAAATGAAATGAGTATTAGTTATCATTTTATTACATAAGATAATAAAAATTTATTGAAACACGTTAAATGAATAAAATAATTGCTTTGTGAAAGAGGTTTTCGAAACATGGAAATATGGAATATGGAATCTCTTGAGCAATTTGTAAGGTATCGCAAATAATGATTTTGGCCAAATGAACAAGCAAAATTGTGACACTTTTGTTTGACAAAAGACATTTTAAAAATAATTACATTAAGGAGAGAAAAACTATTTTTATACTAAATTTTAGTTCAAAAAAAAATATTTGATATTAGACTTTTTGGAAAAACACATTTCATACCATGATTCACATCATATTAACACATTTACTTTTTCTGTTAATTTTCATATGGAATTCAACAAGTTTCGTCAATTGTATGTTTTTAAAATTGTTTGTGTTTTCCCTACCATTGTCATCTTAACGGGCATATGAGCAGTACGTGCTGAATTTCCTGCGAAAATTGACGACAAAACTAAATTTGTCAAAATTGTGTGAATCATGGTTTGGGATATGTTTTTTCAACACGTTTGGTACCAAATATGTTTTTTAAATTAAATTTTGGTATCAAAATTGTTTTTTCCTCTTAGATTATGTGTAGCAAAGATTCAAGACGCCTTGCCAAGATATTAGACTTTTTGGAAAAACACATTTCATACCATGATTCACATCATCTTAACACATTTACTTTTTTTGTTAAGTTTCATATGGAATTCAGCAAGTTTCGTCAATTGTATGTCTTTAAAACTTGTGTATGTTTTCCCTACGATTGTCAATTTAACGGGCATATGAGCAGTACATGCTGAATTTCATACGAAAATTAATGACAAAACTAAATGTGTCAAGATTGTGTGAATAATGATATGAAATATGTTTTTTAAACTAAAGTTTCATATCAAAAGTGTTTTTTCCTCTTACATTAAGTGTAGCATATAGATTATATTTATTCCCAGTTCTCCGAATAAGTTTAAAACTAGTGGAATAAAAAAAAATCTCTTGTTTTCTTTGAAAGGGAACATTCATCCCAAGAAGAATTCTTAACCACTCAAAACTTCAAATTTTCTAAATTATTAAACTGGAAATTAATTAAATGATTGTTGTACATTACTGGACCGTGTACTTTGTAAGTCTTTAGAAATGACATGATCATTTAAAGTTTTTTTTTTTTTTTTATTACAGCAACAAAAAGAAAAGGTTGAATTATTTGGAGTGTATATTTATAATTTCATGTACATGCATATGTCGTGGGAATTGAATCTGGTTGTCTATGGAAAATGTGGTGGTCCAATGGAAAATGTGGTGGTCCAAGAAGCTGTATAACCCATTTTAGTGTTTTGGATATTTATCAATCTAAGTATTAAGTAAATGCTCCATGCCTTCAACTACCTCAATGCAAATAATTCAAAAAAGGCCACAGGCAAAGTAATGAGGAGGTAAATAATTCAACTACCTCACTGCAAATCATGGTTTGTAATAATTATTTTTCTGTCATCTCTTAATTAGGAGGTTAATAAATTAATTTTCTATTGAACCATAAAGCGATAAATAACGTGAAGTCATTTTTTCTTCTAAAACGACAAATAATGTGAAATGAAATGAGTATTAATTATCATTTTATTACATAAGATAATAAAAATTTATTGAAACACGTTAGATGAATAAAATAATTTCTTGGTGAAAGAGGTTTTCGAAACATGGAAATATGGAATATGGAATCTCTTGAGCAATTTGTAAGGTATCGCAAGTAATGATTTTGGCCAAATGAACAAGCAAAATTGTAACACTTTTGTTTGACAAAAGACATTTTAAAAATAATTACATTAAGGAGAGAAAAACTATTTCTATACTAAATTTTAGTTCAAAAAAATATATTTGATATTACAATTTTTATAAAACACATTTCATACCATGATTCACATCATCTTAACACATTTACTTTTTCTGTTAATTTTCATATGGAATTCAGCAAGTTTCGTCAATTGTATGTCTTTAAAACTTGTGTGTGTTTTCCCTACCATTGTCATTTTAACGGGCATTTGAGCAGTACGTGCTGAATTTCATGCGAAAATTGATGACAAAACTAAATTTGTCAAAATTGTGTGAATCATGGTATGGGATATGTTTCTTCAACACGTTTGGTACCAAATATGTTTTTTAAATTAAATTTTGGTATCAAAAGTGTTTTTTCCTCTTAGATTAAGTGTAGCAAAGATTCAAGACGCTCTTGCCAAGATATTAGACTTTTTGGAAAAACACATTTCATACCATGATTCACATCATCTTAACACATTTACTTTTTCTGTTAATTTTCATATGGAATTCAGCAAGTTTCGTCAATTGTATGTCTTTAAAACTTGTGAATGTTTTCTCTACCATTGTCAATTTAACGGGCATATGAGCAGTACGTGCTGAATTTCATCCGAAAATTTATGACAAAACTAAATGTGTCAAGATTTTGTGAATAATGGTATGAAATATGTTTTTTAAACTAAAGTTTCATATCAAAAGTGTTTTTTCCTCTTACATTAAGTGTAGCATAAAGATTATATTTATTCCCAGTTCTCCGAATAAGTTTAAAACTAGTGGAATAAAAAAAAATCTCTTGTTTTCTTTGAAAGGGAACATTCAGCCCAAGAAGAATTCTTAACCACTCAAAACATGAAATTTTCTAAATTATTAAACTGGAAATTAATTAAATGATTGTTGTACATTACTGGACCGTGTACTTGGTACGTCTTTAGAAATGACCTGATCATTTAAAGTCGTTTTTTTTTTTTTTTTTTTTTTTTTATTACAGCAACAAAAAGAAAAGGTTGAATTATTTGGAGTGTATATATATAATTTCATGTACATGCATATGTCGTGGGAATTGAATCTGGTTGTCTATGGAAAATGTGGTGGTCCAAGAAGCTGTATAACCCATTTGAGTGTTTTGGATATTTATCAATCTAAGTATTAAGTTAATGCTCCATGCCTTCAACTACCTCACTGCAAATAATTCAAAAAAGGCCACAGGCAAAGTAATGAGGAGGTAAATAATTCAACTACCTCACTGCAAATCATGGTTTGTAATAATTATTTTTCTTTCATCTCTTAATTAGGAGGTAAATAAATTAATTTTCTATTGAACCATAAAACGATAAATAACATGAAGTCATTTTTTCTTCTAAAACGACAAATAATGTGAAATGAAATGAGTATTAATTATCATTTTATTACATAAGATAATAAAAATTTATTGAAACACGTTAAATGAATAAAATAATTGCTTGGTGAAAGAGGTTTTCGAAACATGGAAATATGGAATATGGAATCTCTTGAGCAATTTGTAAGGTATCGCAAGTAATGATTTTGGCCAAATGAACAAGCAAAATTGTAACACTTTTGTTTGACAAAAGACATTTTAAAAATAATTACATTAAGGAGAGAAAAACTATTTTTATACTAAATTTTAGTTCAAAAAAATATATTTTATATTAGACTTTTGGGAAAACACATTTCATACCATGATTCACATCATCTTAACACATTTACTTTTTCTGTTAATTTTCATATGGAATTCAGCAAGTTTCGTCAATTGTATGTCTTTAAAACTTGTGTGTGTTTTCCCTACCATTGTCATTTTAACGGGCATATGAGCAGTACGTGCTGAATTTCATGCGAAAATTGACTACAAAACTAAATTTGTCAAAATTGTGTGAATCATGGTATGTGATATGTTTTTTCAACACGTTTGGTACCAAATATGTTTTTTAAACTAAATTTTGGTATCAAAAGTGTTTTTTCCTCCTACATTAAGTGTAGCAAAGATTCAAGACGCTCTTGCCAAGATATTAGACTTTTTGGAAAAACACATTTCATACCATGATTCACATCATCTTAACAAATTTACTTTTTCTGTTAATTTTCATATGGAATTCAACAAGTTTCGTCAATTGTATGTCTTTAAAACTTGTGTATGTTTTCCTTACCATTGTCAATTTAACGGGCATATGAGCAGTACGTGCTGAATTTCATCCGAAAATTGATGACAAAACTAAATGTGTCAAGATTTTGTGAATCATGATATGAAATATGTTTTTTAAACTAAAGTTTGATATCAAAAGTGTTTTTTCCTCTTACATTAAGTGTAGCCTAAAGATTATGTTTATTCCCAGTTATCCGAAGAAGTTTAAAACTAGTGGAATAAAAAAAAATCTCTTGTTTTCTTTGAAAGGGAACATTCAGCGCAAGAAGAATTCTTAACCACTCAAACTTGAAATTTTATAAATTATTAAACTGGAAATTAATTAAATGATTGTTGTACATTGCTGGACCGTGTACTTGGTACGTCTTTAGAAATGACATGATCATTTAAAGTTTTTTTATTTTATTTTATTTTTTTTATTTTTTTTTATTTTTTATTACAGCAACAAAAAGAAAAGGTTGAATTATTTGGAGTGTATATATATAATTTCATGTACATGCATATGTCGTGGGAATTGAATCTGGTTGTCTATGGAAAATGTGGTGGTCCAAGAAGCGGTACAACCCATTTGAGTGTTTGGATATTTATCAATCTAAGTATTAAGTTAATGCTCCATTCCTTCAACTACCTCAATGCAAATAATTCAAAAAAGGCCACAGGCAAAGTAATGAGGAGGTAAATAATTCAACTACCTCACTGCAAATCATGGTTTGTAATAATTATTTTTCTTTCATCTCTTAATTAGGAGGTAAATAAATTAATTTTCTATTGAACCATAAAACGATAAATAACGTGAAGTCATTTTTTCTTCTAAAACGACAAATAATGTGAAATGAAATGAGTATTAATTATTATTTTATTACATAAGATAATAAAAATTTATTGAAACACGTTAGATGAATAAAATAATTGCTTGGTGAAAGAGGTTTTCGAAACATGGAAATATGGAATATGGAATCTCTTGAGCAATTTGTAAGGTATCGCAAGTAATGATTTTGGCCAAATGAACAAGCAAAATTGTAACACTTTTGTTTGACAAAAGACATTTCAAAAATAATTACATTAAGGAGAGAAAAACAATTTTTATACTAAATTTTAGTTCAAAAAAATATATTTGATATTAGACTTTTTGGAAAAACATATTTCATACCATGATTCACATCATCTTAACACATTTACTTTTTCTGTTAATTTTCATATGGAATTCAACAAGTTTCGTCAATTGTATGTTTTTAAAACTTGTGTGTGTTTTCCCTACCATTGTCATTTTAAAGGGCATATGAGCAGTACGTGCTGAATTTCATGCGCAAATTGACGACAAAACTAAATTTGTCAAAATTGTGTGAATAATGGTATGGGATATGTTTTTTCAACACGTTTGGTACCAAATATGCTTTTTAAACTAAATTTTGGTATCAAAAGTGTTTTTTCCTCTTAGATTAAGTGTAGCAAAGATTCAAGACGCTCTTGCCAAGATATTAGACTTTTTGGAAAAACACATTTCATACCATGATTCACATCATCTTAACACATTTACTTTTTCTGTTAATTTTCATATGGAATTCAGCAAGTTTCGTCAATTGTATGTCTTTAAAACTTGTGAATGTTTTCTCTACCATTGTCAATTTAACGGGCATATGAGCAGTACGTGCTGAATTTCATCCGAAAATTTATGACAAAACTAAATGTGTCAAGATTTTGTGAATAATGGTATGAAATATGTTTTTTAAACTAAAGTTTCATATCAAAAGTGTTTTTTCCTCTTACATTAAGTGTAGCATAAAGATTATATTTATTCCCAGTTCTCCGAATAAGTTTAAAACTAGTGGAATAAAAAAAAATCTCTTGTTTTCTTTGAAAGGGAACATTCAGCCCAAGAAGAATTCTTAACCACTCAAAACATGAAATTTTCTAAATTATTAAACTGGAAATTAATTAAATGATTGTTGTACATTACTGGACCGTGTACTTGGTACGTCTTTAGAAATGACCTGATCATTTAAAGTCGTTTTTTTTTTTTTTTTTTTTTTTTTATTACAGCAACAAAAAGAAAAGGTTGAATTATTTGGAGTGTATATATATAATTTCATGTACATGCATATGTCGTGGGAATTGAATCTGGTTGTCTATGGAAAATGTGGTGGTCCAAGAAGCTGTATAACCCATTTGAGTGTTTTGGATATTTATCAATCTAAGTATTAAGTTAATGCTCCATGCCTTCAACTACCTCACTGCAAATAATTCAAAAAAGGCCACAGGCAAAGTAATGAGGAGGTAAATAATTCAACTACCTCACTGCAAATCATGGTTTGTAATAATTATTTTTCTTTCATCTCTTAATTAGGAGGTAAATAAATTAATTTTCTATTGAACCATAAAACGATAAATAACATGAAGTCATTTTTTCTTCTAAAACGACAAATAATGTGAAATGAAATGAGTATTAATTATCATTTTATTACATAAGATAATAAAAATTTATTGAAACACGTTAAATGAATAAAATAATTGCTTGGTGAAAGAGGTTTTCGAAACATGGAAATATGGAATATGGAATCTCTTGAGCAATTTGTAAGGTATCGCAAGTAATGATTTTGGCCAAATGAACAAGCAAAATTGTAACACTTTTGTTTGACAAAAGACATTTTAAAAATAATTACATTAAGGAGAGAAAAACTATTTTTATACTAAATTTTAGTTCAAAAAAATATATTTTATATTAGACTTTTGGGAAAACACATTTCATACCATGATTCACATCATCTTAACACATTTACTTTTTCTGTTAATTTTCATATGGAATTCAGCAAGTTTCGTCAATTGTATGTCTTTAAAACTTGTGTGTGTTTTCCCTACCATTGTCATTTTAACGGGCATATGAGCAGTACGTGCTGAATTTCATGCGAAAATTGACTACAAAACTAAATTTGTCAAAATTGTGTGAATCATGGTATGTGATATGTTTTTTCAACACGTTTGGTACCAAATATGTTTTTTAAACTAAATTTTGGTATCAAAAGTGTTTTTTCCTCCTACATTAAGTGTAGCAAAGATTCAAGACGCTCTTGCCAAGATATTAGACTTTTTGGAAAAACACATTTCATACCATGATTCACATCATCTTAACAAATTTACTTTTTCTGTTAATTTTCATATGGAATTCAACAAGTTTCGTCAATTGTATGTCTTTAAAACTTGTGTATGTTTTCCTTACCATTGTCAATTTAACGGGCATATGAGCAGTACGTGCTGAATTTCATCCGAAAATTGATGACAAAACTAAATGTGTCAAGATTTTGTGAATCATGATATGAAATATGTTTTTTAAACTAAAGTTTGATATCAAAAGTGTTTTTTCCTCTTACATTAAGTGTAGCCTAAAGATTATGTTTATTCCCAGTTATCCGAAGAAGTTTAAAACTAGTGGAATAAAAAAAAATCTCTTGTTTTCTTTGAAAGGGAACATTCAGCGCAAGAAGAATTCTTAACCACTCAAACTTGAAATTTTATAAATTATTAAACTGGAAATTAATTAAATGATTGTTGTACATTGCTGGACCGTGTACTTGGTACGTCTTTAGAAATGACATGATCATTTAAAGTTTTTTTATTTTATTTTATTTTTTTTATTTTTTTTTATTTTTTATTACAGCAACAAAAAGAAAAGGTTGAATTATTTGGAGTGTATATATATAATTTCATGTACATGCATATGTCGTGGGAATTGAATCTGGTTGTCTATGGAAAATGTGGTGGTCCAAGAAGCGGTACAACCCATTTGAGTGTTTGGATATTTATCAATCTAAGTATTAAGTTAATGCTCCATTCCTTCAACTACCTCAATGCAAATAATTCAAAAAAGGCCACAGGCAAAGTAATGAGGAGGTAAATAATTCAACTACCTCACTGCAAATCATGGTTTGTAATAATTATTTTTCTTTCATCTCTTAATTAGGAGGTAAATAAATTAATTTTCTATTGAACCATAAAACGATAAATAACGTGAAGTCATTTTTTCTTCTAAAACGACAAATAATGTGAAATGAAATGAGTATTAATTATTATTTTATTACATAAGATAATAAAAATTTATTGAAACACGTTAGATGAATAAAATAATTGCTTGGTGAAAGAGGTTTTCGAAACATGGAAATATGGAATATGGAATCTCTTGAGCAATTTGTAAGGTATCGCAAGTAATGATTTTGGCCAAATGAACAAGCAAAATTGTAACACTTTTGTTTGACAAAAGACATTTCAAAAATAATTACATTAAGGAGAGAAAAACAATTTTTATACTAAATTTTAGTTCAAAAAAATATATTTGATATTAGACTTTTTGGAAAAACATATTTCATACCATGATTCACATCATCTTAACACATTTACTTTTTCTGTTAATTTTCATATGGAATTCAACAAGTTTCGTCAATTGTATGTTTTTAAAACTTGTGTGTGTTTTCCCTACCATTGTCATTTTAAAGGGCATATGAGCAGTACGTGCTGAATTTCATGCGCAAATTGACGACAAAACTAAATTTGTCAAAATTGTGTGAATAATGGTATGGGATATGTTTTTTCAACACGTTTGGTACCAAATATGCTTTTTAAACTAAATTTTGGTATCCAAAGTGTTTTTTCCTCTTACATTAAGTGTAGCAAAGATTCAAGACGCTCTTGCCAAGATATTAGATTTTTTGGAAAAACACATTTCATACCATGATTCATATCATCTTAACACATTTACTTTTTCTGTTAATTTTCATATGGAATTCAGCAAGTTTCGTCAATTGTATGTCTTTAAAACTTGTGTATGTTTTCCCTACCATTGTCAATTTGACGGGCATATGAGCAGTACTTGCTGAATTTCATCCGAAAATTGATGACAAAACTAAATGTGTCTAGATTGTGTGAATAATGGTATGAAATATGTTTTTTAAACTAAAGTTTCATATCAAAAGTGTTTTTTCCTCTTACATTAAGTGTAGCATAAAGATTATATTTATTCCCAGTTCTCCGAATAAGTTTAAAACTAGTGGAATAAAAAAAAATCTCTTGTTTTCTTTGAAAGGGAACATTCAGCCCAAGAAGAATTCTTAACCACTCAATACTTCAAATTTTCTAAATTATTAAACTGGAAATTAAATAAATGATTGTTGTACATTACTGGACCGTGTACTTGGTACGTCTTTAGAAATGACATGATCATTTAAAGTTTTTTTTTTTTTTTTTTTTTTTTTTTTTTTTTTTTTTTTTTTTAATACAGCAACAAAAAGAAAAGGTTGAATGATTTGGAATGTATATATATAATTTCATGTACATGCATATGTCGTGGGAATTGAATCTAGTTGTCTATGGAAAATGTGGTGGTCCAAGAAGATGTACAACCCATTTGAGTGTTTGGATATTTATCAATCTAAGTATTAAGTTAATGCTCCATGTCTTCAACTACCTCACTGCAAATAATTCAAAAAAGGCCACAGGCAAAGTAATGAGGAGGTAAATAATTCAACTACCTCACTGCAAATCATGGTTTGTAATAATTATTTTTCTTTCATCTCTTAATTAGGAGGTAAATAAATTAATTTTCTATTGAACCATAAAACGATAAATAACATGAAGTCATTTTTTCTTCTAAAACGACAAATAATGTGAAATGAAATGAGTATTAATTATCATTTTATTACATAAGATAATAAAAATTTATTGAAACACGTTAAATGAATAAAATAATTGCTTGGTGAAAGAGGTTTTTGAAACATGGAAATATGGAATATGGAATCTCTTGAGCAATTTGTAAGGTATCGCAAGTAATGATTTTGGCCAAATGAACAAGCAAAATTGTAACACTTTTGTTTGACAAAAGACATTTTAAAAATAATTACATTAAGGAGAGAAAAACTATTTTTATACTAAATTTTAGTCGAAAAAAATATATTTGATATTAGACTTTTTGGAAAAACACATTTTATACCATGATTCACATCATCTTAACACATTTACTTTTTCTGTTAATTTTCATATGGAATTCAACAAGTTTCGTCAATTGTATGTCTTTAAAACTTGTGTGTGTTTTCCCTACCATTGTCATTTTAACTGGCATATGAGCAGTACGTGCTGAATTTCATGCGAAAATTGACGACAAAACTAAATTTGTCAAAATTGTGTGAATCATGGTATGGGATATGTTTTTTCAACACGTTTGGTACCAAATATGTTTTTTAAACTAAATTTTGGTATCACAAGTGTTTTTTCCTCTTACATTAAGTGTAGCAAAGATTCAAGACGCTCTTGCCAAGATATTAGACTTTTTGGAAAAACACATTTCATACCATGATTCACATCATCTTAACACATTTACTTTTTCTGTTAGTTTTCATATGGAATTCAACAAGTTTCTTCAATTGTATGTCTTTGTTGGTCCCAAGTGGTCAGATGAGGTCTAGAGGGGGGGGGGGGTGAATAGACCTCTAAACTTTTTACAATTTTTAACTTTAAAATCTTTTTGTTAAGTAAAACAGACTAAGCTGTTATCAACAGTAAGTTCCTCGGCTGATCGCGAACGAATCGTTGAACAGCTTCGTAGACCACTAAACTGATAGTTACTTAGCTGATTTTGTAAAAATCAATTTTAATACTTAGTGTACTTGCAGCGGATATTCAAAGTGTTTTTCACAAGTATACTCAGTAGTTTGAAAAATGTTTCCCCAGTTTTATAAACTCCTTTTAAGTCTTTTTCAAACAGTTAAGTTAAGTGTTTTATGCAGTCTTGAAATATGCAAGTAAAAATGCAAATAAAAACACAGTTAATTTTTATAGTGGTTATATGGATGTAAATATCCTTTAGTCCACTCTTCCAAGTCACAAAGATCTTGGGTTATACTAGAAACACACAGTAACCAGTATACTCTGCTTACGCCTAACAACAAATGAACAGGCCGTAAGTGCGCAGTAAGAAATCACAAAGAAATCCTACTCTCTGAAGTAATATCACTCACTAAGATGGATATCTACTTCTCACAACACTCAATTTTACAAATTCACTCAGAAGATGTGTTTAGCTTTGTTCTTCAACTTCGCTTTTCGTCAACAAATGACTAAGCTGATGAGTGAGCGCTGTTCTTGAGACTTAAAGAGTTCTGCTTCGAAAATTCTCTCAGAAATTGTGTTGTTATTTTTCTCTTCGTCTCTTTCAGCTATTTATACTTGAGGTTTGAAAAATGTCCGTTGAAGAGAGACAGAATTCAAATTCCTCGAGTACTGGTCCTTAATTTCCGCGAACGGCTCTTTTGCAGTATGTCCGTACTGTCAACAGTACTATTCTGCAGGCAGCATTAAATGTACCCAGTTGATGCGAAGCATTTCTTCAATCATTTGTCTTTAATAACCTTGTACTTCAGCATTTATTACTCCCAGGGGCATTTATTACCGTTGGGAAGATTTTATGATCCTTTCCACTTGGCTGACGAAAGTGCAAGTCTGATGGCGAACTAAGCTGATCTCAAACTTGAACAAATCTGATTTGATTCGGCTGATCTTCATCAGTCTGATATCTTTCCTTCAGCAGATCACAAATCTTTGGACCTTGATTTTTGACTCTTCTGATGTCTTCTTTACTTAGTCAAAAATTCTTCACAAGGGACCATCAGCTAAGTTAATCCATACTTAGCCAATTTTGAAGTTTTGGAATGCATCAAAACCTCCCTTATAAAAATGTCTTCAGTGTTCTTCATCTTCATCCTTATCCAAAAATTCCCCCTTTTTGATGATGACAAAACTTCAGCTAAGTACCTGTTAAAACCTATGCTAAAGATTGTAATCCTCAAAAATTTTCTGAGATAGAAAATGATATGTTGGAAAAACTTGACTTTTATTGATAATGCAAATATTACAAGTACAAGTTCTCAGATAAGATGTCTGAAGAATAAATGAAGTAAACTGATTACAGGGATTTATAATTTCTAACTATCAGCTTCTTCATCAGATCCTTCTAACACTTCTTCATATTCATAAGAAGACTCTTCATCGTCTTCTTCTTCTTCATCATCCAGGAGAATGTTTGCTTTGGCAGCATCCATCTTTTCTTTAAGTAGCTGCTCCTTTAAAAGCTCCATTGCCTTCCTGGCTGATTCAGTGTTCTTGTACTTGGTAGGTTCTTTTTCAGTCTTCTCTTTTTCTTCTACCTTTCCAAGTTCTTCAGTCTTGTCACTAGTTTCTTCAGTCTCTTTAGCTTCATCAGCAGCAGCATCTTCCTTAGCTGATTCTTCCCTTTTATCTTCCCCCTTTTTGTCATCATCAGATTTGATGACATTAGAAGGTTCATCAGCAGGGTTGAGAGCAACTGTAGGAATCTTCATCTCCGCACATAAAGCCTTCAGATTCTGATTAACTACATCATGACTTGCAGTTAAGTGATGAATATCAGTGCTGATGGTGTCAGTTTTGTCATTGCAGCAGTCAATGTTGAGTTGCATGGTTGAAAGTTCTTCATGAATAACATCTCCAGCTTTCTGAAGTTCCTGCAACAAGCCAACATTTATAGACTTCTCTTCTTCACTGATCTTGATGAAGGTTGCAGTTAAGTCAGCTATCTTGTGCTCATCTCTTATTAATGCAGTATGAAGGTGATTTACATCAGCCTTCACATCTTCCACGTTTCTGTTCATGTCATTTAGGCTGTGCACTAACTGCAAAGAATTGTCTTGAGGTATAGGAAAACTATCAATTTCAGTCTTGATAATCTTGGCAGTTGATTATTGCACAGTTTCCAGCTGAAGTTTGTTGGACTCTGCCAACTCTGCTTTCAGTTCTTCCTTCAGCTCCTCTTTCAGCTTTGTCAGCTGCTGGCTATGCTTCTCTTCCAGTTCCTTTACTGAATTCTCCATCAGCATCTGGAAAGCTTCCATCAGTGATGAGTGTTCATCACCTGATGAAGCAGAAGCAGCAGCTTCCTTTTCTTCAGTCTCCTGGTGGACAGGGACATCTTTCATTTCAGTCTCCTGATCAGCTTTGGTATCCTTAGCATTCTACTCAAGTGCTAAGGGTTCATCAACTTTCTTTTGCTCATCAGTGACATCATCATAGAACAGATTAGTGATTGTGCCATCATCATTGAAGCAGGTTGTTTGACGTATCTGCCTAACAATGATCTAAGGATTCACAACAACATTGTTTCCCTTGAGCACTTCACTATATTCCTTCACTTCCTTGCCAAAAATTATTTGCTGAATACTTGGCAGCTGAGGCAAGTCGCTTGAGCATCCCTGCTGATATCTTGACCTTTTTGCCCATCTTTTCAAGGCGGTCATAACAGCAGTGTTTATGGCCCTTTCTTCAGCATTATCAGACTTCCTCCTTTTGGCAGGCAAGGTGTTCTGAATAATTTTGGCCTCCTCCAGTGCAAAGTCTTTTGCATATTGATGCATGACATCTCTGACATAACTGGGATCCAAAGCCTTCTGAATGGAGTTTGTCTTTAACCAATTTAGAACCCATTGTTCTTCATCAGCTAACTCCTTCAGACTTTGAAGTTCTGCAATTGATCTGTTCATCCTGTTGTCTCTCCATCTGATGTATCTGAGCTTTTCTTGGGTGAACAACGTCTTTAGCATAAGCTTCTGGTCATAGTACGTCAATGACTTCTCAAATCTCTTGAAGAGCTCCTTATCAGCATAGACAATTTCAAAGACTCTTCTTACTTCATATTTGTCCTTTGGCTTGACCTTTGCAGCAGGCATTTTAGGCTTTTTCTCTTTGTCTTCATCCTTGCCTTCACCTATTTTAATGCCTCCTCCATGAACAGGTCCATGAGCCTCAATCTTGCTGAGCTCAATGACCATGGCCAGTTCAGCATCCTCAGCAGCTTTTCTTTCTGCCTCAGACATTTTCCTTCGTGCCTCATCTTTTGCTTCTTGAACTTTGCTCAGTTCAAGTGCCTTCTTCTCCTCCATCTCATCCTGTTTTCTCTGTTCAGCTTCTTCCCTCTTCTTTTTGTCAGCTTTGGAGACCTTCTTTCTCTTAAGCACAATTTTTCTCTTTCCTTTATCAGCTGGAGCAGGGGCTGGACCAGCAGATGAGATTGGTGCAGCAGCAATTGGATGGATGATCATAACATCTGGATCATCCTGAGGTTTGGCAGTTTCAACTGTTGGTGTAGCTTGAGTCATCTGTTGCTCATCAGCTTTATCAGCAGCAGAAGCCTCAACAGCTCCAACAGGTCTTTCAGCAGATGCAGGACTTTGTCTTACTAAGTTTTCCAACTCAGTAAGCTTTTCAATGAATGTCATCTGCTTCCTTGCTGACTTCTTTGATAGACCCTGAATGGGTCTTGAAGCAGCAGTGTCTCTTTGTTCACTCCTTGTCCTGTGAGAGACATTCCCAGCAGGCATTTCAGCAGAAGGAGTCCTGGAAGGTGATGCAGGAGACATTCCCCTTACATCAGCAGTGGTCTGACTTATGATTTGATCAACAGCAGTGTCAGCCACAGTCTTTACTTTCTTAGGAACCTTCTCCTTTGGTTGATCAGCAACCTTCTTCGTCTTTGTCTCAACAGCTAAGTCAGCTGTTTTGACCAATCTCCTTTGCCTTTTGGCAGGAACCTCAATTGGTTCCTCATCTTCATCTTCTTCAGGCTCATCAGCCTTTCTCTTCAGAACAGGCAAGTACTTGGCCATTGCCTTAGATTTGTGGATCTCCTTTCCATTCGTCATAACACAGCCCAGTTTTCACAGCAAGTAACTGAGTGTGATCCTGTGGTTGGTTTGAGGAGTTTTCCCTTTCTTGACCTCAAGAAAACCAGCCAAGATGTGCCAGACTATAATGGACCAGTTGACTTCCAGCCCATAGTAAATGGCAGCCATGATGCTGAAACGCTTCATTGGAACAACATCCAGAGAGAAGGTGCAGTTTTCAATCAGTTTTGCAACCATATCAGCCATTCGCTGATATTCGTCCTTCAGTTGTCTATTTTTAATGTTGCCAGACAACATCTCTCCCTCTTTGGCGCAGATCGCCCAGAATTGTTGATGTCTGTCTTCCGTCAGCACAGTGATGTCGTGTCGTCCACTGTTAGGAAGCCCAAACGTCTCGTGAAGAATGACAGGTGTAATGACCACAGATTTGTCTCCGACTGTAGCTTTGATTTCAAAAGTAGAGAAATCAGTAGTGGCGGTTTTGTAATACTCCATTACTTGATCTGTCCAGATTATTCCTTCATTATACTCCATGAAGTTAACCAGCAGGGCAGATTTGAACTTTTCCAGCAGTTCCATCATCAATTCCGTTCCAGACTGATAGTACGACTCATACACTAAGAACATACCTTCAGCGACCATCGTAATCTGTTGAGAGATTTAAAGAAACAAAAGGAAATTTGCAGAAAGATTGCAAGTATTTTCTCACAAGTGCTTTTGAATATTTAGGGTGCGTAAAGAACTACACGGCTGATCATATCTGGATTTATAGAGTTAGGGTATTTCGATTTCCGTGATACCAGCTAACCGTTAGATCCGTTTCTTGTCAGTGCTGATCGTGCGGCGTCAGTTACGACCTTTCAAATTCAAATTGCATTTAATGAGGAGCGGGAATTTGTACCGCTCTTCTGTTACTTGTAAAAGCGTGTTTTTGACAATAACGTTTTAAATGATAAGCTTTTACTCAAGTAATCAGATTAGTAAAATAAATACTTATCTGATAGACTACTATCCTGATGACATAGCTGTTATCAGTGAAAGCCAGTAACTGATAACCTTCCTCAGCTGTTTGTCAATCCAGCTAGATAATAAATCTTCAATCTTCAAAACTTTAATCTTCTGTTGAAAACATAACTTCAACTAACTGTCATCAACAAATTTCATCTTTTAATCAGAAGTACCGCTAGTCTTACACGTTCCCCCTGACTTTAAGAATTCATAAGTTAACTAGTCTGTTGAGAGTTAATCCTTGAAGATAAAAAAAATGAGTAAGCTGTTGAACTCTAGTCTTCTGATGAGTTCCCCCTCAGCTTATGCATCCAATTTTAATAAACCCAGTTCAGCTCTTAGAGTTGAAAACCTTGTCCCACTTAGAGGTTTTGTGAAGATGTCAGCAATCTGATTTTCACTAAACACATATTCTATCATGACATTTCCTTTCTCCACATGATCTCTAATAAAGTGATGCTTGATCTCAATATGCTTAGTCCTTGAATGACTTGTAGTATTCTGAGTAAGACTGATTGCACTTGTATTGTCACAGTAGATTGGTATTCCACTGATTTTGATGTTGTAGTCTTCCAGTTGATGCTTCAACCATAAGATTTGTGCACAGCAAGCTCCAGCAGCTATGTACCCAGCTTCAGCAGTTGATATGGATACTGAAGTCTGTTTCTTACTCATCCATGAGATCAGACGACTACCTAAGAACTGACAGACACCAGTTGTGCTTTTTCTGTCAATCTTGCAGCCAGCAAGGTCAGAATCCGAATATCCAATAAATTCAAATCCAGATTCCCTAGGGTACCACAATCCCAATTCTTGAATGCCCTTAATATATTTCAGTATTCTCTTGGCAGCTAAGAGATGAGATTCCTTGGGATTTAATTGGAATCTTGCACAGACCCCAACAGAGTACATGATATCAGGTCTACTAGCTGTTAGATATAACAGTGACCCAATAATGCCTCTGTATTTGGTGATGTCTACTGATTTGCCATCTTCATCTTTATCCAAACGAAGACTTGTAGACATTGGAATAGTAGCAGTAGAGCTAGTTTCCATACCAAATTTCTTGAACAGATCCTTTGCGTATTTTGCTTGGCTGATGAAAATTCCATCAGGCAACTGTCTAACTTGCAAACCAAGAAAATAATTAAGTTCTCCCATCATGCTCATTTCAAACTTGTTCTGCATCAGCTTTGAGAACTTATCACACATCTGTTGGTTAGTTGAACCAAAAATAATATCGTCCACATAGATTTGCACAAGCAAAATATGTTATTCCCATTCAATAGTGAACAAGGTCTTGTCAACTTTACCTTTGCGAAATCCTTTAATTAAAAGAAAGTCAGATAAAGTATCATACCATGCTCTTGGAGCCTGTTTTAGTCCATATAGAGCTTTCTTCAGACGATACACCTTGTCTCCTTCTTGATAGACTTCAAAACCAGGAGGTTGTTCAACATAAACTTCTTCTTGCAATTCTCCATTGAGAAAAGCTGATTTCACATCCATCTGATAGACGGTGAAATTCTTGTGAGCAGCATAGGCAAGAAAGAGTCTGATTGCCTCTAATCTTGCTACTGGTGCAAACGTTTCATCAAAGTCAATGCCTTCTTCTTGGCAGTAACCCTTGGCAACTAATCTTGCTTTGTTTCTGGTGACTTCACCATCTTCATTCATTTTATTCCTGAATACCCACTTAGTGCCAATGACTCTTTGATGACTTGGTCTAGGAACTAAGTACCAGACTTCTTTCCTTTCGAATTGATTTAGCTTTTCTTGCATAGCTTCAATCCAGTTTGAGTCACTAAGAGCTTCTTCAATCTGCTTAGGCTCAACTTGAGACAGGAAGCTGACAAACATTGCTTCACTTGCAGCAGCTCTTCTTGTCTTCACTTTATCCAAAGGATCACCAATCACCAATTCTGGTGGGTGATTCTTGAGCCATCTAAGATCAGGTTGCAAATCATAATGTTGTCCTTTGTTTTGATCTTGCAACACTACTGTTGGAGTTCCAGTAGTAGTCTGTTGAACTTCTCTTGTCTGTTGGACAGTCTCTGGTCTATCAGCTGTTTGCAACTCGTCTGTTAGACAATCAGCACTGTGATTTTGAACATCACTTGAGTTATCAGCTGTGTTGAGATCAGGTAGTATGATGGGAACATATTCTTCATTCTTTCCAACATTCAACTTCTGTAAATCAGTAGACAAATCTTGATTAATATTTTGATTCTTTTCAGAAGATTGACTCGGCTCATCAAATACTACATGAATAGATTCTTCTATTAGTAATGTTCTTTTGTTAAAGACTCTATACGCTTTACTAACAGTAGAATATCCTACAAAAACAGCTTCATCAGCCTTTTATGCAAATGCAGTAAGGTGATTTTTCCCATTATTTAAAACATAGCATTTACAACCAAATATCTTAAAATAATGAATGTTTGGCTTCCTGTTGTTCCAAACTTCATATGGAGTCTTGTTTTGGTGCTTGTTGATCATGCATCTGTTTTGGGTAAAGCAGGCTGTATTTGTTGCTTCTGCCCAAAATCATTGTGGCAGCTTGGCTTCAACTATCATGGTTCTGACAGCTTCCTTCAGTGTTCTGTTTCTCCTTTCAGCAACACCATTCTGTTGAGGGTTTCTAGCAGCTGAATACTCATGATGTATTCCTTTAATATTACAATACTCTTCAATAGTAGAGTTTGTAAACTCTGTCCCTCTATCTGATCTGATCTTCAATATCTTTATGCTTTTCTCATTCTGGATCAATTCCATCAGATTGGTAAGATGTTCCTTGGTTTCACTTTTCTTCTTCATGAATATCACCCAAGTATATCTTGAATAGTCATCCACAACAGCTAGGCAGTATTTCTTTCCACCATTGCTGACAGGATCAATGGGTCCAAATAAGTCCATGTGTAGCAGCTCCAATATTCTTCCAGAAGATTGATGCTTCTTGCTTTTGAACGATGACTTGATTTGTTTACACTTCTGACAGGCGTCACAGAGATTATCTTTGCTCATGACTGTTTTAGGAATCCCTTCTACCAAATCATTCTTTATTAATCTGTTGATGGTCTTGAAGTTTAAATGATTCATCCTCTTGTGCCACAGCCAACTAACTTCACTTGGTGTTGATGCTGATAGGATAGTGCCCTGCAAGCTAACAAAATAGCTTGTAATAGGAACATTATTTTATCTTGACAGAATCTTTGATTTATCAATTAATACGAACTGTATATTTTATTGAGAATTCATAATATAAACAAATGGCCATCTTCATCTTTCGCGAACACATTTAAGCGATTGGTTGAAACCCTGAGATCACTCATGACTACGGGACTATTCACTTCAGTATTGGGTGCGATTAATCATGAAATAGTCTCAAAGGTCGTGATCTCAAAAATGTTCCAAGTCATAGATTCATATCGAGACGTGGTATCGAATGAATCGTCAAGACTTGTACGATTATGCATGATTCACTTAAAGTGAATTTGTTGTTGTTTCATGAACAAGACATTGTTAATGTCAGTGCATATGACTAGGTGGTTCGATAGTAGATCGGACGCATCGAACGACCCGAACAGAGAGACCCATTGTGGAAGTGCGTAAAAAGCATATCGGTGATGGGATGTCTCTCGAGACTTATAACAGTGTACGATTTAGTCCTTAGACTTGAGATGCTAGGGTGAATTCGGTATACGGGTGTGCATACTTTGATTTAGGAGCCGGGCACGTAGCTTGTCCATTGTGCGCCTACGTTGGGTACGTATAGTCGTATGCGCGGATGGTTAGCATCAATATAGGATCTACCGACTCATCGTAATGGATGAGGGAATTTCCTGTACATTCTTAGATGATGCATTCCGAGAAATCCATGGCCATGGTCAGTGACGGATTTGGAAAGGGGTTTCCAGATTTAGCAGTCACACTGGAAGTATTATCCTGAATTAAAAAGTACAGAATCGAGATGATTAGAGGTGCCGACCAATTCACACACCCTAGGTCTCGATCGGGAAATTAGTCGTTAGAGGGACCGTATGTACATGGTACTTATAAGAGGTTTAAGGTTCACTGAAATCAATTCACCTGAAGTTGGGCCTCATGGGCTTGTGGCTAGACATCGACCATGGGCTGTGGGTACTCCTGAATTGATGGTAGATTAATTCTGGAGTGGTCAATTGAAAGTAGTTTAATTGATCGGAGCAATTAATTAAATAATTAATTACTCATTAATTAAATCACAGAAATGTGAGCCTGCGGCCAATTGATGGTGAACCTAGAGGGTCACACACAAAAGCTGGAACTGTGATAGTCAGTTGTAGAACGAAACGATTTAAAGAAGTTAAATCAAGATAAGGAATTAAAGGGTTAATTCCTGGAGAGAGAAAATTAATTAGATTTTATCTGATTAATTAAATTAAATCTTTAATTAGATTTATTGGATTATTTAATTAAAGTATTAATTAAATAAATGGGCCATTTAATTAAAGTGGTTAATTAAATGACTTGGGCTATTTAATTAAAAGGACTAATTAAATAGAGAGGTTGGGCCAGACTTATCTGATGGCCCTTAAGCTAAGAGATAAGATTAGGGATAGGGTTTGAACTCTCCTATAAAAAGGAGTCTTGGAGAATCAAAATCCTAACCTAGCAAAAACACTAAACCCTAATCTACTCTCTACAAGCCGCCGCCCCTCTCCCTCACTAGCCCTAGCCGCCGCCATCTTCTACAACCAAGCCGCCGCCGCCGTGGTTGTGGAGAAGGGACGAGCACCTCTCTCCCTCTTCCGTTCTACATCTAGAGTTGGATCTAAATCCAACTCTTGAATCTGAGCTGCTTTTCTCCTAGTTCTGAGCCTGAGGATTAAAGTGATTGCAGATCCAGCTGGTGTGGACTATTCTCTAGAGGCACAACACTTGGGGTGCTCTAGTGATCTGACAAGAAGACCGGAGAAACCACCACCTTGCCTGTGGTAAGGTAAAATCGCAATTTTACCACTGTATTTATTTTTGTATTTGTATGCATAAATAAATTCAACCTTATTCATATGTACTAATAAGATGCCTGGGATGTGGATATAAAAATTTTAAATTCCGCACCGTTGTAGTTGACAATTATACCCACAAAATCCCAACAGTGGTATCAGAGCCTAACTTATTATGTACATATGAAAAAGGCCTGAACGCATCAAATTATGTGATTATATGTATTTGTTGTGTTATGATATTTGATTCTTACTTGTTATGATAAATTGAGTGTTCGGATTTTTGCACTTTTCGGTTTTTGGGCCTAAATTGTAATTTCCGAAAATTGGAGGGCTAATTTGCAAATTATGATTTTTTATAAATCTGGACAGAAATTAAAATTTTGTTTTTCTGCAATTCTGGACCAAATTGTAAATTCTGGAATTTTTCAAAATCTGGACCATTTTGCAATTTACGAAAGTTTAGGGGTGTTTTTGCTATTTCCGTAAATCTGGGGTCTGTTTTGCAATAAACAAAAGTTTCTGGAAATTTTGTCAATTTTCTGCTTTCTGGTCCAATTTGCATATTCTGGAAATTTTGGGGCTAATTTGTAATTTTCAAAAGTTGAGGGGTCAAAGTGTAATTTTTGAAAAATTCAGGGGCCGAACCGCAATTTTTCAAACTTGAAAAACAGAAACTGTTTTGTGCACTAAAAGGGTTTAGTAAATCTGGAAAGTCAATTTTATCATAATTAGTAGGGACTTAAAGTGAGAATCAAAGGGTCATTTTAAAGGAGATTTAAAATGATGTTAGAGATTGTTTTAGAAGGGGTTTTAAAACTAGAATCTTAAGTTTTAAAATGGAATAAGAAATAAGAAATTAGGTTTTGCTTGTTTCTTGCTCTACGTGAAATTGTTTACGTGGTTTTCGATCGCGCCGAGCCTTGACCCTTAGGGTAGATGTGATTGGTTATTTATCATCTTATTGGTTTTATTGGGCTTGCGAGCCTTAAGTTTTGGGCCACTTTGAGCCATTGTAATAGATAGGGCTTTACTGTTTTATTAGTTTAGAATGGAGGCCCGTTACAAGCAAGGTGGGAGCCCAAGAAGACTAAAGGCCATGTATGCATGGTAAAATGTGTAATAGAGTAGGTCTCTTTGAAACCTAATAGATTGACCAATAGGACCATCGTCTTTGGCTCGATGGTGGTCCGCATAGGAGGCTCCTGATCGAAAACATACTGTGGTAGCATGCATGCTAGGTGTGTATGTATTTATTTACGTACTTATATCTGAGCTTGTATGGTGATGCGCGCTAGTTATATTTAGATTGTAAATAAAAGATAATGCATAACTGGAACGGTGAGATCTCGAGGAGAGTTACCTCAAACTCTTAAACCCGAAAAACCCCTCTTAAAGATAATATTAAGTCATATTGGGTACATTTAAAATGATGTTTTAAAGATCCAAGCCTTCCATCAATAGGGACTAGTGTATGTTGTCTACTTATCGTTGAAGGTGATCCAGAGTCTGGCACCCTACGCGAAGAAAGGGACAATACACGAAATTCCTTGATTCCTGTTTTTAACTAAACTCGACAAGGGTGAGGACTGGTCGAGATGTGATTATCGACCGATAACTAGTTACGGGGACTTCACGACCGGGCCAGTTGCTTATCATGATTGATGGGTTAGACTTAACGATTAGTAACACTTATGATGTAGCAGTGCTAGATAAGTGCGAAGACCGAGGCAAAATAGCTTGAAGGTTGTGGAGGAACACAATTGGTAAAAGTATACCTACCTGGGGAGTTAATTGTATGGCCACGAGTCGTGGGTGCAATTAATGTCTGCTGGGACGTCAAGACCTACTAGGAGATTAGATTTCCCGAACAATTGAAGGGGTAATTGTTTCGAGAAAATAGTGGGAGAACTTTTTCGATAACAAGTCCAACATCGTTAATTATAAGTATTAATATAGATCAGTCAGCTAAACGTTATCATTTACTTTTGTAGATCAAATCTGCAAAAATGTCTAAGAATCCATTAGCTATCATCCTTGACACTAACAAACTGAACCGATCAAATTTTGTCGACTGGCTTAGAAATCTGAGGATAGTCCTCGACTCCGAGAAAAGGAGTTACATTCTCGATGCACCCATGCCTGGTGCACTTCCGGAAGGGGTTTCGGAAGAGGAACGAGCTACCCATCAAAGGTGGGTCGATGATGATATTCAGGTTCGTTGCCTCATGCTGGCATCAATGACCAATGAGCTGCAGAAACAGCATGCAAGGATGTTGCATGCTGCTGACATAATTCTTCATCTCCGAGAGCTATTTGGAGAGAAGTCTAGGACCGAAAGGTTCAAGACCACAAAAGAGTTATTCAATCTGAGAATGGCTGAGGGTTCAAGTGTGAAGGATCACTGTTTGCGCTTCATCAATCTGGTTGAAAAACTGGAGAACTTGGAGGTAGACCTGCACGCTGATCTCTCCACTGACCTTCTCCTCCATACTCTGCCGCGCTCATTTGATCAGTTCGTGATAAACTTCAATATGGAAGATAGAGAGCTCGCTCTACACGAACTGACCAATTTATTGGTCACGGCATAATCAACCTTGAAAAGGTAGAAGTCTGTCATGATTGCTGAGCAACCCAAGGCTGCAAAGCCTAAGAAGGGCAAGAAAAAGAAGAAGAAAGTAATCTCTTCTAAAACAACCAAGAAGGTTGTCGAGAAGAAAAGAAAAAGGCCAGAAGATGAATGTTTCCACTGCAAGAAAGCAGGGCACTGGAAAAGGAACTGCCCAGACTACCTGAAAGAGGTGGTCAAAGGTATTTTCTTTATTGAAGTTAATATTTCTATTAACTGTGCATCATGGGTGTTAGACACCGCAGCCGGTTCTCATATCTGCAATGATTTGCAGGCGATGGGAGCAGTAAGGCATCTTAAACCTGGGGATAGAATCCTGCGCTTTGGAAACGGAGCTAGGGTTGCGGCAGAGGCCATAGGAGACGTTGAATTAGTCCTAGGAAATTTTTCTTTGGTTTTGAAAGACTGTTTGTACGTACCAACGATTATCAAGAACATTATTTCTATTCCTTTATTGGATAATGATGGTTTTTGTTTTTCCATTTCTAATGGAAGTTTTAGCATAATAAAAGGTGGTTTTACTTATGCTTGTGGTACTTTGATAGATGGTCTTTATTCCTTAGAACCTGCTAATTCTAATGTCATGCACATTCAATCAAAGAAAAGAAAACAAGATGAAAACAATCCACAACTTTGGCACGCTGGGCTTGGACATATTTCCAAGAGTAGAATTCAAAAGTTGGTCTCCTCTAGGGCTCTTGAAATAAAGAACCTAGATGATCTCCCAACTTGCGAATCCTGTCTCAAGGGAAAAATGACCAAAGCGCCTTTACTGGGAAACCGGAGCGAACCAAACAAACCTTGGATCTAATCCATACTGATGTTTGTGGACCACTGAGTATCAGTGCGAGAGGAGGATTCTCATACTTCATAACCTTCACAGACGACTTCAGTCGTTATGGGTATGTATACCTGATGAAGTATAAGTCCGAAGCTTTTGATAAATTCAAAGAGTTTCGAATGGAAGTTGAGAATCAACTTGGACATAGTATCAAGGCACTTCGGTCGGATCGAGGTGGTGAATACTTAAGTCAAGAATTCCTCGATTATCTTGTAGAGAAAGGAATTCTCTCTCAGCGAACTCCTCCTAGAACACCGCAGTTGAATGGTGTGTCTGAGAGAAGGAACATAACTTTGTTAGACATGGTTCGTTCCATGATGAGTTTCGCTGACCTTCCTTTTTCGTTTTGGGGCCAAGCCCTATTAACTGCTTCGAAGATACTTAACATTGTACCTTCAAAGTCGGTGCCAACGACGCCATACCAAGAGTGGTTTGGTAAAGCACCCATATACTCATATCTACGAGTATGGGGATCTCCTGCCTATGTGAGAAACAAGAAAGAAGATAAACTAGAGAGTAGATCTAGTTTGTGCAAATTTGTGGGGTATCCAAAGGACTCCATTGGATACCTGTTCTACGAACCTAAGGAACAAAAGATGTTTGTGTCCAGGAACGCCCACTTCTTGGAGGATGACTTCCTCACTAAAAGAAGCGGGATATCCGTAGAACTTGATGAAGTCCAGGAAGCGGACCCATCCCCACAAGCAGTGGGAGTTGATCCTGAGCCCGTTGAACCATCTAGTACACCAGTACTTCGTAGGTCCGATCGAGTTCGTAGAGAGCCTGAAAGATATGGCTTTATTCACGAAAACGATCAATTGGACACTGATCCAAGGACATACGAGGAAGCTATGTCAGACATAGACTCGGGTGCGTGGCAGGAAACCATGCAATCCGAAATGGATTCCATGCATTCCAACAAAGTATGGACTTTGGTTGATCCACCTGAGGGATCCATCCCTGTAGGCTGCAAGTGGATCTTCAAGCGCAAGCTAGGAATGAATGGAGAGGTATTAACTCATAAGGCTCGCCTTGTGGCAAAAGGTTATTCTCAAAGACCTGGAATAGACTATGAGGAAACCTTCTCGCCAGTAGCGATGTCTAAATCCATTCGGATACTATTAGCCATAGCCGCGTGGCATGACTACAAAATATGGCAAATGGATGTAAAGACCGCCTTTCTCAATGGCGACATTGATAAGGAAATTTATATGCAACAGCCAAAAGGCTTTACATCTAAAGGAAGTGAGCATAAGGTTTGCAAACTTCAAAGGTCAATCTATGGCCTAAAACAGGCGTCCCGAACCTGGAACATACGTTTTGATGAGACAGTCAAGGGGTATGGCTTCATCAAGAACGTTTATGAGTCATGTGTGTACAAGAAATTCGATGGGAGTTCGGTACAATTTATTGTGTTATATGTCGATGACATTCTGTTGATCGGAGACGATATCAGAACGTTGACGCAGACGAAAGCGTGGTTATCCACGCAATTCTCCATGAAGGATATGGGAGACGCATCTTACGTACTAGGCATACGTATCTACAGAGATAGATCGAAGAAGATGTTAGGTCTCTCCCAATCCCAGTACATTAACACTATACTGAAAAGATTCAGTGTGGAAGAATCCAAGAAAGGATTGCTTCCAATGAGACATGGAATCTATCTTTCTAAATCAATGTGCCCTACGAGTGATGAAGAAAGAAAGAGAATGTCTCTCATACCTTATGCATCTGCCATTGGCAGCATAATGTATGCAATGTTATGTACTAGACCTGACGTAGCTCACGCTCTCAGTGTAACGAGCCGCTACCAGTCGAATCCAGGGGAGGAACACTGGACCGCCGTAAAGGCTATCCTAAAGTACCTGAGAAGGACTAAGGATATGTTCTTGGTCTACGGTGGGAGTGGAGAATTGAAACTCGAAGGATTCACTGATTCGAGTTTTCAGTCTGACGTGGATGATTTTAAATCCAATTCTGGATATATATTTTGCCTCAACGGCGCAGCGGTGAGTTGGAAGAGCTCCAAACAGTCGACCACTGCAGACTCAACCACTGAAGCAGAATATATCGCCGCATCAGATGCAGCGAAGGAAAGTGTTTGGATGAGAAACTTCATCCAAGAGCTGGATGTGGTACCTAGCATTGCAAATCCCATAATTGTCTACAGCGACAGCAATGGGGCAATTGCTCAAGCAAAGGAGCCGAGATCACACCACAAGTCCAAACACATATTGAGGAAATACCATGTGATCAGGGAGATCATAGGTAGAGGAGACATTCAAATGGAACGTGTCGACTCAAAGGATAACATAGCTGATCCACTAACTAAGCCATTATCGCAAAAGGTATTCGAAGAGCATCTGGCAAGGATGGGTCTTAGAAACGTTTGTGATTGGCTTTAGGGCAAGTGGGAGATTGATAGGATAGTGCCCTGCAAGCCAACAAAATAGCTTGTAATAGGAACATTATTTTATCTTGACAAAATCTTTGATTTATCAATTAATACGAACTGTTTATTTTATTGAGAATTCATAATATAAACAAATGGCCATCTTCATCTTTCGCGAACACATTTAAGCGATTGGTTGAAACCCTGAGATCACTCATGACTACGGGACTATTCACTTCAGTATTGGGTGCGATTAATCATGAAACAGTCTCAAAGGTCGTGATCTCAAAAATGTTCCAAGTTATAGATTCATATCGAGACGGGGTATCGAATGAATCGTCAAGACTTGTACGATTATGCATGATTCACTTAAAGTGAAATTGTTGTTGTTTCATGAACAAGATATTGTTAATGTCAGTGCATATGACTAGGTGGTTCGATAGGAGATCGGACGCATCGAACGACCCGAACAGAGAGACCCATTGTGGAAGTGCGTAAAAAGCATATCGGTGGTGGGATGTCTCTCAAGACTTATAACAGTGTACGATTTAGTCCTTAGACTTGAGATGCTAGGGCGAATTCGGTATACGGGTGTGCATACTTTGATTTAGGAGCCGGGCACGTAGCTTGTCCATTGTGCGCCTACGTTGGGTACGTATAGTCGTATGCGCGGATGGTTAGCATCAATATAGGATCTACCGACTCATCGTAATGGATGAGGGAATTTCCTATACATTCTTAGATGATGCATTCCGAGAAATCCATGGCCATGGTCAGTGACGGATTTGGAAAGGGGTTTCCAGATTTAGCAGTCACACTGGAAGTATTATCCTGAATTAGAAAGTACAGAATCGAGATGATTAGAGGTGCCGACCAATTCACACACCCTAGGTCTCGATTGGAAAATTAGTCGTTAGAGGGACCGTATGTACATGGTACTTATAAGAGGTTTAAGGTTCACTGAAATCAATTCACCTGAAGTTGGGCCTCATGGGCTTGTGGCTAGACATCGACCATGGGGTGTGGGTACTCCTGAATTGATGGTAGATTAATTCTGGAGTGGTCAATTGAAAGTAGTTTAATTGATCGGAGCAATTAATTAAATAATTAATTGCTCATTAATTAAATCACAGAAATGTGAGCCTGCGGCCAATTGATGGTGAACCTAGAGGGTCACACACAAAAGCTGGAACTGTGATAGTCAGTTGTAGAACGAAACGATTTAAAGAAGTTAAATCAAGATAAGGAATTAAAGGGTTAATTACTGGAGAGAGAAAATTAATTAGATTTTATCTGATTAATTAAATTAAATCTTTAATTAGATTTATTGGATTATTTAATTAAAGTATTAATTAAATAAATGGGCCATTTAATTAAAGTGGTTAATTAAATGACTTGGGATATTTAATTAAAAGGAATAATTAAATAGAGAGGTTGTGCCAGACTTATCTGATGGCCCATAAGCTAAGAGATAAGATTAGGGATAGGGTTTGAACTCTCCTATAAAAAGGAGTCTTGGAGAATCAAAATCCTAACCTAGCAAAAACACTAAACCCTAATCTACTCTCTACAAGCCGCCGCCCCTCTCCCTCACTAGCCCTAGCCGCCGCCATCTTCTACAACCAAGCCGCCGCCGCCGTGGTTGTGGAGAAGGGACGAGCACCTCTCTCCCTCTTCCGTTCTACATCTAGAGTTGGATCTAAATCCAACTCTTGAATCTGAGCTGCTTTTCTCCTAGTTCTGAGCCTGAGGATTATAGTGATTGCAGATCCAGCTGGTGTGGACTATTCTCTAGAGGCACAACACTTGGGGTGCTCTAGTGATCCGACAAGAAGACCGGAGAAACCACCACCTTGCCTGTGGTGAGGTAAAATCGCAATTTTACCACTGTATTTATTTTTGTATTTGTATGCATAAATAAATTCAACCTTATTCATATGTACTAATAAGATGCCTGGGATGTGGATATAAAAATTTTAAATTCCGCACCGTTGTAGTTGACAATTATACCCACAAAATCCCAACAGATGCCACCATACAAACGTTTGAATTCTTGTCAGCAGAATTCCAGTCGACTATGTAGATATTTCCTTGTCGTCTTCCAGATAAAATTACCTTCTTTGTACCAATCTGTTCAACATAGCACTTATCTGTTGAGAAGATGACTGAATATCCTTTGTCACAGAATTGACTTATGCTCAACAGATTATATTTGAGGCCTTTAACATATGAGACGTCAGATATCTCTATGTTTCCTCTGATCAGTTTTCCTTTAGCTTTAATCTTGCCTTCGTTGCTGTCCCCAAAAGTAACCTTTGGACCATCCACAGCAACTGCATCAGTCAGCTCATGTATGTTTCCACACATGTGTCTTGAACAGCCACTGTCCAAGTACCAGATTTTCTCTACTTTACTCCTACTCCTAATCCTAACCTACAAAACAAAATAAAATTGTTTTAGGTACCCTTATTGAGAGGGTCATGAAGGATTAGTTCCACCTTTGACAACCCAAGATGATGAAATCTTAGGCTTCTTAGGTTTCTGAGTTTCAACAGGAGTATGAACAACTTTCCCTTTACCACGTTCATCAGATTTATCATATTGTTGATGATCAGCATGATAAGGATAATGTTCAAATGCAGAGTAAGATGCATGATATGGAGGATATGCATGCATTGGATGAGCAGGGTATGGTGCATAGTAAGTTGGAAATTGAGGTGCATGATACATAGGATAATATGCAGCAGGTTGCACATAATAAGACTCATTTCCATACCAAGCATTTTGATTTTTCTTGTTCTTATGCTTCTTTGGTTTACTAGATGCTTGCTCATTAACAGACGACTTAGTTTTATCACTAGTCTGATTAGTTTTAGCCTTATCAGAGGACTTCCTAGGACTCTTCTGTTTAGGCTTACTAGTCTGTTTTCCTACACTAGGCTCTTTGTTCTTTTTAGCCTTAGGAGTTTTCGTCTCCTTTAATACTTTCTTAGGTGAAGCAGGTTTAGTAGTATGAACATACAATATGACCTTACTATTGTCAGCTGATATGAATTTTTCAGTAGGATTCAGTTCTAACCTATCCTGAACTAAAGGTGTCTTCTGTTTACTAGGCATGTGAGTGGATGCAGCAGTTGACTTATCATGAGACTCAATGACTTTCTCAAGTTCCATGATTTTACCCTTTAAAACTTCACATTCAGCTTTCAGAGATTCATTCTCTTGCTCAAGCAGTTTATATTCAGCTGATTCTCTTGGCTTTTCAGCTGAGAGTTTCAGTGAATTATTTTGCTCTTTTAGCAATATCATCTCTTCCTTAAGCTTTTTAAATGCTTCAGCAATAGTAGTATTGTTCAGCATCATTTGTTCAAATGAACTAAATAGTTCATTTTCAAGAGGAGTTACCTCATCCTTAGAGTCATCAGATTCCTTGGCCATCAGGCAGAGAAGAGCAGGACTTTCTTCATCAGAAGTGTCTGAATCTGAATCAGATGAGTAGACAGTAGCTGGCTTTTCCGCTTCTGCTACCATCGCATTTCCTTTCTGATGCTTTCTTTCTTTTCTGATTCTCTTTTCTTCTTCCGTGTACTTCTCAGCTTTAGGATATGGGCAGTCTCTGATGAAATGACCCAGTTTCCTGCAATTATAGCACATCATTTTGGATTTATAAGAATCCTTATCCTGAGAAGAAGAAGTAGGGTTAGAAGTAGAAGCATTGTTATATTTGTTTTTCATTTTTCGTCTGTAGAACTTTTTGAAGTTATTCATCAGCAATGCAACGTCTCCAGCAGTGTACTCCTTTTTGTTGAGTAGTGTGGCTTCATCAGATGAGTCCATATCTTTGCTTTTGTGAGCTGGCCTTCTTGGATTTTCAGCAGCAACCAGTGCAGCTGTGGGACTTGAAGTTGAGGTTTCTTCAACACCCATTCTTGGCAGTTTATACTCATACGCCTTGAGTACGGAGAACAGCTCTGTAAGAGAAATCTTCCCCAGATCTCTTGATTCTTCCATGGCTGTCACCTTCATGTTAAACTTGGGAGGCAAGGCCTTCAGTACTCTGACGGTGATCTCTTTGTCAGTGAAGGTCTTTCCCAGCTTTAGAACTTCATTGAGTGTTCTGGTGAATCTAGTGTCCATTTGATCAATAGTTTCTCCAGATTTCATCTTGAAGTTGTCCAGCTTCTCCAAGGCAACAGTGAGCTGATACTCTTTGATGGCGTCGTTTCTTTCGCTCATGTCACGAACCTTATCCCACATTTCCTTTGCAGTTTTGCAATGTTTGACTTTATCAAACCGATCATTATCCAGGGCTTTGGTCATGATGAAACGGCCAACTTTATCCAGATTGAACAGCTTTATTTCTTCGGCTGTCATCTCTGTTAAATCTTTTTCCACCACTAGTTCAACTTCGTCAACTATTATAGTCTTGGTGAATTTGAATGGACCTTTAATGATACATGTATACATGTTGTCATTGTAGGCAGCTAAGAAGATCTCCATTCTGATCTTCCAATCTTCAAACAACATACCAGCAATGTGGGGAACATGGCTGATACAGTCCATTTTTCAAAAATTTTTAATTTTTCAAAAAGATGCTCTTTTGAAAAGTTTTGAAAACCTTTGAAAAACACTCGGATCAAGCTCGTTGATCAGGCAGCTGATTCTAATGAACCACCTGCTCTGATACCACTTGTTGGTCCCAAGTGGTCAGATGAGGTCTAGAGGGGGGGGGGGGGTGAATAGACATCTAAACTTTTTACAATTTTTAACTTTAAAACCTTTTTGTTAACTAAAACAGACTAAGCTGTTATCAACAGTAAGTTCCTCGGCTGATCGCGAACGAATCTTTGAACAGCTTCGTAGACCACTAAATTGATAGTCACTAAAAATTACTAAAAATCTCTTGTTTTCTTTGAAAGGGAACATTCAGCCCAAGAAGAATTCTTAACCACTTAAAACTTGAAATTTTCTAAATTATTAAACTGGAAATTAATTAAATGATTGTTGTACATTGCTGGACCGTGTACTTGGTACGTCTTTAGAAATGACATGATCATTTAAAGTTTTATTTTATTTTATTACAGCAACAAAAAGAAAATGTTGAATTATTTGGAGTGTATATATATAATTTCATGTATATGCATATGTCGTGGGAATTGAATCTGGTTGTCTATGGAAAATGTGGTGGTCCAAGAAGCTGTACAACCCATTTGAGTGTTTGGATATTTATCAATCTAAGTATTAAGTTAATGCTCCATGCCTTCAACTACCTCACTGCAAATAATTCAAAAAAGGCCACAGGCAAAGTAATGAGGAGGTAAATAATTCAACTACCTCACTGCAAATCATGGTTTGTAATAATTATTTTTCTTTCATCTCTTAATTAGGAGGTAAATAAATTAATTTTCTATTGAACCATAAAACAATAAATAACATGAAGTCATTTTTTCTTCTAAAACGACAAATAATGTGAAATGAAATGAGTATTAATTATCATTTTATTACATAAGATAATAAAAATTTATTGAAACACGTTAAATGAATAAAATAATTGCTTGGTGAAAGAGGTTTTCGAAACATGGAAATATGGAATATGGAATCTCTTGGGCAATTTGTAAGGTATCGCAAGTAATGATTTTGGCCAAATGAACAAGCAAAATTGTAACACTTTTGTTTGACAAAAGACATTTTAAAAATAATTACATTAAGGAGAGAAAAACAATTTTTATACTAAATTTTAGTTCAAAAAAATATATTTGATATTAGACTTTTTGGAAAAACACATTTCATACCATGATTCACATCATCTTAACACATTTACTTTTTCTGTTAATTTTCATATGGAATTCAACAAGTTTCGTCAATTGTATGTCTTTAAAACTTGTGTGTGTTTTCCCTACCATTGTCATTTTAACGGGCATATGAGCAGTACATGCTGAATTTCATGCGAAAATTGACGACAAAACTAAATTTGTCAAAATTGTGTGAATCGTGGTATGGGATATGTTTTTTCAACACGTTTGGTACCAAATATGTTTTTTAAACTAAATTTTGGTATCAAAAGTGTTTTTTCCTCTTACATTAAGTGTAGCAAAGATTCAAGACGCTCTTGCCAAGATATTAGACTTTTTGTAAAAACACATTTCATACCATGATTCACACCATCTTAACACATTTACTTTTTCTGTTAATTTTCATATGGAATTCAGCATGTTTCGTCAATTGTATGTCTTTAAAACTTGTGTATGTTTTCCCTACCATTGTCAATTTAACGGGCATATGAGCAGTACGTGCTGAATTTCATCCGAAAATTGATGACAAAACTAAATGTGTCAAGATTGTGTGAATTATGGTCTGAAATATGTTTTTAAACTAAAATTTGATATCAAAAGTGTTTTTTCCTCTTACATTAAGTGTAGCAAAAATTCAATTGCAGATGCTTTTGCCAAGATGAGTCATGATTTAGGTAAAGATTTTGGAGGAATCGTCGAGTGTTCTTCTAGACTTGCTTTTGGAGGATGTAGTTTAATTAAAAAAAAAAAAAAAAAACCAAAAAAAAAAGGACAATCATAGGAGCATATAAAATGTTTATTATTTGTTTTTTTTTATAAATATTTTACATTCTTCCATTTTAACTTTATGAATTACAATCTTGTCATGTAGTTCGCTTCGATCGTTCTTTCTTTCTTTCTTCCTCTCTTTTCTTTAAATAATTTGATAGTGGCAATTTATGGTATAGAGGTATTTTAGTAATTTCCTAATTAATAAATTAACAATAAAGAATTATATTTATATCAATCGTCAAATAATCGTTATGTCCCTATTTAATTCATTGACATTTATGGAACAAAACTCTTCATCTCCCAAATTTCTCTATAAATAGCTCATCTAGAAAAGACAATTTTTGAAAAAAGGGAAAAAAGAAAATCACTGTTCTCTGTCGTCCCGCGCAAATCAATGCTTATAGTTTGGAGAAGAATCAAAGAAGGAAGAAATCTCAAAGATGTCATTTGATCATTTTTACCAACATCATAATTAAAATTAAAAATATAAACAACGACCAAAACTTCAAAGATTATCTAATTAACTCTATCATTTATTTGAGAAATTATATTCAGTAAGGTTTTTCCCAACATTCATGAATTAATGGCAATATTCAGTAAGGTTTTTCCCAACATTTATTTGAGAAATTAATCAGATTAAACACGACCTCACATTTACTAAATTAATATGTACATAGTGATTTATTGCAATAATATTAAATGAATTAATGGCAATATACTCCCATATTCAATTTACCTATGTATGAAAAAACACTTTATTCCCTGTAATTTTATAAAAATTTCACACCGTCTCACTGACATTTTTTTTGGAGGAACTCCTCCCTGACATTTTTATATGTGGCAGTTTATCACCATGTGTTATGGTAATATGACAGTGTGTTATGATAAATAACACAATTACTCACCCCTCCACCTCCCGTGTTATGATAAATGTGGCAATTTACCCCTATGTTAAAAGAACAATTTTTACGTTCACTCTAATTTTTGGTAAGTTACATTTTTTCACTAGATTAGGTAAAGTGATTCGTTAAAATTTTCATAGGGGAGTAAAATGTTCTTTTTTAAATCATATGGAATAAATTAAACATAATGCATTTCTCGTGGAAGTAAACTAACATTAACTCAATACTAAATGGGAAAAGTAAATATGATCAATTCACAACTTGGAAGCCCTAGCGTTATCCAAGAACCATGTCAATTAATCTTCATCCGAAACTTCAGCAGCAGGCAGTGGACCCGAAATCGAATCCGAATCACCCAATACTATCTTCACAGCATAGGCCAAATCCGATCCAGTCAGCACCATTACGATCTCCGAAGCATAATTTACTATCGGAAAAGTGCAAGCTAGTCTTGATGGCGGCGGTTTGTGCGAGTCTGTAATTCAAGTCAACGCTTTTTTTCATGCCGATGTCACCATCCATGAAAAGTTCTATACATTTCACCAAAAATATTAAAGATAACCAAAATTTAGATATGATGCATCTTTCTTCAATTTACAATTTTTTCAAATATTTCTTGAATTTTTTAAAAAAGTTTCTAGTTTTTAACCGATCGAAAGATACTTGAAAACGAAACTATAATCCATGGACGTCACATGTCCATTTGAACCCATTCCGAACAGCTCTAGATCGAACTTGGAAGTGTTTACAACTAAGTTTTTAATACGCTTTTCGTAATCGACAGCATCGACCTCTATTGATATCATCATGAATGGCATAAATGTTGCTCGAAGAAATTTGTACATGTATTCAAGATAGAAAAATAAAAAAATATTGTTGGATCAAAAATGTTGTTTTGCTTCGTGTATATATGTCTATCTCTACAAAATATAAACTCTAGAAATTGAATCGGGGTTCATAATTTTTTTATTAATACTAGCAATATTGGCACGCGTCTCTCCATGCAGAATCTTTCACTACAAAAAAAGCTGTCATTAGAAACGGCTTGATTCCAACGGGAAAAAAAATTGTCGCTATTAGTAACGAATTTATAACTGATTACTAATGAAAACGGTATTCTTTCAAAATCAGCAACAAATTACCAACAAAATTTCGAAAGAAAATATTTTTGGTTGGAACTTTGTTGTTTAGTTGTCGGTAAAATGACAGATAGCAACGGAAATTGTTCCAACGGAAAATAAATTGTTAAAATTTTTTTGTCAATAACAAATGTACAACTGAACAGCGACGAAAATATAAGAAAACTATGTTTTTCAAAAATATCGACCAATTATTAACGGAATTTGTAACGAAAAATTGTCACAAAAAAACTGTCTTCAGAAACGACTTGATTCCAACGGGAAAAAAAAATTGTCGCTATTAGTGACGAATTTATAATTGATTACTAACAGTATCCTTCAAGAATAGCAACAAATTACCAACAAAATTTTAACTAAAAACATTATTCATGAAAAAAAATTATGTTTATTCCCAGTTCTCCGAATAAGTTTAAAACTAGTGGAATAAAAAAAAATCTCTTGTTTTCTTTGAAAGGGAACATTCAGCCCAAGAAGAATACTTAACCACTCAAAACTTGAAATTTTCTAAATTATTAAACTGGAAATTAATTAAATGATTGTTGTACATTACTGGACCGTGTACTTGGTACGTCTTTAGAAATGACATGATCATTTAAAGTTTTTTTTTTTTTTATTACAGCAACAAAAAGAAAAGGTTGAATTATTTGGAGTGTATATATATAATTTCATGTACATGCATGTGTCGTGGGAATTGAATCTGGTTGTCTATGGAAAATGTGGTGGTCCAAGAAGCTGTATAAACCATTTGAGTGTTTGGATATTTATCAATCTAAGTATTAAGTTAATGTTCCATGCCTTCAACTACCTCACTGCAAATAATTCAAAAAAGGCCACAGACAAAGTAATGAGGAGGTAAATAATTCAACTACCTCACTGCAAATCATGGTTTGTAATAATTATTTTTCTTTCATCTCTTAATTAGGAGGTAAATAAATAAATTTTCTATTGAACCATAAAACGATAAATAACATGAAGTCATTTTTTCTTCTAAAACGACAAATAATGTGAAATGAAATGAGTATTAATTATCATTTTATTACATAAGATAATAAAAATTTATTGAAACACGTTAAATGAATAAAATAATTGCTTGGTGAAAGAGGTTTTCGAAACATGGAAATATGGAATATGGAATCTCTTGGGCAATTTGTAAGGTATCGCAAGTAATGATTTTGGCCAAATGAACAAGCAAAATTGTAACACTTTTGTTTGACAAAAGGCATTTTAAAAATAATTACATTAAGGAGAGAAAAACTATTTTTATACTAAATTTTAGTTCAAAAAAATATATTTCATATTAGACTTTTTGGAAAAACACATTTCATACCATGATTCACATCATCTTAACACATTTACTTTTTCTGTTAATTTTCATATGGAATTCAACAAGTTTCGTCAATTGTATGTCTTTAAAACTTGTGTGTGTTTTCCCTATCATTGTCAATTTAACGGGCATATGAGCAGTACGTGCTGAATTTCATGCGAAAATTGACGACAAAACTAAATTTGTCAAAATTGTGTGAATCATGGTATGGGATATGTTTTTTCAACACGTTTGGTACCAAATATGTTTTTTAAACTAAATTTTGGTATCAAAAGTTTTTTTTCCTCTTACATTAAGTGTAGCAAAGATTCAAGACGCTCTTGCCAAGATATTAGACTTTTTGGAAAAACACATTTCATACCATGATTCACATCATCTTAACACATTTACTTTTTCTGTTAATTTTCGTATGGAATTCAGCAAGTTTCGTCAGTTGTATGTATTTAAAACTTGTGTATGTTTTCCCTACCATTGTCAATTTAACGGGCATATGAGCAGTACGTGCTGAATTTCATCTGAAAATTGATGACAAAACTAAATGTGTCAAGATTGTGTGAATCATGGTATGAAATATCTTTTTTAAACTGAAGTTTGATATTAAAAGTGTTTTTTCCTCTTCCATTAAGTGTAGCAAAAATTCAATTGTAGATGCTTTTGCCAAGATGAGTCATGATTTAGGTAAAGATTTTGGAGGAATCGTCGAGTGTTCTGTTGGTCCCAGGTGGTCAGTTGAGGTCTAGAGGGGGGGGGGGGTGAATAGACCTCAAAACTTTAAAAAAAATTTCTTAAACTTTTCTTCTATAAGTAGAGTTCGCTCATCAGCAAAATAAGATGACTGAGCTGATTTTGCACTCAGCTTATCAGCAGAGTAAGCTGATATTATTCATGAGAGTACTATGCTGATTTAGCACTTAGCTTATTCAGTAAAGTAGACTACTATGCTGATTTTGCTCATCAAACTTATATAATCAGAGTTTCAAACAATGATGCAGCGGATAATGTATATGTGTTTTTCAAACAATGTTTTCAACTCAATTAAACTTTTAAAGCACAAAGAAAGTTTTACCCCAAGTTGGAAATTCCTCAATTTAAAAGACTCTTCTTTTAAAGTATTCACTTAGCTTATGAAATATGCAATGCAAGACAAATAAAGTAAATAACAAAAGGAATTTTTATAGTGGTTAAACAGGAACAAATCCTCTTAATCCACTCTTCAAAGTCACTTAGATCTTGGGTTATACTATAAACACACAGTTTACAATATACTCTACTTACGCCAAAACAACAAATGAAAATGCTGTAAGCTCACAATAAGAAATCATAAAGAAGACCTATTCTCCGAAGTAATATCACTCACAAAGATGGATATCTAATTCTCACAACACTCAGTTGAATATCACTCAGATATGTAAGGGTTTAATCTTGTTCTTCAACAATCAGCTTCGTCATAAGATGACTCCGCTTATGATAAGATGACTCAACTGATGGATTCTTGCTCTAAAGATTTGATCTTGAAAGTGTGCAAGTCTCATTTGAATCTTCAGTTAACCATCTATTTATACTCTTGGATTTGTAATTTTGCCTGTTGAAGGTTGGCGAAATTGCATTTTAGTCCTTGAGTAACGGTCGTAATGTGAATGGTAACTTTTGCAGACTGTCGCACTGTTCACTGTACACTATGCTGTACTTTCTGCACTGTTTACTGTACACTCTGATGTACTTTCTGTTAACAGCATTTAATGCACTTAGCTTTTTACCGTTGGAGAGTTTACTGACGATGGGATCCACTCCGCTGATGATCACTAGTCTGATACACTAGTCTGATGCACAAGTCTGATGAACAAATCTGATGCACAAATCTGATGCACAAAGCTGATCACTAGTCTGATGATCACTCATCTTTTTCCACTAAGCTGATTTTTACTAATCTGATTTTCAATCTTCCACTAATCTGATTTTCACTCTTCTCATAAGATTGAATCTTCATTTCTTGAATACTTCTGTTCTTGTATGATTTTATTTTAAACCAAGTATCCAATCTTCAAAGGTTTACTAAGCTTCAATAACTTAGTTGATGACACTTTTTTGTTATCATCAAAACCTTTAACTAACTTATTTAACTCAACTGATAAGATCACTTAGCTGTTCTTGAGTTAATAAATTCTTCCAACAATTTCCCCCTTTTTGATGATGACAAAACCTTCAACTAAGAACGTCTTCCAAGTCTTCATTTTAGTCTTCATACTCTAGGATTAAAATCATTAGATCCAATGCAACCTTTGAGAGTTCTTAGTTGCATCTCACTTTCCCCCCTTTTTGTCATCAACAACAAAACTTAGTATGCTGAAGACAAGTAGGTGAATACTTAGCTGTTCGGGGTAGTTGGCTGTTCATTAATTCTTCTTTATACGCAAGCCAACAGTTTGTAGTCTTCTTTGCTGTTTATCACTCCAGTTAGAATAACTGTTCCCCCTGACTTCAAGAATTGATACCACTTGTTGGTTACTTCCTTCACTCTTTTTGAAGTATATTCTTGAATGTCACTTGGTTGTTGAGTTTCAGTCGGCTGATGAGAAGCAGTCTTCTGATAACTTCATTTGACTTATTGAGAACATCATCTCTAATCAGGAGTACCGCTCATCGTACACGTTCCCCCTGAGTTCAAGAATCTGTGGTCAAGTAGTCTTATGAGAGTCGGTCTCGAAAGATACTCAGCCGTTGAATTCCAGTAAGCTATTGAGATGATTTTTCTGATATGTTCCCCCTCAGCTCGTGAATCCAAATTCAACAAATCCATTTTCAACTCTTGAGAGCTGAAAGATTGTTGTCACATGATTGACTATACCACTTGTCGGATACAAACGTTGATTCACTTGATAAACTTCAATTTTCCAACAATCTTGCTTTCCTTGTTATGTCCAAACAACGCGGCTACCACTTGTTGGTTGATATCACATGTTGATACAGTACTGGATACCAATTGTTGATATTCTCCCACTCGATGGTAAAACCACTTGTTGAACTTGTTGAAATCAGCAAGGGCAGTCAACTCACCTTTGTCATCACACATGCGTTTTTCCTACAAAACAGATTGTTGTTTTTGGTACCCCTTATATTGGGTCCTGCATGGTTAGTATAACCTTTAACATGTGATTATGTGACTCAGTTTTATCATGAATTTCGGTAAATTTAGCATGGTAATAATTTTCATGATGAAAACAGTGCTCATAAGCAAGGTAAGATGCATGAAGTAAGTGATAAGCTGAGTTAACTGATAACTCTCCTATAGATTGAGCAAACTTAACATTTTAATTTCACTCCAATCAGCAGCATCTTTCAGCTTACTAAGCTGATGAGTTTTACCAGTCTGTTTAGTCTTAGATTGCTTATTAGGTTTCTTAACCTTTTGAGCTTCAGTAAGCTTCTTCTCTTTAGCCTCTGATTTCTTTATAGAGAATGATGCAATTACTTCTTTCAAGTTCATTTATATTTTCTATACGAATTGCATACTCAGCTTTTAGAGTTTCATTCTCATGCCCAAGCTTTTTGAAGTCAGTTGATTCTTGAGGTTTTTCAACCTGATGTTTCAGTGATCTGTTTTGCTCTTTTAGCAGAGTCATCTCTTCCTTAAGTTTGGCAAATGCACCAACAATATTTGGATTGAAATTAACATTTGTTCAAACGATTCAAATAATGCAAGTTCATTAATTTGTAGAAGTTACCACAATTTCAGAATCATCAGATTCCTTGGCCAGTAAGCATAGAGTTTCAGGTACTTCTTCAAATTCTTTATCAGACGACTGGTTGTCTGAATAAGATATGCCAGAGTTTGTTACCTTTGTTGCCTCAACTAACTTTGCTTTGCTCTTACTTGGCTTATACTCCTTTTTGGCACCTTTTTCCTTGTTAGCAAACTTTTGAGAGATTAGATGCGGACGATCTTTGGTGAAGAGTCCATACTCCTTGCAATTTTGGTCTCCATGTTTTGCTTTAGAGGAATCCCTGTTTTCCTGAAAATGATCAGAAGAAGATGAAATAGCATTTTCATATTAATTTCATTTTCTTTTTATAGAACTTCTTGAAATCATTCAGAAGTAAGGCAACGTCGTCAGCAGTGTATGCTTTTTCTAAATTCAGCAGAGTCTTTTCTTCGAACTTGTCCGCTGATTTTCTAGACTTGTCTGACGCGATAAGAGCAACAATAGGGTCTGAACCAGATGACTCATCTATTCCCATTCTAGGCATCTTAAACTCATAAGCATTGAGTGACGAGAACAGTTCAGAAAGGGAAATCTTCCCTAAGTCCCTTGATTCTTCCATGGCTGTCACCTTCATGTTGAATTTAGGTGAAAGAGCCTTGAGAACCTTCATGGTGATCTCCTTGTCTGAAAACATTTTACCAAGTCTTAGAACTTCATTCAAAGTTTTGGTAAATCTGGTATCCATTTGATCAATCATTTCACCAGACTTCATCTTGAAATTTTCAAACTCCTCAAGAACCACACTAAGCTTATGTTCTTTAATAGCGTCGTTTCCTTCGCTCATGTCACAAACCTTATCCCACATTTCCTTTGCAGTTTTGCAATGTTTGACTTTGTCAAATCGATCATTGTCAAGGGCCTTGGTCATGATGAAACGGCCAACTTTATCCAGATTGAACAACTTTATTTCTTCTGGTGTCATTTCTGTCAGATCTTTTTCCACCACTAGCTCAGTGTTGGAAGAATTTATTAACTCAAGAACAGATAAGTGATCTTATCAGTTGAGTTAAATAAGTTAGTTAAAGGTTTTGATGATAACAAAAAGGTGTCATCAACTAAGTTATTGAAGCTTAGTAAACATTTGAAGATTGGATACTTGGTTTAAAATAAAATCATTCAAGAACAGAAGTATTCAAGAAATGAAGATTCAATCTTATGAGAAGAGTGAAAATCAGATTAGTGGAAGATTGAAAATCAAATTAGTAAAAATCAACTTAGTGGAAATGAGATCAACAGATG
Source organism: Penstemon barbatus (assembly GCA_003313485.2). Taxonomy (NCBI): domain Eukaryota; kingdom Viridiplantae; phylum Streptophyta; class Magnoliopsida; order Lamiales; family Plantaginaceae; genus Penstemon; species Penstemon barbatus. Next base: position 31,462,915 of record CM064878.1, on the reverse strand, counting down.
ACTGATCATGAGATGACTAGTGCATCAACTTAGTGCATCAGACTAGTGTATCAGACTAGTGCATCAGCTTAGTGCATCAGACTAGTGCATCAGACTAGTGCATCAGCTTAGTGCATCATACTAGTGCATTAGACTAGTGCATCAGCTTAGTGCATCAGACTAGTACATCAGACTAGTGATCATCAGCGGAGTGGATCCCATCAGCTAAGTAAAATCGGTCAGTAAGCTCTCTAACGGTAACAAGCTAAGTGCATTAAATGCTGCTGACAGAAAGTACAGCAGAGTGTACAGTGAACAGTGCAGAAAGTACAGCAGAGTGTACAGTGAACAGTGCGACAATCTACAAAAGTCACCATTCAAATTATGACCGTTGCTCAGGGACTAAAATGCAATTTTGCCAACCTTCAACAGGCAAAATTACAAATCCAAGAGTATAAATAGATGGTAAACTGAAGATTCAAGAGAGACTTGCACACTTTCAAGATCAAATCTTTAGAGCAAGAATCCATCAGTTGAGTCATCTTATCATAAGCGGAGTCATCTTATGACGAAGCTGATTGTTGAAGAACAAGAGTGAACCCTTGTATATCTGAGTGATATTCAACTGAGTGCTGTGAGGAGTAGATATCCATCTTTGTGAGTGATATTACTTCGGAGAATAGGTCTTCTTTGTGATTTCCTATTGCAAACATGTGGTCGTTTCATTTGTTGTTCGACGCAAGCAGAGTACATTGTAAACTGTGTGTTTATAGTATATCCCAAGATCTAAGTGACTTGGAAGAGTGGATTAAGAGGATTTGTTCCTGTATAACCACTATAAAAATTCCTTGTGTTATTTACTTTATCTATCTTGCATTGCATATTTCATAAGCTAAGTAAATATTTTAAAAGAAGAGTCTTTTAAATTGAGGAATTTCCAACTTGGGGTAAAACTTTCTTTTTGCTTTAAAAGTTTAATTGAGTTGAAAACATTGTTTGAAAAATATATATACATTATCCGCTGCATCATTGTTTGAAACTATGATTATATAAGTTTGATGAGCAAAATCAGCATAGTAGTCTACTTTACTGAATAAGCTAAGTGCTAAATCAGCATAGTAGTCTCACGAATAAGATCAGCTTACTCTGCTGATAAGCTGAGTGCAAAATCAGCTCAGTCATCTTGTTTTGCTGATGAGCGAACTCTACCTATAGAAGAAAAGTTTAAGAATTTCTTTAAAGTTTTGAGGTCTATTCACCCCCCCCCTCTAGACCTCAACTGACCACTTGGGACCAACAAGTGGTATCAGAGCGGGTGGTTCATTAGAATCAGCTGCCTGATCAACGAGCTTGATCCGAGTGTTTTTCAAAGGTTTTCAAACTTTTTCAAAAGAGCATATTTTGAAAAACAAAACTTTTTGAAAATGGAGTGCATAAACCATGTTCCTCACATTGGCCATATGGACTTTGAAGATTGGAAAATCAGAATGGAAATCCTTCTTGCTGCTTTTAATGATAACATGTTTACATGTATTACACGAGGACCATTCAGGTTTAAGAAGACTGTAAAGGTTGCTGACCTGCCTGATCAGATCGTTGACAAAAAGCTTGATGTACTAACTCCCGAAGAAATCAGATTAGTCAATCTAGACAAGGTGGCTAAGTTCATAATGTTCAAAGCTCTAGATGAAGACAAATTCCAGAAGGTCAAGCATCTCAAAACAGCCAAGGAGATGTGGGATAAAGTTTGTGAGCTGAGCGAAGGAAACGACGCTATCAAAGAACATAAGCTTAGTGTGGTTCTTGAGGAGTTTGAAAATTTCAAGATGAAGTCTGGTGAAATGCTTGATCAAATGGATACCAGATTTACCAAAACTTTGAATGAAGTTCTAAGACTTGGTAAAACGTTTTCAGACAAGGAGATCACCATGAAGGTTCTCAAGGCTCTTTCACCTAAATTCAACATGAAGGTGACAGCCATGGAAGAATCAAGGGACTTAGGGAAGATTTTCCTTTCTGAACTGTTCTCGTCACTCAGAGCTTATGAGTTTAAGATGCCTAGAATGGGAATAGACGAGTCATCTGGTTCTGACCCTACTGTTGCTCTTATCGCGTCAGACAAGTCAAGAAAATCAGCGGACAAGTTCGAAGAAAAGACTCTGCTGAATTCAGAAAAAGCATACACTGCTGACGACGTTGCCCTACTTCTGAATGATTTCAAGAAGTTCTATAAAAGGAAAATGAAATTAAAATATGAAAATACTATTTCATCTTCTTCTGATCATTTTCAGGAAAACAGGGATTCCTCAAAAGCAAAACTTCGAGACCAAAATTGCAAGGAGTATGGACTCTTCACCAAAGATCGTCCACATCTAATCTCTCAAAAGTTTGCTAACAAGGGAAAAGGTGCCAAAAAGGAGTATAAGCCAAGTAAGAGCAAAGCAAAGTTAGCTGAGGCAGCAAAGCTAACAATCTCCGGCATATCTTATTCAGACAACCAGTCGTCTGATAAAGAATTTGAAGAAGTACCCGAAACTCTATGCTTAATGGCCAAGGAATCTGATGATTCTGAAACTGAGGTAACTTCTACAAATTAATGAACTTGCATTATTTGAATCTTTTCAACAAATGTTAATTTCAAATTCAAATATTGTTGGTGTATTTGCCAATCTTAAGGAAGAGATGACTCTGCTAAAAGAGCAAAACAGATCACTGAAACTTTAGGTTGAAAAACCTCAAGAATCAGCTGACTACAAAACGCTTGAGCATGAGAATGACACTCTAAAAGCTGAGTATGCAATTCGTATAGAAAATATAAATGAACTTGAAAGAAGCAATTGCATCATTCTCTAAAAAGAAATCAGAGGCTAAAGAGAAGAAGCCTACTGAAGCTCAAAAGGTTAAGAAACCTAATAAGCAACCTAAGACTAAACAGACTAGTAAAACTCATAAGCTTAGTAAGCTGAAAGATGCTGCTGATTGGAGTGAAATTAAAAATGTTAAGTCTGCTCAATCTATAGGAGAGTTATCAGTTAACTCAGCTTATCACTTACTTCTTGCATCTTACCTTGCTTATGAGCACTGTTTTCATCATGAAAATTATTACCATGCTAAATTTACTGAAATTCATGATAAAACTGAGTCACATAATCATCACATGTTAAAGGTTATACTAACCATGCAATATAAGTGGTACCAAAAACAGCAATCTGTTTTGTAGGAAAAACGCATGTGTGATGACAAAGGTGAGTTGACTGCCCTTGCTGATTTCAACAAGTTCAACAATTGGTATCCAGTACTGTATCAACATGTGATATCAACCAACAAGTGGTAGCCGCGTTGTTTGGACATAACAAGGAAAGCAAGATTGTTGGAAAATTAAAGTTTATCAAGTGAATCAACGTTTGTATCCAACAAGTGGTATAGTCAATCATGTGACAACAATCTTTCAGCTCTCAAGAGTTGAAAATGGATTTGTTGAATTTTGATTCATGAGCTGAGAGGGAACATATCAGAAAAATCATCTCAATAGCTTACTGGAATTCAACGGCTGAGTATCTTTCGAGACTGACTCTCATAAGACTACTTGACCACATATTCTTGAACTCAGGGGGAACGTGTACGACGAGCGGTACTCCTGATTAGAGATGATGTTCTCAATAAGTCAAATGAAGTTATCAGAAGACTGCTTCTCATCAGCCGACTGAAACTCAACAACCAAGTGACATTCAAGAATACACTTCAAAAAGGGTGAAGGAAGTAACCAACAAGTGGTATCAATTCTTGAAGTCAGGGGGAACAGTTATTCTAACTGGAGTGATAAACAGCAAAGAAGACTACAAACTGCTGGCTTGCGTATAAAGAAAATTAATTAACAGCCAACTACCCCAAACAGCTAAGTATTCACCTACTTGTCTTCAGCATACTAAGTTTTGGTGTTGATGACAAAAAGGGGGAAAAGTGAGATGCAACTAAGAACTCTCAAAGGTTGCATTGGATCTAATAATTTTAATCCTAGAGTATGAAGACTAAACTGAAGACTTGGAAGACGTTCTTAGTTGAAGGTTTTGTCATCATAAAAAAGGGGGAAATTGTTGGAAGAATTTATTAACTCAAGAACAGCTAAGTGATCTTATCAGTTGAGTTAAATAGTTAGTTAAAGGTTTTGATGATAACAAAAAGGTGTCATCAGCTAAGTTATTGAAGCTTAGTAAACATTTGAAGATTGGTTACTTGGTTTAACAGAAAATCATTCAAGAACAAAAGTATTCAAGAAATGAAGATTCAATCTTATGAGAAGAGTGAAAATCAGATTAGTGGAAGATTGAAAATCAGATTAGTAAAAATCAGCTTAGTGGAAAAAGATGAGTGATCATCAGACTAGTGATCAGCTTTGTGCATCAGATTTGTGCATCAGATTTGTGCATCAGACTTGTGCATCAGACTTGTGCATCAGACTAGTGTATCAGACTTGTGATCATCAGCAGAGTGGATCCCATAAGCTAAGTAAATAGACCTCAAAACTTTAAAAAAAAATTCTTAAACTTTTCTTCTATAAGTAGAGTTCGCTCATCAGCAAAATAAGATGACTGAGCTGATTTTGCACTCAGCTTATCAGCAGAGTAAGCTGATCTTATTCGTGAGACTACTATGCTGATTTAGCACTTAGCTTATTCAGTAAAGTAGACAACTATGCTGATCTTGCTCATCAAACTTATATAATCAGAGTTTCAAACAAGGATGCAGCGGATAATGTATATGTGTTTTTCAAACAATGTTTTCAACTCATTAAACTTTTAATGCACAAAGAAAGTTTTACCCCAAGTTGGAAATTCCTCAATTTAATAGACTCTTCTTTTAAAGTATTTACTTAGCTTATGAAATATGCAATGCAAGACAAATAAAGTAAATAACACAAGGAATTTTTATAGTGGTTATACAGGAACAAATCCCCTTAATCCACTCTTCCAAGTCACTTAGATCTTGGGTTATACTATAAACACACAGTTTATAATATACTCTACTTACGCCAAAACAACAAATGAAAAGGCTGTAAGCTCACAATAGGAAATCACAAAGAAGACCTATTCTCCGAAGTAATATCACTCACAAAGATGGATATCTACTTCTCACAACACTCAGTTGAATATCACTCAGATATGCAAGGGTTTAATCTTGTTCTTCAACAATCAGCTTCGTCATAAGATGACTACGCTTATGATAAGATGACTCAACTGATGGATTCTTGCTCTAAAGATTTGATCTTGAAAGTGTGCAAGTCTCATTTGAATCCTCCGTTAACCATCTATTTATACTCTTGGATTTGTAATTTTTCCTGTTGAAGGTTGGCAAAATTGCATTTTAGTCCTTGAACAACGGTCATAATATGAATGGTAACTTTTGCAGACTGTCGCACTGTTCACTGTACACTCTGCTGTACTTTCTGCACTGTTTACTGTACACTCTGCTGTACTTTCTCAGCAGCATTTAATGCACTTAGCTTGTTACCGTTGGAGAGCTTACTGACCGATTTTACTTAGCTGATGAGATCCACTCCGCTGATGATCACTAGTCTGATACACTAGTCTGATGCACAAGTCTGATGCACAAATCTGACAAATCTGATGCACAAAGCTGATCACTAGTCTGATGATCACTCATCTTTTTCCACTAAGCTGATTTTTACTAATCTGATTTTCAATCTTCCACTAATCTGATTTTCACTCTTCTCATAAGATTGAATCTTCATTTCTTGAATACTTCTGTTCTTGAATGATTTTCTTTTAAACCAAGTATACAATCTTCAAAGGTTTACTAAGCTTCAATAACTTAGTTGATGACACCTTTTTGTTATCATCAAAATCTTTAACTAACTTATTTAACTCAACTGATAAGATCACTTAGCTGTTCTTGAGTTAATAAATTCTTCCAACGTGTTCTTCTAGACTTGCTTTTGGAGGATGTAGTTTAATTAAAAAAAAAAACAAAAAAGACACCAAAAAAAAAAGGACAATCATAGGAGCATATAAAATGTTTATTATTTGTTTTTTTTTATAAATATTTTACATTCTTCCATTTTTACTTTATGAATTACAATCTTGTCATGTTGTTCGCTTCGATCGTTCTTTCTTTCTTTCTTCCTCTCTTTTCTTTAAATAATTTGATAGTGGCAATTTATGGTATAGAGATATTTTAGTAATTTCCTAATTAATAAATTAATAATAAAGAATTATATTTATATCAATCGTCAAATAATCGTTATGTCCCTATTTAATTCATTGACATTTATGGAACAAAACTCTTCATCTCCCAAATTTTTCTATAAATAGCTCATCTAGAAAAGACACGTTTTGAAAAAAGGGAAAAAAGAAAATCACTGTTCTCTGCCGTCCCGCGCAAATCAATGCTTATAGTTTGGAGAAGAATCAAAGAAGGAAGAAATCTTGAAGATGTCATTTGATCATTTTTACCAACATCATAATTAAAATTAAAAATATAAACAACGACCAAAACTTCAAAGATTATCTAATTAACTCTATCATTTATTTGAGAAATTATATTCAATAAGGTTTTTCCCAACATTCATGAATTAATGGCAATATTCAGTAAGGTTTTTCCCAACATTTATTTGAGAAATTAATCAGATTAAACACGACCTCACAATTACTAAATTAATATGTACATAGTGATTTATTGCAATAATATTAAATGAATTAATGGCAATATACTCCCATATTCAATTTACCTATGTATGAAAAAAACACTTTATTCCCTGTAATTTTATAAAAATTTCACACCACCTCACTGACATTTTTTTTGGAGGAACTCCTCCCTGACATTTTTACATGTGGCAGTTTATCACCGTGTGTTATGGTAATGTGAAAGTGTGTTATGATAAATAACACAATTAATCACCCCTCCACCTCCCGTGTTATGATAAATGTGGCAATTTATCCCTATGTTACAAGAACAATTTTTACGTTCACTCTAATTTTTGGTAAGTTACATTTTTTGACTGGATTAGGTAAAGTGATTCGTTAAATTTTCATAGGGGAGTAAAATGTTCTTTTTCAAATCATATGGAATAAATTAAACATAATGCATTTCTCGTGGAAGTAAACTAACATTAACTCAATACTAAATGGGAAAAGTAAATATGATCAATTCACAACTTGGAAGCCCTAGCGTTATCCAAGAACCATGTCAATTAATCTTCAGCCGAAACTTCAGCAGCAGGCTGTAGACCCGAACCCGAATCCGAATCACCCAATACTATCTTCACAGAATAGGCCAAATCCGATCTAGTCAGAACCATTACGATCTCCGAAGCACAATTTACTATCGGAAAAGTGCAAGCGAGTCTTGATGGCGGCGGTTTGTGCGAGTCTGTAATTCAAGTCAACGCTTTTTTTCATGCCGATGTCACCATCCATGAAAAGTTCTATACATTTCACCAAAAATATTTAAGATAACCAAAATTTAGATATGATGCATATTTCTTTAATTTACAAAATTTAGATATGATGCACATTTCTTTAATTTACAAAAAAGTTTCTAGTTTTTAACCGATCGAAAGATACTTGAAAACGAAACTATAATCCATGGACGTCACATGTCCATTTGAACCCATTCCGAACAGCTCTAGATCAAACTTGGAAGTGTTTACAACTTAGTTTTTAATACGCTTTTCGTAATCGACAGCATCGGCCTCTATTGATATTATCACGAATGGCATAAATGTTGCTCGAAGAAATTTGTACATGTATTCAAGAAAGAAAAATAAAAAAATATTGTTGGATAAAAAATGTTGTTTTGCTTCGTGTATATATGTCTATCTCTACAAAATATAAACTCTAGAAATTGAATCGCGGTTCATAATTTTTTATTAATACTAGCAATATTGGCACGCGTCTCTCCATGCAGAATCTTTCACTACAAAAAAAGCTGTCTTCAGAAACGGCTTGATTCCAACGGGAAAAAAAATTGTCGCTATTAGTAACGAATTTATAACTGATTACTAATGGAAACGGTATTCTTTCAAAATCAGCAACAAATTACCAACAAAATTTCGAAAGAAAATATTTTTGGTTGGAATTTTGTTGTTTAGTTGTCGGTAAAATGACAGATAGCAACGGAAATTGTTCCAACGGAAAATAATTTGTTATAATTTTTTTGTTAATAACAAATGTACAACTGAACAGCGACGAAAATATAAGAAAACTATGTTTTTCAAAAATATCGACCAATTATCAACGGAATTTGTAACGAAAAACTGTCTTCAGAAACGACTTGATTCCAATGGGAAAAAAAATTGTCGCTATTAGTGACGAATTTATAATTGATTACTAACGGTATCCTTCAAGAATAGCAACAAATTACCAACTAAATTTCAACTAAAAACATTATTCAAGAAAAAAGATTATGTTTATTCCATGTTTTAGTTCATACCATGATTCATGAAAAATAAGACATTTTAAAAATAATTACATTAAGGAGAGAAAAACTATTTTTATACTATATTTTAGTTCAAAAAAATATATTTGATATTAGACTTTTTGGAAAAACACATTTCATACCATGATTCACATCATCTTAACACATTTACTTTTTCTGTTAATTTTCATATGGAATTCAACAAGTTTCGTAAATTGTATGTCTTTAAAACTTGTGTGTGTTTTCCCTACCATTGTCAATTTAACGGGCATATGAGCAGTACGTGCTGAATTTCATCCGAAAATTGATGACAAAGCTAAATGTGTCAAGATTGTGTGAATCATGGTATGGGATATGTTTTTTAAACTAAAGTTTGGTATCAAAAGTGTTTTTTCCTCTTACATTAAGTGTAGCAAAAATTCAATTGCAGATGCTCTTGCCAAAATGAGTCATGGTTTAGGTAAATACTTTAAGATTTTGGAGAAGCCGTCGAGTGTTCTTTTAGAATTAATTTTGAAGGATAGTATAGTTTAATTAAAAAAAAAAAAATAGACACTTAAAAGAAGAAAAAAAAAATAGAAAATCATAGGAACATATAAAATGTTCATTATTTGTTGTTTTTTATAAATATTTTACGTTCTTCCATTTTTACTTTATGAATCACAATCTTCTCATGTTGTTCGCTTCGTTCCTTCGTACTTTCTTTCTTCCTCTCTTTTCTTTAAATAAGTTGATAGTGGCAATTTATTGTATAGAGGTATTTTAGTAATTCCTTAATTAATAAATAAATAATAAAGAATTATATTTATATCAATCGTCAAATATCCGTTTTGTCCCTATTTAATTCATTGATATTTATGGGGAAAAAAACTCTTCACCTCCCAAATTTTCCTATAAATAGATTATTTACTAGCATAGAAAAGACAAGTTTTGAAAGAAGGGAAAAAAGAAGATCATTGTTCTCTGCCGTCCCGCGCAAATCAATGCTTATAGTTTGGGGAAGGATCAAAGAAGAAAGAAATCTCGAGAATATCATTTGATCATTTTTACCCAAAATCATAATTAAAATTAAAATTATGAACAACCAAATACTTCAAAGATTATCTATATAACTTAATCATTATTTGAGAAATTATATTCAATAAGGTTTTCCCCAACATTCAATTAATCAGATTAAACACGACCTCACAATTAATAAATTAATATGTACATAGTGATTTATTGCAATAATATTAAATGAATTAATGGCAATATACTCCCATATTCAATTTAGCTATGTATAAAAGAGAACACTTTATTTCCTGTAATTTTATAAAAATTTCACTCTCTTCCTGACTTTTTTATATGTGGCAGTTTATCATCATTAGTTATGATAATGTGGCAGTGTGTTTTGATAAAGAACACAATTTATCCCCTCACCCATCTCTCGTGTTATGATAAATGTGACAATTTACCCCCTATGTTACAAGAATATTTTTTATGCTCACTCTAATTTTGAAAGAAGGGAAAAAAGAAGATCATTGTTCTCTGCCGTCCCTCGCAAATCAATGCTTATAGTTTGGCAAATGATCAAAGAAGGAAGAAATCTCGAGAATATCATTTGATCATTTTTACCCAAAATCATAATTAAAATTAAAATTATGAACGACCAAATACTTCAAAGATTATCTAATTAACTCTATCATTTATTTGAGAAATTATATTCAATAAGGTTTTCCCCAACATTCAATTAATCAGATTAAACACGACCTCACAATTAATAAATTAATATGTACATAGTGATTTATTGCAATAATATTAAATGAATTAATGGCAGTATACTCCCATATTAAATTTAGCTATGTATAAAAGAGAACACTTTATCTCCTGTAATTTTATAAAAATTTCACTCTCTTCCTGACTTTTTTATATGTGGCAGTTTATCATCATTAGTTATGATAATATGACAGTGTGTTTTGATAAATAACACAATTTATCCCCTCCCCCATCTCTCGTGTTATGATAATATGACAATTTACCCCCTATGTTACAAGAACATTTTTTATGCTCAATCTAATTTTTAACAAATTACATTATCTGACCAGAGGAGGGGTAAAGTGATCCATTAAAATTTTCATAGGAAGATAAAATGTTCTTTTTCAAATGATCATATGGAATAAATTAAACATTATACATTTTTTTATGGAAGTAAACTAACATTAACTCAATAATAAATTGGAAAAGTAAATATGATCAAATTCATAACTTGGAAGCACTAGCGTTATCCAAGAACCATGTCAATTAATCTTCAGCCGAAACTTCAGCAGTAGGCAGTGGACCCAAATCCGAACCCGAACCTGATCAGAAGAAAAACAGAAATTGATAGTGACTCACCGATCAGAAGAAGAAGAAGACGGTGAGGAGTTGGATGAGGATACTATGAAAAGAGCCGAGAGAGAATTGCATTTTGGTACACAACTATATTCCCACTTTTGGTACACCTCTTTAACAAAGTTCGACACATTTGGTACAACCGTTAAATAAATTGCAAAATCACCGTTAGTTCGATCACGTGACCGTTAGTTCGACACATTTGGTACACTTCTTTTACAAAAAATAAAAAAAAAATTTGAAACTTGATAAACTTTTTTATTATATTTTATTCTTCTTCCAATATTAAACTATAAATGACATTATAGTTTATTATATTTTACATGTCATGTAAATAATAAATACGTATTTTTTAATAATTTTTATAAATATGATAAATTAAAGTAATTTGTTTATTATATTTTATTCTTCTTGTGTTGGATGAATATGAAGTGCAAAGAAGACAAGAAGATGAGGGAAGGTTTTGATGATTTCCAAAACGTCAAAATCAGCTAAGTGTGGAAAGCTTAGTTCCCTTAGAAAAATTTTGAACAAGTAAAGAAGACATCATAATGGTTCAAAATTCAAAGCCCAAAAGACTACTGATCTCATGCTGAAACAGCAATCAGAAGGGTAGACCATCAGCTGACTCAAATCAGATTAGTTCAGAGTTTGATCAGCAGAGTATCTATCAGTAGGGTTGCCTCGATTAGCAGAGTAGAGGAGATCATGAGATAGTTCAATGGTAATAAATGCACTTGGTGTAATAAATGCTGTAAGAGAAGGGTAGTAATGGCAAATGATTGAAGAATACTCTCGGATCAGCAGGGTGCATTTAATGCTGCTACAGGAAAGTACAGCAGAGAAAGGACTGTAGCAGGGAGCCGTTCTGAATTTGGGCTAAGGCTGTGGATTTGAATTGTGATTTCCTTCAACGGTCATATTTTCAAATCCAAGTATAAATAGAGCTGATTTCAACGAGCGAGAGATACAACAACATTCTGAGATTTTGATTCCGAAGCAGAAATTTTTCTAAGTCTCAAGAAACTCGAACATCTCACTCGTCTGGTGAAGTCATTTGTTGACAGAACCCAGTTGAAGCAAAATAGAAAATACTTTCTGAGTGAAATTGTATTAGCTGAGTGTTGTGAGGAGTTGAGATCCATCTTTGTGAGTGATCCAACTTCAGAGGATAGGTTTTCTGAGTGATTTCCTATTGCGAGCTTACAGCCTTTTCATTTGTTGTTTAGGTGTAAGTGGAGAAATATTGTAAACTGTGTGTTTATAGTATAACCCAGAATCTAAGTGATCTGGAAGAGTGGACTAAATGATTTTTATCCATATGACCACTATAAAAATTCTTTGTGTTAATTTTGCATTTATGTTTTCTTGCATATTTCAAACTTGCATAAGTAAACACTTTGAATCGTTTTAAAGATTTTCAAGGAGTTTTTAAACTGGGGATAAAATCTTTAAATAGACTTAGTCTACTTGTGAAAAATACTTTCAATTTATCCGCTGCAAGTATACTCGTGTAAAACTGATTTTGCTGAAATCAGCTAAGTTACTATAAGAAGAGTGGTCACTCTGCTGTTATAGATTTGTTCACGATCAGCATAGTCAGCTTACTGTTCTTCATAAGCTTAGTCTGCTGACAGAAGTCTGAAAAGTTTTTAAGTCTAAAAATTTTCAGAGGTCTATTTACCCCCCCCCCCCCCACCCTCTAGACCTCATCTGACCACTTGGGACCAACAAGTGGTATCAGAGCAGGTGGTTCATTAGAATCAGCTGCCTGATTAACGAGCTTGATCCAAGTGTTTTTGAAAGGTTTTCAAAACTTTTCAAAAGAGCATCTTTTTGAAAAATCAAAACTTTTGAAAAATGGATTATATCAGCCATGTTCCCCATATTGCTGGTATGTCTTTTGAAGACTGGAAAATTGGGATGGAGATCTTTCTAGCCACTTATAATGACAACATGTATACATGTATCATAAAAGGTCCATTCAGATTCACCAAGACGATAAAGATAAATGAAGTTGATACCGTGGTGGAATAAGACCTTCATGAGATGACTCCAGAAGAAATAAAGTTATTTAATCTGGATAAAGTAGGAAGATTTATCATGACTAAAGCCCTGGATAATGATCGGTTTGACAAAGTCAAAGATTGCAAAACTGCAAAGGATATGTGGGACAAAGTTTGTGATATGAGCGAAGGCAATGATGCTATTAAAGAGCATCAGCTTACTGTTGCTTTGGAGAAACTGGATAACTTCAAAATGAAGTCTGGAGAGACCATTGATCAGATGGATACCAGGTTTACCAGAACACTCAATGAAGTTCTAAAGTTGGGAAAAACCTTTACTGACAAAGAAAT